>OY728160.1:1396155611-1396755611 GCA_963277665.1 Viscum album | reverse complement strand
ATGGCTATATAAGAGTTAAGACTGTCATAATTTGGGTAGTAAGTATGGGAGGGTGCCTAGAAAACTCACATCCATGTCTGATTTTGACTTACCGTGGGCAGTCAGAAAGTTTGTACCATGTTTGAGACATGGTGTTTGAGGTGACTTGAATTAATAGTAGGATAATTATATTTAATTGTACATATTCTCTTCTAATGGTTCTTTCCTTATTCTAATAATTCTTAACTTTTTTATATTATTATCATTTTAAAGATTTTATATCAATACCAAAAGTTGGCCCAATGATTTTGGAATTTTTAGTTGAAGATATAATCCATTTTATTTAGATTCTAAAGAAATAATGAGTTAGGAATCCAGGGTGAGTAGTGGATCACAACTCAGAATTTACAATGCATCACCCTCTTACCTTATATGGTGAAAAATTAACATAGAAATATGAATACTGACATGACTTGATTGAAAGGATCATCAACTCCCTAAAGGCTTCTAAAAACCCAATAGTGGGGTTTTCCATGATTATTCTTGATGGACTAGTAAGGAGATGTTCAGACACTATTGTGAAAACTACGTTGTAGGAGGACATTACCTAAAATTATTTTAGAAAAATATCCAATCAACAGTTTTATACTGAGACGTTAGTTATAGTGAATACCTAAGATTGTTTGACCTTAGAGCATGGAAGGTATACCATTTTTGAGTATTATATAAATTACGTAGAGTTGGGGAACTTGGAAATGGATCTTGCAACCAATAAGTCCCTAAAGGCTCTATGGATTGAGTTAGGACTAAGGATAGATATTTGGTCGATGTTTATTCTCATGTTCCTTTTTAACTTCATGGAGTTAATAGGCAAAGTAGATTTGTATGAGGCAGACATAGCTAGGGATATAGGTTTGGGTGGAGCTTTTGTAGGTACTATCATTTTCTAGGGTGTATCTTGAAGATAGAAATGGAAGTGAAAAGGTAACCAATTATTTTAGGTCCAGTTTCAAGGGATACATCTCTGTAAAAATAGAACATTTTCTGTCAGTGTGGAAGACCTGGTTATACCAAGACAAATTATGTATAGGATCCCAAGACTTGTCATAATTGGAAAAAAACTACACTTCTGAAAGATTTTTGTGATAGGATGTCCCAAGGAAATAGGATGGGATCCACATTTACCAAGGGATCACTGGTTCATACTGATTCTTCCAAGGGTGTTGGGTCTTATCCTTATGAAAATGGGGATATTGACATGGCTTAGAAATATCAAGGATGAGTTGAGACTAGACATCTTTATATGGAAGATTAAGCACCAGGGGAATCTGATGTTGGTCTAGGTACAGTTTGAGGTACAATATTTATTTTATATTCTATGGTTATAGTTATATTTTGGTATATGTTTCACTCATTCTTTCATATCCTTAATGTTATTTTACATGTTGGGTTTGATTTTAGAACTTATTCCATTCTTGTTGGATCTTTCCACACTTTTTGGAAATATGTAAAAATAAGGTTTCAAGTGGCCTTTGTGTCGGATAAGGAAAGAAGACTATAAGGTGATGTGGTTATTTTGAGTTCTCCATATTTTCGGATTTGACCTGATACATGGAATGGATTGGATGTTCAACATTAAGGCCCATATAGAGTGATATTTTTATGGTTATAGTTTTTATCTTCCTATTAGGGAATTCATGTTTTTAAGGCAAGTGGAAATCTATATTGGGAAGGGTATGTCCTATTGTTCCTTATGATGGGGTAATCTCTTTCCGATTTTTAGATATGATCATTGATGCTGTTGACCCTTGTTTGGGTAGTCTACACCCTATAATGGTGTGTGTTCACCCTGAAGTATTTCTGGATGATTTTTCTAGGTTACCACTATAGAGAGAGGTCATGTTTACTATTGACATTTAGCCTAGTATGATTCCCAGTTCGATGCCATATTTCCATATAGAACCAATAGAATTAGTGGAAATTAAATTCTAGATTTCATATCTATAGGCAAAGGGATTTATTCATCCTAAATTTTCACCTTGTGCATTTCGTTTTCTATTTTATAAGAAGGTAGGCATGAGCCTTAGAATTTTTATTGACTATCAAAATTAAAACTGGGTGAATATTAATAAAAAGCATCATGTTCCCCAGATTGATAATATACTTGACCATCTTATAGTGGAATTTTGGTTTTCCTCAAGTGACCTTCGGTCAGGGTACCACTAGTTAAGAGTCTAAGATGAAAATATACCTAAGAAATCATTTAGTAGATGATATAGGAATTTTATGTTTTTGATTATGATATTATGTCTAAGTAGTTCCCTTGAATAACTTATGGATTTATGAATTGGATCTTTCATCAGTTCCTATACTCTTTCAATGTTGTGTTCAAGGAAGAAATCATAGTTCTCTCCAAGTCATAGGAGGTGCACATGGATCATTTGTATATCATTCTGAGAAGATCAATGAATCATTATCTATATGGTAAGATTTGAAAATGTGATTTTTGGATTCTAGAAGTAATGCTTATATAGATGTTATATATGACATGGGCATCTCAATGGATCCTGAAAGGGTACATACTTTTATTTCCTAAGAGTATCCCCAGAATGTGTTTGAGATCTAAAGCTTATTGGTGTTGACTGGTTATTATAGGTGGTATTTTTGGGAATTCACCAAGATTACATATCTTATGATAGATTTACCCATATGGGTGAATAGTCTGAATGAGATGTAAATTTTAAGGTCACTTGAGGAGATGAAAGTGTGGTTGACTTCAACACCATTGTTGGTTATTACAAATCTAGGTTCAAGTTATGATTTTTTATGATGCTTCGGGCATGGGTTAGAGGTGTGTCTTAATGTAGGGGATATAATTGGTAGTCAATGGATCAATAATTTTATTACTTCATGGGAAGAACTACCATACCCACAATCATGACTTGGTAGTGATAATTCATGAAATCAAAATGAGGCCTTAGTACCTCTTTGGAGAATGGTTTTCTAACAAACGACCATAGAATCCCAATGTTGGTGCCTTACTTTATTATATTGGAATAAGAAATAAAATCCAGAAGGCCTAATCCATTTATTAGTTTTGGAAATCCAGATTACAAACATGATACCGATATTACATTGGTATATAGAAAATAAAACATGATACATAATAAAATGAAATGTACTACATCATTGAATTCTCTTTCAATTATTAATTACTCACACCTAAATTTTCCTTTTAATGTTCTTGACAATAGATTTAGAATTATTTATATTTTCATATAAAGTGAGTTTTAAAATACTATGGAAAATGAATTATGTATCCCCTTAGAAATTCCCATATCCATAATTACTAATTCCATGAATGTAGGATCCTTATAAATCCTAATTTGGGTTAGAACTCCATGATCCTTCATACTCAATGCATCCAAATACATATTTAATTTCCCATAGTGGAAGTGTATTGAAAAATCATAATACATGACTAGCTCAAGACAACTCCTATATCTCACATTGAGCTCTTTTTGTGAGATGATGTATTTTAAGATTTTATAATCTATGTATAACTCACATATTTCACTATAGAGATACTTTCTCTGTATTACCAAAGAAAATATTATAGTTTCTAAATGAATATTAATAGTTTCATTTTTCAGTTCTTGATCCATCAATTTCCTGTATTAATATTCAATAACATTATCATTTATCATAAGGATAGAACCAAGACCCTTTATTGAAGCATCACTATATATAACAAACCCATAACTGCCCGATGGTAGGGTAAAAATATTATTATTGAAAAGTCACCTATTTAGTTCATCAAAACATTATCCACATTCCCATATCCATACAAGATTAACCACATTACATGTAAGATTGGTTAATGGGTTATCGAATTAGGAAAAAATTCGAATGAATCACTGATAGTAATCTTGCAAACCATTGAAAAAATGCACCTCAGTTATGTTTTTATTGCAGGCCATTATTTTAATTACTTTTTCTTTTAAGGATCAAATGATATTACATCCATGGAGATAATATGGCCAAAAAAAGAAACCTTTTAAAGCTATAAATTTCACTTTCTAAATATCCTAGATAATTATTCCCTTCCAAGAGGCTTAATAATGAACAACAAATGATTCTCATGGTCCTCATATATTTTAGAATACACCATAATATCATCACTGAATACTACAAAAAAAAATCGCCATCATATTACTTGAATATATTGTTCATTAGGTCCATAAAAAAGGGTTCAATAGTCAATATTAATGGAATTACTATAAACCCGTAATGTCTATAACTCATCTGAAAAGCTATCTTCCGATTGTCTTCCTTATCTACTCACAATTGTTGATACCCAGGATGAATATTAATATTTGAAAAATATTGTGCCTCATGAATTTGACTAAACAATTCATCAATTTGAGGTATATGATACTTGTTATTTATTCTAATATCATTGATTTCCCAATAATCAATGCACAACCTCATGGATCCATATTTATTATTAACAAATAGGATGGGGGTTCTCTATGGGGAATCACTAGGGAAAATAAATCTCATATTACCCAAATAATCTATTTTTTTCTTCAACTCTACTAATTGCACAATGTTCATTCTATAGGGAGTCTTAAATATTGAACTTTAATATAATATTAAATGAATGGAAAATATAAATTCACACTCCTTGGGTTGTCCATATAAATCATTAGGTAATACATCAATTTATTCCTACACTATAGTTACACCCTCAATTTTAATATTACTTTCTTCATCACTAGATGTTATTTCCCCTTTCTCCCCATGAATTCCATTTAATATAGCTACATGAGTTTGATCTTGATAAAAATCTGGCGAGGAAGATTATGATATAGAGAAAAATAATTCTATATATTCCTTACATATCATATTTTCATTCATATTGAAATACGTTTTGGTATCATATCTTGAGAGATAGTCCATACGGATGATTCTATAAAATTCAAACATTTTAATGATAACATGGTCCGAATGTGAAGCATGCTTATGTTTCTTAATAGGGATTTCCCAACACATTATTTTTCCAATGATACATCCCTTAGGAGTTTGGACTAAAAACTCATTTATTAAATTAAAATGGAAATGTCTAATTATCATGGAAAACTGTTTATATATAAAAGAGTGTGATGATACAAAATCAAATAAGAAATTGATTAAATATGATTAAATTATTATTTTACCTACCACCATATCATTTTGAAATTCTACCTCTATTTTAGTGATCACGTAATCTTGGAAATCACCACTTGGCCTCTTATATGTTATATTCCCTTGATGCACAGAGAATTCATTTGTGGAGTTCCCAAACTCCCTATATCTGAAACCCTGAACAAATGGTTTTTCTATATTCGCCTTTCATTCTTTATTATGATGAACCTTTCATCCACATATATAATAAACCCCCAATAACTTCATGAATTTACCATAGTTTTATTCACACAGTCTATACAAGGTGGGAATAACTTCATTCCCTTATTCTTTGAATCATTCAATTCATCAGGGTTTTCTAAAGACCTATTCTTCTCTATTCTTCTTTTGAATATATAGGAATTTGATAATTACTTCATTTGTTTACGAAAAATAAAACTATCACTTCATATGATAAAAAATTCTATGAAACCAACACCATTTAGATATTTAGTAGAAGACCTTTAATGAAGTGGTCAATATTACACTGTATATCGCATATGTAACCCATATAATACCTGTATAAAATTGTTAAGGTATCCTCATAATCTATAGAAATCACTTCTTCCTTCTTTTTTATGCTATAAAAATTCACCTCCATCTATATTTTTTTATCGTGAGGGATAAATTTATCGAAGAATTTATCCTTAAATGTTATTAATTCCATGAGTTCTATTTCATATTACTCCCTAGTATTAGGGATCATATATAACTATTGATCAAAATAACTTTTGAGACAAGACACCATAAGTGTAACCTTTTCTTTTTTGATGCACCCCATGTCCATAAATATATTCATCAGAGACTTAATACCTTTATTAGCAACAATTGGATTAGTAGTCCGACTAAATGATTTGGGATTCTATCACATTAAATGATCCAAAAAAGGATATTATCACTATGGATAATGTTTTATCATTTAGGAAATGTTGTTTTTCCTAAATTGATTAATCATACCTAATATAGAAATAATTTTATCTGTTCCCTAACAAGTCGTATTGGTTTCCTTAGTAGGAAAATCTCTACATTTTCCTGGACTATTGATATCATTGATCCTTATAGGATCCATTTCTAAACAATGACATATAATGGATTAGCTCATAAAATGATTAATTTTTAATCATAATTTACAACTCAAAATGTGCAGTAACACTCAACCGAAATTAATAAATTATGCATTGTAAATATTAGAATCATAAAAATTGGTTTCTTTGGGGGAATCATTACTCTTAAATCCTTCCTAATGATTTTTAATGAAAATGAGAATTATCCTAAGAGTATCCCCTAGGAGTTTCAATCTAGGTGCATAGTAAGACTCATTTTCATGTACTGGGTTACACTCGATTTTGGACCAACACACCATTTCAGAGTTGTTACCCCTAGGTACATCTATCCCAGAACTATATCCACATGTAGTATCTAGAAAAGGATGTATTTGTAGGAAGACCAACATAATCACTACATTACCAAAATTCTTGGACGTTCTTTTATAATTATCCATTAAATTCTACCTCAAGGTTATGTTCTCTAACCTATGTTTTCCTAAATCTAGTTTCCATGTTTTGTTCAAAAACTACTTTGATTCCAACTATAAAACCCCGCCACTAGAATCCTAGAGTCGGTTCTTTAATTTATTATATTGGCATGATTACAAGAAATTAAATCCCAAAGGACTTACTAATTATGTAGATTTGTAAAAACAGATTACAAACATGAAACCAATATTATATTTAGAAATAGAAAATAAAACATGATACAAAATGAAATTAAATGAAAAGCATTATTGAAAACTCATTTGATGTTTTCTTATTCATATCATGGGTGGAGGAAACAAAATAAAGGTGAACTCAAATTCTCAATAAGTGTATGTATAATGAAATAAATTATTAATCAATGAGAATTATCATCTTTTAAAGATAAATAATTTAGGACATATTCCATATAAATATATGGATAAGGCATAATCAATATGGTATGGTATATATCTAAAACACATTCCTTTTAATCGGTTAAATGATAATGAAATTAATACAAGGATATTGTCAAAGAAAATATTTCAGGGATAATAATAATATTTTACTATCTATAAAAGAAATTATTAATTATTAGATGTTATTTTTCCCGTACACATGAAACATTTACCATCAAGATCTATTATCATTGTAGTTGAAACTGCTATGATTTGTCCATGTGATTCATCTAATGAGACTAATAATGCCTCAATGGGAATTATTTAACTGGTGTAAAGATTTTGTAGTACTTGTAAAGAATCATTCCCCATATATCTAATAATCTATTTAATTAATGATCAACATGCATTATCAAATATCTTTATAGAATAAAAGATACAGATTTATCAATAATTCTCTAGTTAATAAAATAATATTCAATGTGAACACCATATGTAAAAATAGTGTATAGTTTAGGAAAAAATAATATATGTTTAATTATAATATTAATATTTAAGATAAATTTAATATATAATAAAAATTATCATAGTGAAGATATTTTTTTAAGATAAAGTTAACAATAAAAAAGATAGTGATGTTGGAAATATAACTTTTACCACTTGGGGATTTTAAATTCCAAATGAATTGAATGATATAGTTCGATGTGAAACATAATATACCATGAATTATGATTGAATAGTGATATTAAATTGAAAAGTTTATGTATATACACCACATTAATGTGAATTGGTGTATAAGAACAAATATGTTTCAAAGGAATGTAATTTGAGATGAAATCCATTAACTTGCATTTAGTTTTGGTTGAATGAACTTTGAACTACTATATAAGGGTTTTAGACATTTAACTAAATTAATTTATAAACATAAACATATTAATAATATAATATATGTTCTTATTATGATATCTTATTAACCATTTTCTAGTAGCAATTCATCATTTTCACTATTTCAGGTGTTAATTTCACATTTTCCATTATCTTATGACTTGTCACTTGTAGTTCCTATTTAATATTTCATGATTTCAACATATAATGAATGCGAAACATGATAAAATTATAATATATTTATTTATAATAGTCAATAATATTTGGATATAGGAAATGAAATGAAATGTTTTTGGAGACAGTAAGACGTATGTATGTATGAACACTACTTCCATTTCATTGTAATATTTTTAATGTAATAAATATATATATATATATTATAATTATAGTAACATATTTATATAACATGTGTTAAATTTTATATGTAAAACCATACCTTAATCCATTCCATATATATCATGAACAGATCACATCACTTCGAGGATGCGGTAGTCCAAACATCCACAAACGAGGTTATCATGTTCTCACGAAATGGAAAGCATGAAGGTATGTGTTATATAAAAATTAAATAATAAAAAATATATTAAAAATATAATATATTTCATATAAAAAATATAAATCGATCATTTTTCCTGACCTTAAAATGATGTAATTGAAGAATGAATAACATCAGTTCACAAGGGGGTAGTCCACCGTACACATGAACGATGATTGCATATACCATTTTCTGTATGTGTTTGGAAGAGTAGGTAAAACTATTATCCTAAAAAAATAAATTATATTTAATAATATATGGATATTATATAACCGTGAAATAAAAAATAATTGAATGGGTGGATAAGTACATGAAAGAAAAGTGATTATTGAAGAATGTTACCTCTTATTTAGGTAACTCATTTTGGATTATACAAAAATACATCCTTCGTTTTATTTCATACCAAAGTGAGGCTTATATGATGAGGATAGGTATTTTGGAAGATCATTTGGGAAGGTTTTGTATGATCTAAAAGGATTAATAATTTTGATAAAGTGGGAGGGGTGAGTTACTTTTTATAGCGGAGGAGTGTCATTCTTATAAATATAAAATGATAAAAAATATTGAGTAGTCTCACTTAAATAATATGATTAAAATAATGATACTTTAATGATATAAGGGATGAAATGGAATAAATATGTATATAAAAAAGGTTTTGGACATGTGTCTATGTCATTTTTTCCCTTAATTTTAATGTTTAACCCTTTTAAGCTAATTTTCCTCTTAATAGTTGTAATTAATTTAAATTACGTTCACTAATATGTTTTTGTCAAAAAACTAATTTTAATTTAATGGATGTGATAAATTATACATATTTATAAATATAGAATCCATTTTTCTAAATTATAATCAAATAAGTGGTAGAAATTAATTTAAAATTAAGCGCGCAATAGGGATAAGAAAGCATGGTTTTAAAGTAAAATTATTCAAGCGCTTGAGATGTTTTTATATCCGTATTCAATGTGAAATTTATTCCAATGACTAAAATTGAATTAAGTGATATATAAATTATATAATTTCAATTTTTATAAAATTAAAAATATAATTTATATTTATAGATAATTTATATGAATAATAAAGTTTCAATTAAAACAACGTATTTTTTCAATACTCATCAAAAAATAAAACTTTTTAGAAAAATAAAAAAACTAGAAAGACCAAATTTTTACACTTATAAAAGAAAAATGATGTTTATATTGAGAAATAGAGTTTATAAAATTGTAAAAAGATGATTTAAAAACAATTTCTCCATTAAAAGGTAGAAAATTGGATTTAGAAAAATTATAGGTTTTTATGAATAAAATTGGGTTAGTTATTATCTAATATAGGTAAAATATATTGGATGAATGAAAAATAATTTTCATGGATATATAACATATAAATTTACTATATAAATTCTATAAATTTTTTTAAATTAAATTAATCAGTAAAAACATGACTAAATAGTATTTTTTTAAAACCCAGTGTTATTTTCATTGTAGGTTATGAACAAAATTTATTTTATTCTGAATGGGAAAAAATGTAAATTCTTAAGGTGATACGGTTTTATATTTTATTAAAATAATAAATGAATGAGGTTTATTTTCACTTATAAGGATATGAATTGTGATAGAGTCACTGGTGGGAGCATCTCTAGACAATCGATTTCTATAATTATTATACACCTAGGAAATGGAATGTGGTCACTGATGCACAGAGAATGAAATTGACATAACTAAAAGTGAAGGAATTAGTGGATGAATGGTATTTGATGATTTTTATTGTAGATATGTGATTGTAAATAAAGAAGTATACGGGTTGGTATGTCCGTATATAATAAATTCTGACTATTTGTTTGATG
Source organism: Viscum album (assembly GCA_963277665.1). Classification (NCBI taxonomy): domain Eukaryota; kingdom Viridiplantae; phylum Streptophyta; class Magnoliopsida; order Santalales; family Viscaceae; genus Viscum; species Viscum album. The sequence continues at coordinate 1,396,745,237 of OY728160.1, read as the reverse complement.
AGAATGTTTGAAACGAGAAGATATATGACCCTAAGGTCCAGAGCTTTAATAATGTTTTTTATTGAGAGGAGACCTCAGGTGAGTGGTCTTGGTTTCCTAATGGATATTTTTCCTTTGGTAATAGGTTGTTTATTCCGACTTCCTTATGTTAAGAGTAGATAGATAGTGTAAAATAATCTTGTTGGTCTGTAAAAGCATTTACTACCAAGACATATCATGATTTGAGGATGCAGTATTTTCAGTAGGTGATGAGATGGTTGATTGATGATTTTATTTCATAGTGTCTTACTTATCAATGAATTAAGAGGGAACGCTAGGGGCCTGTTGGTTTGTTACAATGTTTACCCATTCTGGTATGGATATAGGATGATATTTTAATAGATTTCATAATTGATTTACAATAGAGTCCAAGTGGGAATGGTGTGTTTTGGGTAATCGTTGATTAATTCATGAAACCAGTTTATTTCATACCTATCATGGAGATGATGATGATGTAATAGCTTGGATACTTGTATGTCCATGAGATTCTGAGACATTATGGGGTTCCCTATGTGGATGTTTTTGATAGGGACATTAGGTTAACATCAGGACTTTTAATTGTTTTGGTAGAGATGATGATTTCCTAGTTGAAATTCAACACAACATATCATCCACATATGGGTGGATAAAAATAGAGATAAATCTAGGTTCCTGAGGATATGGTATTAGGTTTTTTTCTTGATTTTAGTGTCTCTTTAGAAAAGATTTTTCTATTAGTTGTTTTTTTTGTAAAAAAATTGTTTCCATGAATTGATCAGAATGGATCCCTTCAGTGCTATATATGGGTGGCCATGTAGATCTATATTATGCCAGAAGAGTAGGGAGAGTGGTCCTTGGTTGGGATGAGTCATGTTTAGGATACAAAGGAGAGAGTGAAGTGGATCTGAAATATATTGATCATGTCATAGAGCCATCTGATATCTTATGGAGACCATCATTATTGGCCGCTGGAGTTTTAAGTTGGTGATTCGGTCTTTCTTAGAGTTTTAGATTTATTAGGATATCATCTATAGGTAATGTAGAGTAATTTGGCACTGAGTTTTGTGGGTCCCTTTGAGATCATTGAATTATTTGGGAAGGTGGAATATTGGTTAGACATACTATCTCTTTTGACATATATCTAGGATGTGAATAATATTTCCCAATTGAGGAGGTATCAAACAAATCCTCCCCATTCGATTTAATGGGAGAATTTTAATCTTCATCCGAAAATCACAGTGTTTTCCGTGTACTATGGCAGTGAAGTCCACATTGACACAAGATGTGGGAGAATTAATTTTTGATTAGGTAGCATTGGAAATCAATTTTTGGGAGTCTTGGGTCTTGTGAAATTTCTATAGGAAGATAGAATTTATGGTGGGGAGAATATAACACCCCATTATCTTCCTTCATGAATGATTTGTATTTTTTTAGTTTCCCATTTTTTCGGTGAATTGTGGAATTCTCAAGAATGGAGAGCCCTTTCTAGAGAAAATGAACTAAATTTTAGTGATGTATTCTTTTCTAAATTAATGGATTCTGAGTTTACGTGTGTAATAGAATTTTCTAGGCTCTCCCTAAGTTCATAGAACATCTTTTTTGGTTTTTGGGATTTTGAGAAAAATCTACTCTCTTTGTAATTTTCTATGAAATTTTACATCATGAGATATTTACACTTGATGATAAGTTTATACTTATTGTAAAGTGTTCATGTCATGTATTAGTTTCCATGAAGACATTGTGAGATGGTACTTGGAATGAATGTTTTACATTATGTGAATCAATATCACTTGATGTATTAGTCATTATGAAGATACAATGAATAATTTCAAGGCATAAGGGGTTAAAAAATCATGTACTAGTTTCACATTCTATAACGGTTGAGGTGATGATTATTAATTAGAGGAAATGAACCTTTTAGTGTCTTTTTTAAATTCAAAAAATTACACACCCTTCTGTGGATTCACAATGTGTAATATTTGATACTAGTGGAATTAAATACAAAATTGGGATGAATTTTTTCTTCATTCATTTTTCATCCTCCCCTCTCTTGACCTAGAACTCTCTTTAGAGATTTTAGAAGATCTCCACGCCATCTAGATTAATTTTTCAACAATTGAGCATCATTGTGGTTGAAGTTTGTCTTTATGGGTAATAATACATCTATTCATTCATGGGATTTCATTGTATCTATGACATTGGCTAGGATTTTTCTTCAAATTCATTATCAGTTGATGTTTTCTATTAGTCCTTTATAATTTCTTGTTAGTCCTTGTCTCTCGAAGGCCAATCCATGGTTTATTGATCTACATTGTTTAAGGTAGATAAAATTCTATCATTCTTGGGGTTGGTGGATGTATGAAAGTGTTAAAAATTCATTATTTTATTTATGTTCTGGTGGAAATGGATTGGATTTGGTGAAAAGGATTTCAATGAAATGTGATCATGGTTTTGGAAATAGATTTTTAACAAAATTGGTATATTTGGAACCTTGAGGGCATTAGGAAGTATACGTAGGTGAACCTAGTGTGTGTGGAACTAATAGGGGTTTCTTTGTGATATTGAAAGATTATATACATACCTGATATTGGAATCATCTTGGATTCATTTTTGTCCATTATATATTCCCATATTATAGAGATCAAGTGGTTTTCTTTGTCTTTATACATGTTTTATCATGTGATGGTTTATTACAAGGATATTTTCTAACATGTTTGACATACCTATCTCTCTTTTATTCTTGATATATCCTATTTGGTGATATGGTTTTCATTTATGGTATGAAAATGAAACATTTAATTTTTTTTAAAAAAAACTCTTTATAAGTTAGATTATTGATTTAAAAATATATCTTGTGAGTTTTTTATATTAGAACATGCATTGATTCCTTGGTTGAATCCTACTGGGATATGTGATCACACCATGATTTATCCTTTGGTGGGTTATAGAACATGTTTTGAAGGACTCACGGAAAGGGAAGGGTATCATGTAAATTTCTAGGTTCTCTTGTCACCAGTTACCTTCATAGTTGGATAGTTTGGAGGTGACGTATGGTCACATGGAGACTCTTTGATCAGGTTTGATTCTTGTTTTTATTGTTTAGACTATTTGTATCTGATGGTATAGATCCTGTTGTATTTCATTCATCTGCATTTGACATTGGTTTCATGTCCAATTTTGGGAATATTCAAGTCATGTTCCTAATCCTTTGGTACATCTTACCATCATTATGGTCCATATTTGGTGCCTTGTCTAGTGGACCAGGTTGGTTCGTTACATATCTATGTTTTCAAAGACACTAAAATTATAAAATTTAGGTGTGGAACATAATGTTGTGTAATGAATATTCATAAATTAGATAAAATATAAAATTATGAAAATCATGTTTTTTATAGATTAAGTGATATAACCACCAATATGGTCACCCTAATTACAATTAGTATAATTTATTCATCGATTGTTTTGAGTCATCATTATCCATTCATGGATATTAGTAATAATTACATTTGAATACAAAGGGAACCTCTACATGGTAATAAATTACATACCAAAAATTTGGTTATGTACTCAAACCCCTAATATGGAATTCCAACCAGAGGGCTTTTCAACATAAGATGAAGTTCATCTAATCCCTATATTCCCTTATATTTTTTTTTCTGAACCTATCATTAGAATATTGTTGAACAATAATCTTTAATATACATTATCAATTTCATAACCACCAGATACAAACTCCTCAGGTAATGGATTATTTAATTTTAATTCCCCATTTAAAAGGTGTTGGATAGTTAGGGTTCTTCAAACTTTTTAAGGTTTTCATATCATACCCCTATCCATGGACTAATAACAGTAACCTATAATAATATGCACTCATCCATGTGATTTATTGTCATTCCACCAAGCATATTATTCAAATTTGGTCTATGGTGAGGGAAATGTTTTATACATAGATATTATATCTTATTAGATGAATATTCATTACCCATCAATACAAACCACACTAGAATCTCATAGGTTTAGTGTCATTGGAAACATTGATACATAGGAAACTAGTTCATAAAATAACTATAGAGTCCCCCACTATGATATTCATAAAAATCAACCTTTATAGAAATATAATACATAAAAAAATTCTACACAACATGATGAAATGCAGATTAAGTAAGAACGAGATCAGATTCTTAGTAAGGTTAAAAAAGGGAGATATAAATGATCATTTAAACATAACATGAGCCAATGAGCATGAGAACCAGAGATTACCATTTTACAACCATACCCAACATATCATAGATAATAATATTGAGTTAAGGAATAAATATTGGTAGTTCATAATTGATTAATGATAATGTAATTAAATAACATAATCCATGAGAGTATAAGATCGACAAAAGAACAATGTTTGGGCATACACATAAGTATAGAGAATAATTTCCTTAGAGTAGTCACTCTACCAATACTATCATAGTGGACTAGGTTCACTCCACATTCTATTTTATTATAGTTAAGGTTATGTCGCAATATAATCATATTGCATTGGGTTCACACCCCATTATTTCATGTTAAAAAAGGATCACTCACAGGACTATCATAGGGAATAAATCCCCTTAATTAACTTGGTTTAATCCCTATTCCAATGCTAATTATATCATGGGATATCCATCATTAACCAATGAATTGGAGGGCTCTATAAATTGGGTAACACCTATTATATAATGAAAATCATACATATGTGTTCCATAATACCATAAAATATTCATAAATCATAACTTGTTAACAAAAATTTAGTTTCATAATCATTTAAACATTTCATCATAGCATAACCAGTTAAAAATATTTGAGTTTGATACACATATGGTCACCATATTTAAAAAAAATCCAAATAAATAAAAAGGATATTATCATTGGATCATATCCCCAGTAAATCTAATGTAATTCTAAGGGACGTCATTATTGAAATAAAAATTCCTTTTAAATAAGAATTTGAATATTTCACGAGGAAAATACACTTTTCACTTTAAAATCACTAAATAAAATCTAAAAAATTCCAAAATATCAATGATTTTTTTGGAAAATATCCTTGTATAGTTTTTGTGGAAGCTTCAAATCATTGAGTGGTCTTGAAAATGAGTAAACCTATTCATGATTTATAAGTTGAAACAAATATTCCTTTAAAATTTTTAGTAAAAAGTAGAAAGTTCCTCATTCCGAAAATGAAATGAATATTCCATTTGTTTTTTTAAAAATGGACAATAATAAGTACAAATTACTTAAAAAATTATAAGTGAAAAATAAATATATAATTTAAAATATTTTTTGAAAAAATGGTTATGAAATAAAAATATTTTTGACTAAAGAGTGAAATAATGGATGTTTCTTTAAAAAAGTTATTTTAGTCTCTTGAGTACATAAAGGGGTGGGGGATGAAACGAAAATATATAATATATATAAATAACTAGATTAGAATAAAAATAAATTGATTCTTGAGATATAGTTCTTAAAATTACATCTTTGTAAACATAATCATAAATAATCCTGATAAAAAATTAGATTATAACATAAATACCTTATATTGAGTTTAACATGATTCAAAAGAATTTTAAACCACTTTATGATAAATTTAAATTTGTTATAATTCTATAATATATTAATTTACATTTTTTAATAATATGTACTATCTACTTATTGTATTTAAAAACCCATTTATAATAATTACATATTAAAATCCTTATTTATAGGGCCTAACTGTTTTGTTTTTCCTGAGAATTTGTTTTCAGTTGTTCTGGTACTTAATGTTTTATCATGGTTCCATCATCTATATAACATTAATAATTATACAAAAATCATATATATAAATTTTGTATATATATAGATTCAATCCTAAAATATATTGAAATAAAAATGAATTACTATGTTCATAGAGACGGTAAGCTATACTTACACATGAATGTTATTTTAACTTTTCGATGGATGGAATGAAATAAAGGAAAAAATTATTCACCTAGAAAAAAAATATTTCTTAAATCATATATATATATATATATATTATATTATCAATAAATATATCCTTATTACCATCCATTTAAAATGGAAATGAAAAACAAATCACATCACTTTGTGGAGGTTGTATCCCATACGTACGCATGAGTGACGTTATCGTTTTCCAACAGATTGGAAGGTAACACTGTTGATATGCTATTATAATTAAAGTTGAATAATTATATCATAAATATCTTATATAAAAATTAAAGCCATCATAATACCCATCCATGAAATATGGTGATGGAAAATCAAATGTATCTCCAGGTTAAGGAGGTTGACTTTATGTACTCAGCAGAAATACATTCGCTTCCCATTTGAGGAAAAAGAGGGTGAATAATTGTGGTTTTATAATCATAATAAAATCAAAGTATATTTATGATAATGAATTTATTATTTTATGATGAATGACCCATAATTATAGGATGAATATGAATAAATAAATTGAAAGTGGTTGGGTTGGATGATTACCATTTTTTCTGTAGGGCTCCTCGAGGTCCTTTCTTAAGGACCCTTGTAATTGTGTTAATCACTTATACAGAAGTTCATAATACAGTTTTCACGGTTTTTTATATATAATTATGAAATAGATTTAAAGAAGAGATATTACGAGTTTCCTTTTATAAATGGGGGAGAGGGTACACTTGAAATCTTTTAAATGATTGAAAATAATAATTTTATCTCAAGAAAAATTATTAAATGAGACATAGATTTTATTAAAAATAGGATATGGTTAAAATAAAATCATTTAATATTATTATTTCATGTTTTGGTTCAATTTTAATTATTATATATTTAATATCCTAGTAGACCCGTTTTAACTTTAACATGTTGAATTGTTTTACAATTTTTACTATTCATTAGGACTAAAAATGAAACTGGACTCTTTACCAAAATTATGAAAAGATGATTAAAAATAAATAATCAATTTTATGAAATTCAATTTATATAATTTAAATAATTTAATTTTAAATTAAACCCGCTAAATGAAATGAAATTTTGTTTTTTAGAAAAAATAGTTCCTTAATTATAATTTTTTATACTTAAATACAATATAAAAGTAATTGAAATGAACTTAATTGGATTATTAAGAACATAAATGAACTAATTTCACTTTTAAAACCATTTTCAAACAAAATATAACATTTTAAATAATTTAATAAAATATACAATAATCAATAAAAAATCGGTACTTTTACTATTCATTGAGAAACCATTCTTTTCGAAAAATTCTAAATATTCACTCTTTGATAATTTTGACTTGATTATTTCAAGAAAAATTAATATTTGAAATATAAATTTGAAAATTTTTATAAAAATAAAAAATTATTTTTTAAAAAACATATATCCAATATGAAAGAAAAAAATGTTATGTAAAAGAATATACTGACTTTAATAAAAATTGAAATATTTTTCATCCATATTTTTTATTTATATAAATATATAATAATTTTTCAATATGTTTTTTATTCTGATAGATTCCACAAATATAACAAGTAGGTTATAATGACATACTATATTTGGCTCACTTAGATTCATGGTCACATGTTTCACAAGTTATCAATGAAATTAAATTTATTTGAGGAGAAATATATCATAATCTCATGAGGTGTTACACTCTACCCCCTTAAATTGAATTTATCCCACAAAACTCCATCACTCCAATGTTAAAAAATGAGGATATATATATTTTTATTATATCTTTAGGTTATAATGTATCTTCATCTAATTTCTGATTCCTCTAGATAAATTTCAGCCAGTTAGTAGTCTTATTTCATAACACTTTATCTCTATGATTCATGATTTATATCAGTAATTATTCCTATAAAATATCATAAAAATGTTTTAAAACATATTATTTCAAAACATATTGGGGATTAGGTATGTATTTCCATAGGAGAGATAAAAGGATCACATCTTGAACTAGAGAGTGGTTATTTGTAAGCACCAAGTGATAAGAAACCATCCTTACTCGATCAAGAATATTGATGGGGAATATATACCAAGGTTTAAGATTTACCATATTTGTGAATCTCATAACTCTGTTCCATGGATAAATTCAATGAAATACATTATCACTGACATTGAATTTGAGGCCTCACTAATCATAATCAAGATAATTTTTTTATCAACTCTTAACTGCCTTGATGTGACTCTAAATGAAATTCACATTATCTAAAATTTCCTCATATATCACTTTCCCCAATAGATTTATTTATCCGAATTAATCCCCCCATGTTGAATTTATAAACTTTTTTATATTGAGGGATTCATAAATATATATTTGAATTCTTGAGTGAAATCTATTTTTGTAAGAATACTCTATTAGAGGAAGGTGTTGATCCCATGAAACATTAAAATCCATAAAATAATATATCATCATATTCTATAGGGTTTTAATGGTTCTATAAGACTAACCATATGTTTTAGGATTATAAGAGGTTATGAAATTTGACTTTGTATCTGGGTTTTTCTGAGTACTTCACTATAACATCGTGGAAAAACTAAGATCTCAGTCAGAAACAATATAATGTGTTACTCTATAAAACTTTACCACTTAGTTAATATAAATTATTAAATGATTATGAAGAGAGGAATATTTTCAGACATCAATGAACTGTGATGTGTTAGTTATGTGATCATCCACAACCCAAATAACATTATAGACCTTATATATTTTTGGGAGTCTGATGATAAAATAAATGGCTGTGTTTTTGCATTTCCATTTTGGTATGGCAAGGGTTATAAAATCCCATTAAAATGAATTCTCTCAGCCATAATTTACTGATATTCAATGAATCAAAATATATGATATGAAATATCTCCCTTCTTTTGGTCCCACCATAAATTCTTATTTAGAAAACTATACACATTTTTACTTACTAGATGAATAGAGAATGATGAAAAATAATATTTATTGAGTAGCTCCTTATTCAAATCTGTCATGGACAAGACACATACACAGTTTTTGAACCTTAACATTCCATCATAATCATGTCTTAAAAAATGAAAATTTCTAACACTATTTTTCAGCTTCACATTATCTTTCTATGCATATTTAATAATCACATGGATAGATGGTTGAATAATATTTTGAGAAAGATAAGATTTGTCTTCTTCCTTCAATATTTTTAGATTCATCCTATGAAAATAAAAAATATTTCTTCTTTTGAGATCCTTATCTAAGATAAAATTTTATGGTCCTTTTAACTAATATTATATTTCCTCTTATTGGGTTTCCAAGTGTTTTAATGTATTGAGTAGTTATAATATTTATTTCACTCCAACCATATTTTTATCCACATATTGATCTATTAGTGAATATATAATTTAATCATTTATAATTAGCATATATATCAAGCCTTTTTCTCTAAGGATAACACCTACATATATTTAATTCCAAAATTACCACAAGTAACTCTAAATAATTATTCGGGTAATTTTTATAAATAACCATCAATTTTTGTGAGTAATATTATATAACCACAACATTCTGCATGAGAATACATACTAGTCCCTTCTTTGATGCGTCACTATAGATCATAATCACTTCTCCACTATAGGGTCGTGTACGCACATGTGTAGTAACTATGATTCTATTAAATTCATTAATAAATTACTCACATTAATCTATAAAAATTTACTTGGATCCCTTCAATGTAAAATTGATGAGTGGATTTGATATCCAAAAGAAATTATCCACAATGTATTGATTATATCCTACCAAACCATGAAAAATATTGATCTCAGTCATAGTGGTGGGAATATCCCATTGATCAATAAATTTTTTCCCTGAAGGATGCACTGATATACCCCTGTATAACATTATATGACCCAAAAAAGAATCTCATTATAGCCGAAATTCACACTTGATTTTTTTTTCAAACAGCTTCTCATTCCTCAATTTCTTTGATAAAATCCTCAAATGATATTCATACTCTTACTTTTTCTTTAAATATATATTTAGATTATATAAAGAGAGTATAAGAAACTTATCAATCTAATCTAAAAAGACTATATTCATCAAATACATGAAGTTTTTTTGAGAATTAGTAATATCAAATGGGATCACTATGAATTTATAGTGTCTGTACCTCATACCGAAAGATGTGTTTATTCTACCTTCACATTTAATCCTCAAGTGAATGTATCCATATCAAAAATAAATCATAGAAAAATATTTATCTCTTTGTAATTGATCAAATAAATCATCAATACAATGAGAGTATACTTATTCATGATTGTGATTTTATTAAATTCCCAACAATAAATGTATATTTTCATTTATGTTTACATATTTTTAACAAAATGAAGAAGTGAACCATGTGATGAAAACCTTGGATGAATGAATCTATTGTTAAAATTTTCATTGAGTTAATTCTCCAATTCCTACAAATCAATCAGGTCTATTCTATATGGAGTCTTTAAAATAGGTGTAAAACTAGGCTAGAGTTCTATTGAACACTCAACATATAATTTTGGAGAAATAATATTAATTTACTCTACAAATACATCAATAATCTCACATACAATAGACATATATTCAATTTGGAGTTTCTCCCCAACCATGTAATATAAAAATCCCTTTTTAATAGTAATCAAGATACATAGAATTGATGAAATTTCCTTTGGAAGTTCATATTTATAATGACATCAAACGAAGAACATATATTTGATTGGAATATAAAATGACACATTTTTTTAACAACAATTTATTTGGTATTTTCATAAAGAATGAAAATAAATGCCTATGGTAACATCAAATTCAACAAGAGGGAGAATAAAAATATTTTTTGGAAGAATATTCCAATAAAAATCAATTGGAGAATATTAATAGAATTGATATATCATAATCACACTATTAAATGTTTTCAATACTAATTAATCATTTAATCATTGGATTGGTATGGAGATACCCTCTAGAAATTCATCAAATATAGAATTCTGGGTAGATTCCAGATTGAATAAGTCATTAGTCTTTTTAGAGTGGATGGTAAGTGTACCATTCACCACTAAATTATCACACCTCATATTATAAATAGTGATATCCAGAGATTTTACATTATCGATTTTATTAAGAGGTTCTTGACATCGATCATTTTCATTAACCATTGTATTGAAGCACTGGTTATGACAATTCCCATAAGCATTTAATTTCAATAACTATAGTGTGAGTGGGGCATTATGTGTTTATTTTTATATATCATTAGATAAATTATTCATCCCATTACATCTACATTCAATTTTATAAGTACCTTCCTTTCCACACAGAAATCATTTAACAGTCCCCTTAAGAAAATTTCAACCATGTTCCCTTTCATACTTTTAGAATAAAGGAATGCTCATGTTCTAGTCTCTATGGTTCGTAGAATTTTATTTGAATTCCTTATCTATTTTATTATCAAAACAATGAGATCAATGGATACCTCAAATATCCATTTCCTCTATGATAGTGCATCAAATTATTTCTTTATAGCTACTAATGTAACTTATGGAAAATTTTCATTGGAGATTTTGTTTTAAAAAATTGATGAATCAAAAAACCATAATTTTTGGTTGGATGGTAATACTATAAGAGAACCAACCATGTCTTGTAAAATTATCCATTTATGTAATGAAAAATTAATCATCCTTCTGATTTACCCATTTAATTATTTCCATTTTTCATTCCAATAAAAAAATATAGTACATATTGAATAATAAAGTTGTAAACTCTATCCATTATATGGAGACAATTTCTTCTCGTTACCTCATGATCATGATAAGAGTCCACCATTGACCTTCTCCACCATCCAAGTGATAATTAACTAAAATAAAATTCCATGTTATTATAACAAAAGAACATAAAATATATTTTTAGGGGATCTAATCCATTTCAAAAAAATTAGTGGATCTATGGGCCCACTAAAAGATGGTGGATTCTACCTCTTAAAGGGTTTTGCAGAATATAGTTCATTCCTTTACTCATTTTGATGCTCAATATGATTCATATCTTGAGAATGTTTTGTAATCATATAAATAAGATTTTTTATTCCATATTCTATAAAATTTTTCTACTAAGGAGGAAAAAAATTTCATTTTCTATCACATTCAACTATAACACAGATACCTCCTGTTCCAGCCCTTGACCAAAAATAATAGTAAAATAGGGAGAATCAAAAACCATATTTGGATACCAGATAATCATAAAAAACGAATTACAGGTTTTCTAAATAATGAAATATTATTTTAAATTTATGAAACCTAAGGATTAAACTAGGTTACTCATGATCATAACTTATTCAAATCCTTCATAATTATTCATTATAAAATTGTGTGTTAATGAACACGTCTCCATCAACAGTGTAAGGCTAGGTGCATAGTTAGGGAACACTCACTATGCACTTGAATAATGATCAAGATATACTGAATCAACTATTTTTAGGGTTATTACCATAAGATGAGTCTATTAAAAAACCATCTCCACTTTTAGTATCTACATAAGGATTTTTGTTCTAGGAATACCACAATCCTTTTATAACCATAATAAAGGATGTTCTTATATATATAGTATTATCCAAATTATTCTCACTAATTTTTTCCCATAATAGTTTTCAAAGGTCATTACTAGTTTATCTAATAAAAATTATAATGACCCATAATTTTAATGAATAGATATAACTTCTTTTTAATAAATCATGATTAGAAAAAATTACCATCACTGTTGGAATTATATTGGTTTTATTTCATTGGAAAATTGGAATATAAAAAACCAGTTTGTAAAGGATCTATATAATCTACCACTATGTTCTTCATAATATGTACCCTTATTAGAAATATCATACATAGAAATGTTCTACAAAACCCAAGGAAAGGGAACATAATAATTGGTGATATAAAATGCTTAGTAAGGGTAAACAATAGAGATATCAATGATCATTTAAACCAAAAATGTTCATAAGGGTATGGGAACATGATCTCAACAATTGGAAACCATGCCCTGCCTATCATAGACCATAATATTTTTTCATCTCATAATTATTGATTGTTCACAAGAAATTAATCATAAAATAATAAAAACTTAGGATTAATGAGAGAATAATCTACATAAAGAATATGTTTACAGCACACACATAAGCATTGAATTTAATTTCCTTAATCAAGGCTTACTTCCAAGACTATCTTAGTTTATTTGGATAACTCATCATTCCATTATATCAGTTGAGGTTCACTACCAACACTATCATAGTGGATTGGGTCCACTCCCCATTCAGTCATGTAAGTCGTGGTTCACTCCCAAGACTATCATAGTGGATAAAGTCCCTTACTAAAATGGTTTCACTCTCCATTATAGTCATGATTATCTAATGATATATCCCCCTTTAATCAATATATTAGAGGTATATATAATTCAAGACCCACCCATAACATAAATTAAAGTATACATATGTACTCCACAATATCCTAAAACATTCATCATAGCATTACCCATAAAAATGATATTATTTTTATAGATTTTTTAACATTTGATCATAACATAACCCATGGAACATAATGGAGTTTCAGAAAAATATTTTCATAATAATCATAAACCTTGCCGAGAAATAATAAGTATGAAATCATTAGATCATATCTTCAATAATTCTTAAGTAACATATAATGATGTTATCTTTGAGAAAAAAACTCTGATAAAAGATAACTTGGGAGGAAAATACCCTTTTTGAAGGTTTCGGGCGCAGTTGATGTGCGTGGGTTGATGTGCCCACTTGTATTTTTTTCATTAACAATGATCAATTTTGGATCAATATGATTATAAATGCCAGTCTCCACGGATCAAATCATAGAAATAGACAAAGAAAATGAAAGTCACGGCACCAAAAAGTAGGATCGTTAGAGGTTGATTATAATTAATTTAATCAACTGAAAATAATATCCTTTGGTGTTCTTTCTTTATCGATATTTGTGATCACGTTCTAATGTGAAACATTGTTGTGTCGTAGAATTCAAGGGTAGAATTTCTCTAGCAGTGATCCACACGTGCACCTCGTATCTCTAGTCATTGCGAAAGGAGACTCCAGGTGCTAGCGTGGAGAAACCATTGCTTGCGTTGTCCTCTTAGATCGTCTTGATTCGATGGAAGAGGATATCTCTAGGTCTTAAGAGTGTTCTTGTTGGAAGAGGTTCTTTCAGCCATGAAAGAATTCTCCATAATTGTTGTGCATAATGATTCTCTTGTGTGTCAGAAAAGAGTTTGGGTTGTGAGGATATTTGTAATCGAGTTTGAGGTTGTAGAGTTATGACAATAAATAAATGCATTATGCATTTTATTTATTTCATTGAATCTTATTAAAAACCCCCATGTCTAATAATTAATTCCTTATCATGCGCCCACACTAATTATAATAAATATCATTTAATAAAACAATATTATATCCTCAAAATCCTGACCGGAAAACTAAACATTATGTAATCATTAATACACGGCGTGTACTTGTTTTCCATAAAACTACATGGCATGAAATCATTAATACATGACATGTACTTCTTTTTCATTTACTTTCCAAAAAGAAAACTACATGGCATGTAATCATCAATACATAGTGTGTACTTGTTTTCCATGAAAAACTAAACGGCGTGTAATCATTAATACACAGCGTGTATATCTTGTTTTTCATTTCCTTCTTCCTCCATCATTAAAACGACTTAGACATCCATGAATAATTATTAAACCATGTATGGGAATAATCTTTATTCTACTTTAGATACTTGGATACACTTAGTGTGTGATACTATATGCCTCTTTCTCATTGGCATTAGGCGGGCTTTCCTAAAGTCCAAGATTAATGTCTAGCAACGGGTTAAGGAAACCAAGAGAGAGAATTTGAATCCGCATTTACCTGTCACCTCATATGAATTCTTGATATGTAATTTAATCTCATTGTCTCAATATCTCATCAAACAGGTTTCATGGAAGTGTCATAAACCTATATTCTTGATCTGTCATTCTTTGACTTCAAGAAATATACCCGTCATGTCACCATGGCCATGGAATTTTTTCAATAGTTCTATTTCAATCAAAGGGCCCGAGATATCTACTTCCATAAATATGGAAGGAAAAAAATCCTTCCTCGACTTATCCATTAACAACATGTCATTAGTGATGCACCCACCATACCCTAATTCCCACCATCTCTCTTCATGACAGTTTTCTTCAGCAAATCTAAGTGTGTGACTCACGAAATGAGTTAATGATAATGTTCTAGTCTAAGGACCATTACACACGCTCGTAGATAGAAATATTCGATGGCACCAAGACTTGTATAATTACTAATGGAAGGTCTATTCTCATAATCTCCTTTCTTGGAAATTACCAACTGCGAACTCCATGAGAGAGAGTATCTTCTTCTTACGAGTACTCGCACTTGACGGTCTGTATACTACGTGTCCTATCATAGAATGTCACCCAACCATAGATCTTTTTTTATGACTATTGTTATAGAATTTCATGGTTCTCATCATAGCGGTGGTCTTTCATGACCTTATTAATGCAACAAATATTCCAGGACATTATTATATTATAGCCATGCTGAACAATGAACAATATATATTATCAGAGTACATTCATGTAATCAAGGTACAAAACAGTTGGTTCTCTAGATACCAACCCTTAAAAACTCCCACATAGACTAGAGCCAACTACCTATGACTTTTAGTCTGCTAGACCTCACATGATGATCAATTTTTTGCTGAGTCAAGGCTTTAGTCAAGGGGTTATCCACATTGTCTTCCGTGGAAATACTACTCACTGCAACTTCACCTCTCTAAGAAAAATATCTTAAGAGATTATATTTCTGAAGTATGTGCTTTGTCTGATGATGTGACCTTCGC
The DNA here is from genome assembly GCA_963277665.1 of Viscum album. Classification (NCBI taxonomy): domain Eukaryota; kingdom Viridiplantae; phylum Streptophyta; class Magnoliopsida; order Santalales; family Viscaceae; genus Viscum; species Viscum album. Next base: position 1,396,729,316 of record OY728160.1, on the reverse strand, counting down.
TCTTTTTCAAGTGTCACCATTGAAGTATTATCACAATAGAGTGTGATAGGATCTTTAATAATAGGTACTACATCTAGATATTGAACGAAGATTCACATCCATACTGCTTCTTTAGCTGCCTTAGAAGTTGTGATACACTCAGACTCCACTGTAGAATCGGCCACCACACTTTTCTTTGAGCTCCTCCAGCTGACTGCACCTCCATTCAAACTGAAGATGTATCCACTCTATGACTTCATGTCATCTTGATCAGTCTTTAAACCAGCATCTACACGTCCTCTGGTGACTAGTTACTCATCTCCTCCATAAACCAAGAACATATCCTTAGTACGCCTCAGATACTTAAGGATAGTCTTTACTGCCATACAATGGTAGTCTCCTGGGTCATCTTGATATCTTCCTACCTCACTTAATTTCTAAGAAACATCTGGCCTTGTGCATAGCATAACATACATTACTGACCCAATCGAGAATGCGTAAGGGATCCTTGCCATTTTCTTTCTTCCCTCATGTGTCTAAGGAAAACTTTTCTTGGAAAGATGAATGCCATGTGACACTGGAAAAGATCCCCTCTTAGATTGTTCCATGCTGAATCTCTTCAATTTCTTGTCAATGTATGTACTTTGACTCAGGCCCAACATTCTCTTGGATCTATCACGATGGATCTTGATTTCAAGAATATAAGATTCCTCACCCAAGTCTTTCATGGAGAAGCATTTATCTAACCATGCCTTAACTGACTCTATGATAGGAACTTTGTTTCCAATTAGTAATATGTCATCAACATATACTATTAGGAAAACGACTACACTTCCTCTAAATCAATTGTAGACACAAGGCTCACATTCATTATTAACAAAGCCAAATTCCATTACAGCTTCATCAAAATTAATGTTCCTTGACCTTGATGCTTTCTTTAATCCATAAATGGATTTCTACAACTTGCATACCTTGTTGGCATCCTTTGGAGTCACAAAGCCTTCAGGTTGTGTCATGTAGACATATTCCTGGAAGTTCCCATTAAGGAATGCTATTTTGACATCCATTTTCCAAATTTCATAGTAATATTAAGTGGAAATGGCCAATATGATTATGATGGATTTCAACATCACAACCGGGGAAAAGGTTTCATCATAGTCAATTCCTAGACATTGTCTAAAACCTTTGGCAACTAGTCATTCCTTATAGGTGCTGACTGGCCCCTCCATATCCATTTTCTTCTTGAATACCCATTTATTACCAATTTGATTTACATCCACTGGAGGATCTACCAAAATCCAGACTTGTTTTTCGTACATGGAATCCATTTCATTATTCATGGCTTCTTGCCACTAGGCAATGTCTGTGCCTTAAAATACTTCATTGTAGGTAAGAGGATCATCATTTTCAATCAATAATGAGTCACCATCCTTAGTGAAAAGAAAACCATATAGTTCTTGTTCTCTCGCCTCTCTCGTGCTCCTACATAGTACTTGGGTCTTTGGAATAAATTGTTCTTCCATGAGGATTTGTGGAATCTGTTCTTGTACCAACTCCTGTCTATCTTGAGCCTTGACTTCATCAAATTCTATCTCTCTCCCACTATATCATTTGGAGATGTTCTACCTCTCAAGGAATATCGCGTGTCATGCCACTATAACCTTTTTATCTGAGGGGTCTTATATGTAATATCCCCTAGTTTCTTTGGGATATCCTATAAAGATACACTTTGTGCCCCAGGGTGCAAGTTGGTTACCTGAAGTGGACTTAAAAAATGATTCTCTACCCCACACATGTAAATTTGATAAGATGACTTTGCGTCCACTCCACAGCTCATAGGGAATACCATTTATCGATTTAGTTAGTACATGGTTTAGTATGTGTGCTGCTGTTTTTAATGCATATCCCCAAAAGTATAATGGATGACTCACATGACTCATCATTCATCCCACCATGTCCAATAGGGTGCGGTTCCTCCATTCACTTACACCATTCCACTGAGGTGTGTAAGGGGAGTGAGTTGAGATAGAATCCCAAACTCTCCAAAGAAATCAATGAAGTTTTGATTAAGATATTCTCCACCATTGTCTGAGCGGAGTTTCTTAATCTTATTACCAACATGGTTCTCAACTTCATTCTTGTATTCTTTGAACCGATCAAAAGAATCTGACTTGTACCTCATTAAGTAAATGTATCCATATCTACTAAAATCATTAGTAAAAGTAATGACGTACGATAACCCACCCCTTGCTTTAACAGGACATGGTCCTCACACATATATGTGAATTAATTCTAGAAGCTCTTTAGCCCTTTCACCTTTCCCACTAAATGGGGCTTTGGGAATTTTTCCTTGTAGACACGCATGACATACACCAAGATGTTTTAGTTCGAAAGAATCTAAATATCCATCTTGATGTAATTTTGCCAAACGTTTCCCATTGACATGACCTAGCTGGTGATGCTAAAGTTGGGTGTGGAATGATTCATGTGAATTAACTTTGTTATCGATTAACATTACTTGGATTTTGTAGTCTAACACATAAAGGCCATTATTTAAATCTGCCATTCAAAAACAAATGATATCTTTATAAAAGAAGCAACATCCACTTCCAAACATGAAGATGAATCCATCAGTATCTAATCTGTATATTGAAATAATATTTTTGGTTACAGAGGGTACATAATAACATTTTTTCAAAACCAAGACCATACTAGTAGGAATTGTGAGGTGGTATTCCCCAACAGCTACATCAGAAAGTATGGCTCCATTGGCTGCTCGTAGATCTACCTCCCCTCGATCAATCTTCCTGAATCTACTTGGTTCCTATATTTGATACATATGTGAGGACCACAAGCTGTATCCAATAACCAATTTTTAGAAACAGATAGATTGCATTCGATAAAAAACGCACCTAAATCTTCCCCTTGCTTCCTTTGATGGGTGCAGTTTTTCTTCCAGTGGCCCTTCGTGCCACATGCGAAACAAACAACCTCCTGTTCTCTTTCCTCCCAATTGATCATCCTTTTCTTGGAAGGCCTTGAAGACGTTTTGGGCTTAAAGATCTTCGCCTTCCATTTCCTTTTATTCACCATGAGGACAGAAGGATTTTCATGCTTCATGTCATTGTCTACTTGGCGAATGAGGATAAGAAGTTCAAATAGAGTCTTCTCAATGTTGTTTATGTGGAAGTTCACAACAAAGTTTGAGAAGCTCTAGATGAGTGATGCAAGAATGGAATCGGTACCCAGTTCATCGGGGAGTTTAAAACCTAAAAACTCCAAGTGCTCAATGTAGACAATGAGCTTGACTACATGAGGCCCGGCTAGGGCACCCTCTCCAAGCTTGCTCTGGAATAGAGCCTTGAAGATCTCAAATCTTTCCTGTCTTGCTCTCTCCTGGTATAGCCACGGAGGTGCTCGAGCATGCTCTAGGAATCCATGTCTTCATGAGACTTCATGAGATCACTAGACATTTATGATAAAATCAAACATTGAACGTCGAGTGGATCGTTCAAATTTTGATCATAGTCTAGGAAATCATCCTCACACTCTCCTGGGAGAGGAGAATCAGGAAGTGAGGACTCCAGGACATAAAACCTTTGTTCATGGCATAGTATAACCCTAAGACGCCTAAAACATTCATGAAATTTACTGCTGGTGAGGATATTGTCTTTTCCCAGAATTGATCATAGAGAAAATGTGGTTGACGAGTTCGTCATATTGATTCTACAATTTAAAAGAAGAAATTTATCAGTACTTTCTTGATTACATTTTTATGAGAAATAATAAATTTTATTAAGTCTCCCACTAATTTATCAAGTCCCAATGGACCTCACCATTGAACATGGAATGTCCAGTTTCTTTGACATTCTAGTGGCAAGGATCCATATTCCCCTTTGCATAACCCGAATAAGGGTTGGCCAAGATATTTTAAGGTATTTAGGTAGGAAAGTCTTTCCCAACTATGAGCTTACGGTTCCGTGATCTGTTGAATGGACTACCCAATCCTGAAATCCTAACTTGGATTTCCTCAACGCTTGCCCCCAAAATTACATCAAGTCTAGCAAGGGATACTCCTCTTGATATAATATGGTTAAGTCAACCCAAAGCCTTTCATAAAGGCTTCCTTTATAAAAGTAATTGTCCCAACAAGGGTTGGTCAAACATAGAGTGTTATTGAGTCTTGCCCTTAATCTTTTAACGGAAGGCTTGGTCTGACTTAATATGGTATTGAGGGATTTTAATCCTTTATTAATAGTTTCACATTATCACATGCTTTTTAATATTAAGTGATGTTTTCTTAAGTGATTATCCATGTTTTGATAATGTTTATGCATAGTCCGGTTTTTATTTTATTCCATAATTGTAGGCTTGTTCATTTTATTAATTATGTGATCACGACAACACAAACATATTAAATAAACAATGCCATCAGACATAAATAAAATAAGATGGCATGATCATGATCTTCTATTGGTTATCTTATCTAGATGTTTTGATTAGCTAACCCTGACCTAGGGAAAAACACATTAAACCTGATGGTTCGTGTTCTTTTACTCCCACCTGTCCACTTTTGTATCTCTTTGTGTTGGTTTCACATTAGCTTCGGATTTTGAACCATCTCCTCTGGCTTGGGAGATCATCCACTACATAGGTTTACATTAAAGAAACCATGGGCACGCATGCCCTACATTTTATTGGAAGAAGGATCACAGACCAACAAATTTAAATAAATTTAAATGAAACCATATACATAAAAGGGTCTTTCGTCTAGCTCATGATCAGCCATAGCATTCAATGACATTTACACATATTTATAATTTAAATTCTCTTTATCATTCTATTATTCAAGATAAGTCACGCTTGAATTCAATTAATTATGATCTTATAATTAATAAATTCTTTATCATAAATTCCTTTCTAAATATCCTTGAGATTCTTCTCATCTATACTCCTTGTATAGGTCTTTGTACTTTTAGAGGAAACCTGGAGAAATTCCATTTCAAGAAAGTTCACGACGTGTAGTTTATATTTACACAGCGTGTATTTCTTTTCACCCTTTATCCAACGTACACGTCAGGGGATTTGGTGTGTTTTCTCTAATATGGAAATTTTGGAGTACACGAAATGTTTATAAATTATACATGACATGTACTTCCTTGTTCCATGGTAACCGGCCTGAAATCCCATGTACGTGGTATGTGTAAACTCTTTTGTACACATTATCACTTGGGATGGATCAGAATACACGATGTGTTTCTCCAACTTACACGCCGTGTATTCCCGTTCCCATGTGCAGTTTAATTCTTGTCGACACGGCATAATAAATACTTAGGCATACTCAATTCACATGGTGTGGTTTGGAGGACCATTTTTGGTTCATTGAACCTAAGAACACCTATAATGACCCGAAGCTTATCGTACATGGACATTACATTACTTTTGCGGAATACTTAGTACATAACAAAAACACACAAACAAGGATCGTAATAGTTTAGTGTCTTTGGAAACTCAGACTATAATCTTCTAATCGTGGTGAAAGATCTTCAACATCTCCCATAAAGATCTTTTTTTTACCTAAAACCTTTCTTTATATCCTGGGGAATAGAAAACATAAAAGGGTGAGCTCAAATGCTCAGTAAGGGTAAACAAAAGAAATATCAATCACATCATATACATAAGAACGCAGCTTTTGGAAATCTGGACCTGCAAAAGAGCTCATAATATCATAACATGGGATAAATCATAGAATTGAAAATGAAATCATAACTTAAAACATTACTCATTGTGGCATACACACATAATCATAGAGAATCATTTCTTGTTAGTCAAGACTCATTGCCAAGACTATCTTAGTGGACAAAGTCCCTTTCTGAATCGAGTAATCCTCGTTTCAGTCCTGTTTCACTGAACCGGTATAACCTACCATTCCAGCCATGTCTATCTCATGAGATATAAAATCTTTACCCAATGCATTGGAGGGAGATATAGGTCCCACCCATCTTATAATGAATCCTTTCTTATGTGTGCCACATAATCATAAAACATACATCATCGCATAACACATGTAACAAAAATGGGATTCTTGAAACATCATGACATCATAAATCAATTCATATAAGATAAAGGAATTCATAAAAATAATTTCATCACAACATGAACAAATCAATTTAATAATAGGGATAAAAACAGAACCCTTTATTATCTTAGATGGAAAATCATTTTGATAAAACACTTGAACTCCATTCTTGAGGAAAATATCCTTTCTTCTTCAAAAACATTTTTCCTTTCATAACATGTCATACGACTTTAAAATAAAAGAAGTTGATTAAAAATAAACTTGAAAACTTGTAAAGGAAGCTTCTTGGATTTAATGTTTTAAAAATCCATTCATTCCGTATAAGTTAAAAAAAACATTCTTCGTACTTTTGTCAGAAAAGTCAAAAAGTACCTCGTACGGAAAAACGACAAAAGATTCCTTTCATATTCTTTACTAAAAACTCACCTAAGGGTAAAATTGGATTTAAAATATTGAAAGTGGATGGAAACAATATTACATATTGAGGGAACATGGATGTGGATGATAAAATACACCCTAGTAAATACTTACGAATAAACAATCTCGGATAAAAATGAGATTGTGATATTTCCCTTACCTTAGGTCCGACTTGCTTTGTAAGTGTCCGAACCTCCTGTATAATGATTTAAATCATGTTATTGACTTATTAAAGAATCATATTCATTGTTATGATATCATATATGGTTCACTTATGACATTATATTACCCGTTCTTTTGTAAATTCCATGTTAAAGAAGCGTTTTGGGTAAAATCGTTTCATTTATCGTAGGTGTTTTGACTTGTTGTTCTTGACATCATTATTACTTATATCATGATTTACTCACTTCCAGAATATAAAATATTATTTATATATCATATATATTCAGTATATATATATATATAATAGGTAGATAAATAAAATGAAAAACACCGTTCATGGAGACGGTAGTCCGTACGTACGCATGAACGCTGTTTTCCTTTCCTTATTGTCTTGAAATGGAAGTAAGTAGATGACATACATATGTATATATATACATAAATCTAGTAGCTTTATAATGTCATATATTTCATTATTATTTCTTATATATACATTATAATCATTCTTAAATGGTTAACATGGAGAATGAATCTCATCGCGTCGTGGAGACGGTAGTCCGTACGTACGCACGAGCGATGATATCATTTCTATAAATATTGAATTGAATTGGAGTGGATTATACAATATATCAGAATCAATATGATGTTGTAATAACTATGTATAGTTATTCTTTACACCATTATACCCATCCATGTAAGGTGGTGGTGGAAAATAGATTACACCACGGCGTGGAGACGGTATTCCGTACGTACGCACGCGCGGTGATTTCTTTTTCCGTAGGATGGATAGATGGTGAAATAGGGTTGTTTCATACTTATAATAACATATAAGTATATGAGTGATACTGATGTTATTACTTCATAATGAAACAACCTAAGAAGAAGAAGTGGAAGAAGAAATAAAGATGAAAGAATTGGTAACGGTAATTACCGCTTCTTTGAAGTGCCTCTTTGAGACCTCCTCTTAGGGCACTAAAATTGGTCTTTGAGGAAGACCAGAACCTCTAGGATGTTTTTAGGGAAGTGTAGAAGAGATTTTGGCAGGGGTTGGCCGAGCTTGAGTGCTCAAATTGGTGTGAGGAGGAGGGGGAGGAGGTGTCCGTTTATAAGGGAGGAGAGGGGCACCTTAGGAATATCTCAAAATATTATTTTATATTAAAGTCAAAATCGGTTTATAATGGTTCCAAAGGGTCTAATTTCGAAGCTAAAGTGGGGATGGGTCGAAATCCGATCAACCAATTGGATTTAGACAAGTTTAGGGTATTATTTTAACCTTATCAATTAGATTTAACTCTAAGTTAAATAATTTAACTTTTACCGTGTCTTTTTGTTTTCTTTCACTATATGGTTGATAAACTTACTATAACATGCCAAACGAACCCCAAATTGTATATTATTAATACATATATCCTTATCTAAGTCATTTGGCCGAACCTTAGATTTTTAGAAATAATATAACAATTAATAATATAATATTTGATTTAAAAACTATTTTGTGTCAATTTTGACACTATTTGATATATGATTTTTTGTGAAAGTCATAACAGAATTATATGTTCAAACAAAGTTGATTAAATCAACACTAATATATCGTAGTAGCCTAGAAAATTAGTGGAATTCATAAAAAGTCTCAAATTACATTCATTTAAGCATTTATAACATCAATTATGTTAATATTTCCTTAAAAAGGGTAATTACTGCATCATCGTTGTGTCATAAATAAATTAATTTATTTAAAGTCTAAAAATTATAAATAAAATCTCATTATGTAGGAAATCTTTTGAGCTTTCTAATGAATATTTAGAATCGAATTTATCTTATGTATAACCCTATATTAAAAATGTTTTAGTAAAAAAACTTTGATTTTAACTCTTTTAACTCTTCTTCGAATTAAATAATAATAAATGTCCTAATCTAATCTATGTGGGCCTAAATGATAATATTTTACACCTAAGGTTGTTTTTGGTCGAAATACACTTGTCCAATAGAATTAGGACATGTGTTAGGGTAATATTAATATCATTTTTACCCTTAATTACCCTATTTACTTTTAACCATGGTAAAAAAAGTAAAAAGTTACTATTCACCAAAAAAATTATTTTCATCTCATTGAACCACATTTTAGTCCTTGATATTAACCGTGTCTCTCGGATTTTCGAAATTCCATTCACAGAAGCGGTAAAATTAAGTTTTATGCAAAATTCAGTTTTTAACCTACCACTTAGTGGTTTCACTATTCATCAAAAATTGAAAGTTTTCAGAAAAGTACCAAAATTTCACCCTAGGCTATAATTGATATTCTGAATTCAAAAATGATTTCTATTTTAAAAAATTCCAAACATATAAGTTTCATTAATTAATTTTATAATTAATTTCCGCTGTTACAACAAATAGCGTGTTTTTAAGAGATAATAACTATCAAAAGATTGACACTTGTTTATAACTGGTTTAAATGTGAAATTACATCCAATGACCAACATTGTATTAAATTGTAAAAATATATTCTAAATATACTTTAAAACCACTTAAATCAATGATTTATCACTATTAATTATTTCGATTAAAAAAGTTGTTTTTAATTATAATTTAGTAATTTTCACTATTCATCAGAATATGAAAGTTATCCGAAAAGTACCAAAATTTCACCTTAGGCTAAATTCGATACTCCGAATCCAAAAATAAAGTTCATTTTGAAAAATAAGATTTACTGGATTTCAAAAAGTGGTTATTACTATTCATAACGGCTAGTTTTAATAATATTTTTATAGCATATCGTTGTTTAGTGAAACTCGGTATTGCGTACTACACACGCTATCGAGGAAGGTCGCGATTGCGTGTAATGCAAGACAAGTCAAGGATGTGTGTTGTGCAAGCTCCTTTTGGTGTAGCGTACAACACAAGACATTAATAAAATTAAAAAGAATATTTTTTTATAAAATCTTGGGCTGTTACATTCTACCCCCCTTAAAATGAATTTCGCCCTCGAAATTCGTCGGGGTTTTAAATGGTTTACTATTTGAAAGTTTCTTTAATAGAAACCCACATCGTAAAAGGGAATACCAAAACTTGGCTTTAAAAACTAAAGTATGAAATGTAACGATTACCCAAATAAACTAATCACTGGATTTCCACATAGGTGAAAATATGGATATGGAAGAGAAATCTAACCATCATGTTCTGATGGAGAGTGGTAGAGAACATGGCTATGGAAAAGCCAGTAATCACAAATCCATAGATTTGTGATGATATAAGGTACCATCTGATTCATCAGGTATAAGAGAACTAGGACAACATTTTTGGTTTTCAAGATCATTTCCCTAAAGTTAAAGAATTTGAATTAGAATAAATACTTACTTTATTTTGGTACAATCTCACTGTTGTTCGTGCCTTTAACAATTTCCACTTCATCTCTTAAATAAATGAAGTTGAATTTGTTATTCGTGAAGTGTTAGCAGATCATGTGATAGAATGACGGGTCATTCCATCTATCTCAAACAAAAGGTTAGCAAAAATTATATACATAAGTCGATCTATAGTGAGATTAATCACATATGGTTCCTAAAATGGACTTATACTTCATATATAATACTTCTTAATATAATAAAACTAGTTTCTACTAAACAGGGACTTCCTGTAGGCCAGTGGTAGGCGATAAAGGCCAGTCGCACTTCGGTTGTGGGTTCGATTCCTACAGCCTTGTCCGAAGCGATGGGCTGTCGCCCGTCCTGCAGGTTGTCCTTTTTCTAAAACAACGTTACTATAACATCCCATCAATAATATCGAAAATCTTCTATCCTTAAACAATACTAACTTATGTCCAACATAATCCAGTCTAATCTTTAGGCTTATACATAATACTGCAGTCCACTCTCATAATATAGTGACAACGAGTACCAGAGATTTAATACTGTCGTTGATCCCCACATATCATAAGATATGTCTTGTTGGTCACATTCCAAACATTCAAAGTCCTTAATCGTGTATTCTCTTGAATACCTTAGTGAAAACATGAGTGCAGTTAAAAGTTAACACTTTCCACATACCAAAATCCTCAAAATTCTATATACTCAAACCATGATATCACTTAGTCCTTATATCAATCATGAGCTCATGAATACTATTAAACATTTCATTTTCTCATCTTCATTATGCGCATATCATCTTATTTCCAAAAAAAAATATCTCAATCACTTTGAATACCACATCAATAAATATTGCAATACTCAATGATACAACATTATTTTGGAATCCCATTACATAAACACTTAATCATTCCACCACATCGTTGTCATATTCAACATTGCCAATAGTGATCGCATGTGATTTTCCTTTGTCCTTTGCCTTCAGTGGTTGATCATGTTGATCATCACTAACCCTTGGATTAGGGCAATTATTAGCATAATGCCCCATTTCCTTGCACTTGAAGCATTGAAGTGTTGGCGGTGCGTTCTCTACAGTGTTTGCTTTATTCACATCATTAGAAACCCTTTTTCCATTACTTCGACACTCAGCTGCTCGATGACCTTTTTTTCCACACTTATAACATTTTCTAGTCCCTTTAAGACAATCTCCACCATGCTTCTTCCCACACTTTGTGCATAAGGAAACATTCATCTTCTTTTCATCATTATTCTGAGATTTCTCCTTGAACTCCATCTTTCGTTTCTTGTCAAAATCATGAGATGGATATGTAACACCAACTTCCATTTCTACCTTGATAGCACAACGCACAATTTCTTCATAGCTACTGAAGTCTCTTATAGCTAATGCCCTTCGAAGACTTGGTTTTAAGCCACTGAAAAATCGATCAACTTTACTTTCAGGTTGGATGATAATTCCAGAAGCATACCTTGAAAGTCTTGTAAAATTTGCTTCATAGGTACCAACAGATTCATCGTCCCTTTGCTTCAGTTCAAGAAACTCTTTCTCCATCTTTGTTCGAAGAATACGAGGGAAGTACTTACTGAAAAACAAGTTCTTGAACTCGTCCCATTCCATGGACTCAATTTCATCTCTTGGCCTCGTATTCTTGATAAGATTCCACCATTGATCAGCTTCACCTTCCAAACGATATACTGCTAAGATGACTTTATCATGTTCAGAACATTGAAGAACTGAAAATATCTTTTCAGTAGTACTAATCCATTGTTCAGCAACTAATGGATCAGTAGACCCACTGAAAGAAGGTGGACGTTGCCTCATGAAGGACTCAATAGAATATTGTTCCCTTCTCTGCTCATTTGGAAGTCCAGAATGATTCATAGCTTGTGTAAGTATAGCAATAAGATTTTTCACTCCATCTCCCATAACATTTGTTTGTTCAGGAGGGCAATCATTGCATTGTCCATTGCATTGATCAACACGGTTCCTTCGGGTTCCATCCATCGTCTAAAACCCAAAAAGAATAGTGTGAGATGCAAAAATCATGCTAGGGAAAACAACATAATAAAGGGGGAGTACCTTCAATATCCAACATCTTAGGTTTAATTCTATGATCGTTAGCGTAATTCTATTACTATAACCTATACGTATACTTATTCCTAGGGACATCCCTAGACATACCTTAGAAATATCTCTAGGGATCTCACTAAAGTTCTCGCATCCTAGTTTCCAAAGGTTGACTAAACCTTTCCTCTGATACCAACTATAATGACCCGAAGCTTATCGTACATGGACATTACATTACTTTTGCGGAATACTTAGTACATAACAAAAACACACACACAAGGATCGTAATAGTTTAGTGTCTTTGGAAACTCGGACTATAATCTTCTAATCGTGGTGAAAGATCTTCAACATCTCCCATAAAGATCTTTTTTTTACCTAAAACCTTTCTTTATATCCTGGGGAATAGAAAACATAAAAGGGTGAGCTCAAATGCTCAGTAAGGGTAAACAAAAGAAATATCAATCACATCATATACATAAGAACGTAGCTTTTGGAAATATTGACCTGCAAAAGAGCTCATAATATCATAACATGGGATAAATCATAGAATTGAAAATGAAATCATAACATAAAACATTACTCATTGTGGCATACACACATAATCATAGAGAATCATTTCTTGTTAGTCAAGACTCATTGCCAAGACTATCTTAGTGGACAAAGTCCCTTTCTGAATCGAGTAATCCTCGTTTCAGTCCTGTTTCACTGAACCGGTATAACCTACCATTCCAGCCATGTCTATCTCATGAGATATAAAATCTTTAACCAATGCATTGGAGGGAGATATAGGTCCCACCCATCTTATAATGAATCCTTTCTTATGTGTGCCACATAATCATAAAACATACATCATCGCATAACACATGTAACAAAAATGGGATTCTTGAAACATCATGACATCATAAATCAATTCATATAAGATAAAGGAATTCATAAAAATAATTTCATCACAACATGAACAAATCAATTTAATAATAGGGATAAAAACAGAACCCTTTATTATCTTAGATGGAAAATCATTTTGATAAAACACTTGAACACCATTCTTGAGGAAAATATCCTTTCTTCTTCAAAAACATTTTTCCTTTCATAACATGTCATACGACTTTAAAATAAAAGAAGTTGATTAAAAATAAACTTGAAAACTTGTAAAGGAAGCTTCTTGGATTTAATGTTTTAAAAATCCATTCATTCCGTATAAGTTAAAAAAAACATTCTTCGTACTTTTGTCAGAAAAGTCAAAAAGTACCTCGTACGGAAAAACGACAAAAGATTCCTTTCATATTCTTTACTAAAAACTCACCTAAGGGTAAAATTGGATTTAAACTATTGAAAGTGGATGGAAACAATATTACATATTGAGGGAACATGGATGTGGATGATAAAATACACCCCAGTAAATACTTACGAATAAACAATCTCGGATAAAAATGAGATTGTGATATTTCCCTTACCTTAGGTCCGACTTGCTTTGTAAGTGTCCGAACCTCCTGTATAATGATTTAAATCATGTTATTGACTTATTACAGAATCATATTCATTGTTATGATATCATATATGGTTCACTTATGACATTATATTACCCGTTCTTTTGTAAATTTCATGTTAAAGAAGCGTTTTGGGTAAAATCGTTTCATTTATCGTAGGTGTTTTGACTTGTTGTTCTTGACATCATTATTACTTATATCAGGATTTACTCACTTCGAGAATATAAAATATTATTTATATATCATATATATTCAGTATATATATATATATATATATATAATAGGTAGATAAATAAAATGAAAAACACCGTTCATGGAGACGGTAGTCCGTACGTACGCATGAACGCTGTTTTCCTTTCCTTATTGTCTTGAAATGGAAGTAAGTAGATGACATACATATGTATATATATACATAAATCCAGTAGCTTTATAATGTCATATATTTCATTATTATTTCTTATATATACATTATAATCATTCTTAAATGGTTAACATGGAGAATGAATCTCATCGCGTCGTGGAGACGGTAGTCCGTACGTACGCACGAGCGATGATATCATTTCTATAAATATTGAATTGAATTCGAGTGGATTATACAATATATCAGAATCAATATGATGTTGTAATAACTATTTATAGTTATTCTTTACACCATTATACCCATCCATGTAAGGTGGTGGTGGAAAATAGATTACACCACGGCGTGGAGACGGTATTCCGTACGTACGCACGCGCGGTGATTTCTTTTTCCGTAGGATGGATAGATGGTGAAATAGGGTTGTTTCATACTTATAATAACATATCAGTATATGAGTGATACTGATGTTATTACTTCATAATGAAACAACCTAAGAATAAGAAGTGGAAGAAGAAATAAAGATGAAAGAATTGGTAACGGTAATTACCTCTTCTTTGAAGTGCCTCTTTGAGACCTCCTCTTAGGGAACTAAAATTGGTCTTTGAGGAAGACCAGAACCTCTAGGATGTTTTTAGGGAAGTGTAGAAGAGATTTTGGCAGAGGTTGGCCGAGCTTGAGTGCTCAAATTGGTGTGAGGAGGAGGGGGAGGAGGTGTCCTTTTATAAGGGAGGAGAGGGGCACCTTAGGAATATCTCAAAATATTATTTTATATTAAAGTCAAAATCGGTTTATAATGGTTCCAAAGGGTCTAATTTCGAAGCTAAAGTGGGGATGGGTCGAAATCCTATCAACCAATTGGATTTAGACAAGTTTAGGGTATTATTTTAACCTTATCAATTAGATTTAACTCTAAGTTAAATAATTTAACTTTTACCGTGTCTTTTTGTTTTCTTTCACTATATGGTTGATAAACTTACTATAACATGCCAAACGAACCCCAAATTGTATATTATTAATACATATATCCTTATCTAAGTCATTTGGCCGAACCTTAGATTTTTAGGAATAAAATAACAATTAATAATATAATATTTGATTTAAAAACTATTTTGTGTCAATTTTGACACTATTTGATATATGATTTTTTGTGAAAGTCATAACAGAATTATATGTTCGAACAAAGTTAATTAAATCAACACTAATATATCTTAGTAGCCTAGAAAATTAGTGGAATTCATAAAAAGTCTCAAATTACATTCATTTAAGCATTTATAACATCAATTATGTTAATATTTCCTTAAAAAGGGTAATTACTGCATCATCGTTGTGTCATAAATAAATTAATTTATTTAAAGTCTAAAAATTATAAATAAAATATCATTATGTAGGAAATCGTTTTAGCTTTCTAATGAATATTTAGAATCGAATTTATCTTATGTATAACCCTATATTAAAAATGTTTTAGTAAACAAACTTTGATTTTAACTCTTTTAACTCTTCTTTGAATTAAATAATAATAAATGTCCTAATCTAATCCATGTGGGCCTAAATGATAATATTTTACACCTAAGGTTGTTTTTGGTCGAAATACACTTGTCCAATAGAATTAGGACATGTGTTAGGGTAATATTAATATCATTTTTACCCTTAATTACCCTATTTACTTTTAACCATGGTAAAAAAAGTAAAAAGTTACTATTCACCAAAAAATTATTTTCATCTCATTGAACCACATTTTAGTCCTTGATATTAACCGTGTCTCTCGGATTTTCGAAATTCCATTCACAGAAGCGGTAAAATTAAGTTTTATGCAAAATTCAGTTTTTAACCTACCACTTAGTGGTTTCACTATTCATCAAAAATTGAAAGTTTTCAGAAAAGTACCAAAATTTCACCCTAGGCTATAATTGATATTCTGAATTCAAAAATGATTTCTATTTTAAAAAATTCCAAACATATAAGTTGCATTAATTAATTTTATAATTAATTTCCGCTGTTACAACAAATAGCGTGTTTTTAAGAGATAATAACTATCAAAAGATTGACACTTGTTTATAACTGGTTTAAATGTGAAATTACATCCAATGACCAACATTGTATTAAATTGTAAAAATATATTCTAAATATACTTTAAAACCACTTAAATTAATGATTTATCACTATTAATTATTTCGATTAAAAAAGTTGTTTTTAATTATAATTTAGTAATTTTCACTATTCATCAGAATATGAAAGTTATCCGAAAAGTACCAAAATTTCACCTTAGGCTAAATTCGATACTCCGAATCCAAAAATAAAGTTCATTTTGAAAAATAAGATTTACTGGATTTCAAAAAGTGGTTATTACTATTCATAACGGCTAGTTTTAATAATATTTTTATAGCATATCGTTGTTTAGTGAAACTCGGTATTGCGTACTACACACGCTATCGAGGAAGGTCGCGATTGCGTGTAATGCAAGACAAGTCAAGGATGTGTGTTGTGCAAGCTCCTTTTGGTGTAGCGTACAACACAAGACATTAATAAAATTAAAAAGAATATTTTTTTATAAAATCTTGGGCTGTTACAACACCGCGTGTAGTTTTCATTATATGTCGTGTATTTCCGTGTTGTATAGAAAGAATGAGCAGCTCCTTTGGATGAGTTCCTCATTTTTATTTTAATAAAAATTAAAATTAAAAGGCCATTTTTGTGATATGAATCAAGAAACTAAGGAGGACGAATAGATCTCTTTAATTCATATTTATAGAAAAATTTATTTCAAATTGAATCAAATATAAATGTGTAAATTATCATAGAAAATTAAATAACTATAATCAAGATTGTAACCTCGCTCTGATACTATTTGATGGTTCCGAGCGCAGCAGATGCACATGGGTAGATATTCCCACTTTGCATTATGTCATTAAAAATTATCAATCCGGGATCAATATGATGATAAATGCCAGTCTCCACAGATCGAATCATAGAAATAGACAAAGAAAAGGAAAGTCCTGGAACCACAAAGTAAGATCGTTATAGGTTGATTATAATTAATTTAATCAATTGAAATGAAGTCCCTTTTGGTGTTCTTTCTTCATTGATATTTTTGATCACATTCTAATATGATATGTCATTGCATCACAGAAGCCCAGGGTAGACTTCCTCTAGCAGTGATCCACATGTGCACCTCGTATCTCTGGATGTCGCCAAAGGAGTCTTCGGGTGCTAGCGTGGAGAAACCTTTGCTTGCATTGTCCACCTTAGATCATCTTCATCCGATGGAAGAGGATATATCTCTGTCTTGAGTGCGTTCTTGAAGGAAGAGGTTCTTTGGGCCTTGAAAGTATTCTCTAGAATTGTTTTTCACAATGATTCACTTGTTTGTCGGAAAAGAGTTGGGGTTGTGAGGATATTTATAATCGGGTTTGAGGTTGAAGAGTTATGACAATAAATAAAAGCGTTATGAATTTTATTTATTTCATTGACTCTTAATGAAAACCCCCATGTCGAATAATTAATTCTTTGACATGCGCCCATGCTGATTATAATAAATATCTTTTAATAAAACAATATTATATCCTCAAAATCCCGACTGGAAAACTAAACAACATGTAATCATTAATACATGGCGTGTACATGTTTTCCATAAAACTACATGACATGTAAGCATTAATACACAACGTTTACTTGTTTTTCAATTCCTTTCCAAAACGAAAACTACACATCATATAATCATTAATACACGACGTGTACTTGTTTTCTATGAAAAACTACATGGTGTGTAATCATTAATACATGGTGTGTATATCTTGTTTTTAATTTCCTTCTTCCTCCATCATTAAAACGACTTAGGCTTCCTTGAAAAATTATTAAACCACGTACGGGAATAATCTTTATTCTACTTGAGATACTTGGATACACTTAGTGTGTGACCCCCTAGGCCTCTTTCTCATTGGCATTAGGCAGGCTTGCCTAAAGTCAAAGATTATTGTCTGGCAACGGGTCAAGGCACCCAAGAGAAAGAAGTTAAGCCACATTGATGTGTCACATCATACGAACACTTTCCGTGTAATTTAATCCTTTTTCTCAATATCTCATCAAGAAGGTTTCATGGTAGTGTCAGAAACCGATATGCTTGATCTGTCATTCTTTGAATTCCAGAAATAAACACATCGTGTCACCATGGACATGGAATTTGTTTGATAGTTCTATTTCAATCAAAGGGCCTGAGATATCTACTTCCATAATTATGGAAGGGAAAAATCCTTCCTCGACTTATCCATTAACAACATGTCATCTGTGACACACCCAACGTACCCTAGTTCCTGCCAACTCTCTTCGTGACAGTTTTCATCCGCAAATCTGAGTGTGCAAGTCAAGACATGAGTTAATGATAATCATCCAGTCTAAGGACCATTACAAAACCATGTTGATAGCAATTTCCAATGACACCAAGACTTGCGGAATTTCTACTGGAGGGTCTGTTCTCATAATCTCCCATCATGGAAATTTACCAAGTGCGAACTCCATGAGATAGAGTCTCCTCTTCTTACGAGTACTCGCACATGGAGATCTGTATAATATGTGTCCTATCATTTTATTTAATCCAACCGTAGAAATTTATTTATGAATATTGTTATATCATTTCTAGGTTCTCATCATAGCGGGGATCTGCCATGACCTTATTAATGTAATAAATATTCAAGGACATTATTATATTATAGTCATGCAGAACAATTAACAATATATATAATAAGAGTACATTCATGTAATCAAGGTACAAAATAGTTGGTTCTCAGGACACCAACCCTTACACATTTCACTTTATAACCACATATTTAAATTCTAAAAAATTCTATGATATTATGGTAAATAGTTTATATTAAAATAACCCTTGAAAATTTTAAAGGGAGTTTCGAATTATTTAGTGGTCATGATGGTGGGAAATCATACGAATGTCATATATGTTAAAATAAATATTCTTTTCACATTTTTGATACAAAATTAAATGCATGTCATTCGAAAAAAAGAAAAGATTGTTCCATTAAAAATATTGTGTAAAATTTCAATCATGGGTAAAAATTTATTTAATGAATCACATGATAATATTAAATTTTTTTTTAGAAAACATGGATGTGGAATAAAAAAAAATTTCTACCAATGATAGACAAATTTTTTCTGTTATTAAAATATTAATTTTAGTATATTGTGTAATTAAAGGAGAAAAAATGAATGAGAAAAATGTAATTTCTGGTAATGACTATAGGATAATAAAATTCATTTGATTTATGAGAGATAGGTAATAAATGTTAATAACTGGAATCTTTATCATAAACAATCCCAATAGACAATGTGATTATTACATAAATATCATACCTCATGTTCAACTTTCTTCTGAAGCACTTTATCCTCCTTTAAAAAAAATAAAATTTACTAAAATTCTATAAGAGATTCATATAGATTATTATGATATCAAATATGAACAAATTTATACATTTCAATAATCATTTATAATTATTCCTTATTAAAATCATCATAATTGGGTGCTAACAGTTTTGTTTTTCATGAGAATTTCAGTTAGGTAGTTCTCGTCCTTTTAGTTTGATAATGGTTCCATAATCAACATAATATTAATCATGATATAAATATGAAATATATTCTTTATATATAAATATATTCCCGCATAAATGGTATATATAGAAAAATTAATCACTCTACTGATGGGATCGTAGATGCAGCTCATCGACCAGAGGCATTTCTATGTCGTTTGTGTTTCTTGGTGGAAATTGGTGGCTCTAGTGTAAAGATCTTTGGGAGGATCACTTGTGATAGGTCGTTCATTAGTGGAGTTAATAAGTTTTGGTGGAAGTTCTTCATCACTATAATTTTGGTGGTTCATGCTTATGAAAAGGTGTATTATGGTGTGTTTCCCATATATTTATCCATATGAGTTTTATGATGTTAATCCATGATGATGGGATGAAAATTTCATGGGAAATATGATGATTACTATGTGTTAGAAGTTAAGGTGATGGATTATCTTTTTCATTGATGGTTTCCAAGGTTTGATGATATTCTATTTCATGTTTCAATGTTGTTGATGCTTTTTTTCAGCATTACAGGACTCTGGTGGAGGCTTTTTAGTGTTCAGGTTAGATGTGTTGATGGTTCTATGGTGTGATTGGTGCATGGATCAATGTGGGTGCTATTGATGGTGACATGATGTGTGGGGAAAAATTGATCAATGTAGAATGACGAGGTAGATGACAAATGGGGTAATGACTAGAATTTCCATGTAAATTTTTTTTATTTGTAATTATTTCAAGAATGCTAAATCTGACAGCGCACGATTCCGAGGCCCGGAGTGCCCAAAATGAACCGTCGATGTTTTTTAAGCATTAATTAATTCACTTAGGAATTTTTCCTAATAAAGTGGAATAAATCTTAATTGGTTGCCCAAATAAGAAATCTGAGAGCACCATTGGACTCAGGATGGCGGGTTTAACCTAGATGCAACTTATGTTTAGTCGGCGCAAGCCTACGATGAGAAAACCTGAAATGACATAACTGTAAATAAAATAATAAAATAAAGTTGTCTTATTTTTCAAATTCTTATAACTCATGAACAGTAACTCAGATTAAAAATCTGATACCACTATTGAACTCTTGAGGGTATGCTTTATTTAGCCATATACTAACATTGGCTGGCACGAGCCACTAGATAAAGTTAGTCATTTTCCATGAATAAAATAATTAAGTGACAATTATTTTATTGTAAAATCATTAACTTTTAAACAGTATCTCGGATTGGAAATATGAGAGTACCATTTGATTTTTTGGGGTGTGTTTCACATAGGAAGAGCCTAACCTTGACCATCACGGGTCGAGGGTGACTGTTAATAATTTTCCAAACATTCTTTCGGGTACGTTCAGAAAAGGCTCAAGCGGAATTTTGTATCTTTTGAAACTGTGCTCGAAATTAAAATCTGAGGACACTGTTGATCTTGAAGTGCCGGTGTTTTCTTATGGAGCCCTTCACATTGACTGCAGTTGGTCGAGGGTAGGAGTTAGTTTTTCATATTTTCATGGGATGATTGGACAAATAATAATATAAAATAATTAACTTATATTTTATTTTTAAACCCTCCCATTTGAATGATGAAGGTGGGGAACACACGAGTGTGGTTGAGGATTTAATGTTGGGAATTAAATGCCCAGTTACAAAAAACGTGTAACCACTTTATTCTTTAATTAATAAGATTCATTAATTCTAAATTAATGGATCAACTTGTTAATGAAGAGTTATTTTATTAACTCTTCTTGTGGATTGTTTTCCCGTAGGTGAAAGGGAGAGAAATCCAGGGCTGGAGAATCCTTCAACGAATAACCACCCCCCAACAAAGAATGAGGATGACACAGGAGCCCAGATCAGAAATGTGTTGTAGGAGCGACGAACGCCTGCGTCCCCAACAACGATCATAACTTCCTCCTTAAGAATTCTCCAACAGAAATTTTAGGTAGGGGATTTATTTATATATGACTGAATTTATTTATCGAATCTTCAAATTCTGGTTTCACAACAACAATGGTCAAACTAACATTGCTTCCATCCCATGCATATACCTCGCATCTTCTCTTTGATTCTCCGCGCATTCTTCATGAATTCGTCAACACCAAATATTTAATGACATTGGAAACAAAATATTTTGTTGATTGCGACATATGGACGTGGATCCATTGACCCAAGGATTGTGAATATCTGATCGTTTTATTTTTCGGGCATGGAATGAAGCCGCAATGGCTTGCAGAAGGAGGCGACGACCGACACCCGACCGACCGTGAGGAAGGAAGGGTGGCACGAGTCCGCACATCCAGATGATAATGAAGTCATGAACCATCGGCCGTGGTGGAGTAGGGTGGTGGTCAACATCTGGATGGCCATGATGCGGAGCGACGACTCGTGTCCGCGATGCTGGAGGAGCAGGAGGCCACAATCGCTTGGCCACGGCGGAGGCCGAAGAACAGCCGGCCGTGGAGGCCGCAGTGGAGCACCAGTGCGTAACCACACTGCTGGGAGGAGGACCGAATGGAACACCAGCCAGTAGTTGCAGTTTGGCAGGACCCGGTCAGGTGCTGCAGTGACTTGGAAGTGCCTAAAGGCGTTGACTGTTTCCATTCCAAATGGTAGGGGGACGCTCCCCCTTCGGCGTTAGCTCGGGCAGACCACGCCACCATGATTCCCCCTTCACAGGTCAGCCCAGACCATGGCCCAATAGATAGGGACCACCATAGACCAGGAAAACTGGGCTGGACCCGAATCGGGCTGGGTCTACCCCAACCAGTTTGGGTCGGCCCAGGTCGGTTAGACCGGGTTGGACCAGCCTCGGGCCCATCGCGACCTAGTTACGCCTTTGTGGCCATAACATGTGAACCAGGTGTCCGTTTGATGAACCGTCAATGGAACTATAATCCCTAGATCAAGGATGTCCAATTGGTATAATCCACATGCATTTTGGGTGATGTTTGAGTATGGTCGGATTGGATCGAACCCTGAATCCAATCTGGCCCTCGGAGCGAAAACGCTAATAACTTACAAACCAGACATCCGATTGACATGTCGTCTATTAAATTGGGTATGTTATGACATGATAGAAAATTGTGATACTTCTTCATGGAACATCACGTCGATTGAGGTATGAGTGATGGCATGGGGATCCGTTCTCCCAAATTCACTATGTACGGAACCTTGATACTAGCCGAGACTTGATGACGACTGAACGTTTCGACTCTAAATGACTCGACAGGCCCAGTAGGGAATGCCACTTTGTGATGTGGTAGACCCACCATAATTTATAGGAAGAGTACCTCAATAGGCCACAAAGGGGTACACCTCTGTGTGACAGGACAGACCCACAGTGGGGCACGCCTCTGTGTGACGCAACAGACCCACAGTACTCGACAAGATGAGTACCTTAGTAGTCCATGATTAGTGGGAAGTTCCTCTGTGCGACACAACAAGCCCACTATAATCCATATAGGGGAATTTATCCAGTAGTTGTGGTGTTCGATATTGTGACCATGGATTTTACTTGTTATTATCCCTAGAGAATCTTGTGGCTAGCTATCAACATTCATAGCGATCCTATGGGGGTCAACAATATAATCTTGTTTCGCAGAGTTGTATACCTAGTTTGAGTTGAGTCTTATATCTTTAGGGTGTACCTATGTGGTACTTTATCTTCGTGGTGATACCTATGTGGTACTTCTACCCTCTTGGTATTACCTGTGTGGTATTCTTCCCTTCTATCTGAGGTGTGTATATTCTGATAACCTAGGTATGTGTATGGGCATATAACTAAGTAGGGATGACTGTTGTTTATATGTTTTGTGGTTTATCCCTTGTGGATTTTAAAGACCATAGGAGGTCTCGGGTTTCCAACTAAGTATTTTTATAATCACCCCTGCACAGGCTACGCCCGCACCTTGTTGTGTCTGATGCAGATGACAGAAAACGCTGACTGAGGACGAGGGTACGAGGACTGGACACTACTTATAGTAGGACCTTTGATGAGTTAATCCACAGAGATGATCTTTTGAGAACTATAACTACCCTTTAGGTAGGAACATTGGTGGCTGTTCATAGGAGTTGTACTTAGTTTTACTTGTACTTTCTAGTTTTTCTTCTACTTTCTAGTTGGGCTTGTTTTATGGCCCCTTTACTTTCCTTACACACCCTGTTTACCATATAGTTTAATTTGATCTTGTATCTGGATTTGTTCTTGATTTGTGTGAATTTTCAATTTATAAAGGCATGTACTTCCTATTTTAGGAAATATTTTTTTGGTACTTGTTTCCAACCCCAGGCCTATGGAAGGAAGGCTTGGGGTAGTCACGGAACGGGCCTTGGGGGATGGGTCCTGAAAAATTGGTATTAGAGGAGATTATTTTTACCGATGAACCAGGACTCTGATCTTTTTGATGTGGCAATAGTGTTAAGTGTTATGAGTGTTATTTTCAGTTCAGGGAGCCCAGTGTTGGTGAGGCTGCTGAAATATCTATACACCGGGACCCTAAATTCGGATTTCTGACCCAGTGCACGAAAACACTGATTGTGTGTGTTATTGAAAGGTTTTTCATTTGATTTATTTCGAGTCATATCACCAGGTATAATTTAATTTTCATGGTGCACTAGTTCCGTATCAAGATGCCGCCACATAGATAGCCAGTTAGGATTCTTGAGAGAGAATACGACAATGGCCCGCCGAGCAATGAGGCTCCGATGCAGGGCCCTCTTACAGTGTTGGAACCTTTGGGTGGTGTACCAGTAGAACCACCACCGATTGGGCAGCCGTTACCACCATTCACACTAGAATACGGTGCATGCCAACTAAGTGCATTCCACGAGTTCCAAAGGCATAGGCCTCCAAGGTTTCAAGGCGAGACAGGTTCCCAGGTAGGTGAGGACTAGTTGGAGGTTGTGGATAGAGTTTCCCCCCTAGTTGAGACACCAGTAGAGAAGATAGTGATGAGGCATTGGTATGTGTACGATTGCCCGAGATGGTTCCTTCAGGGTGTGTTCCAGCTATATCACTGCCAATTGGTCAATAATTACAATCAGTGGTACCGGTATAGGACACATGTAAGATAATTTTCTTACACATGTTTCAGAATTATATACCACCAGGTTCGGAGGTGAGCCCGACCCACAGGTGAATAAGGACTGGCTTGAGGAGGTAGTTGAGTTTCCATCTATCCAGGGAACCATTGAATCATATGGTGGTGCTGGAAGAAAGCCTTCTACGTGGCTCAGCAGGACGATGAGAGGGTTTTGGTAACCCTGATCTTGCGAAGAGGTGACTTTTCTGTGGAAAAGATTGAGAAACATTTTTAGAGAAGTTGGTCTCTTGACATAAATAGATAAAGGATGATAGGTCCCTAGAGCTTCTATAACTTCGGCAGGAGGACATGTCGGTAGATGAGTATTCATCGAGGCGTACTGACCATTCCAGGTACTCGATGAATACGATATGATCAGTGCTTCAAGGCTCGGACTTCCGAGCGAGGTGTGTTTAAGGACATCACAGTTATAACTATTTATCAATGCATTCCTACTTATTTTATGTTGCAAGAGTGAACCTTTGTGGTTGAATGTTCTTTGGCAGAGTGAGTACAATTAGTAAATATTAGTAGTATAAAAGCTGGAACAGGAGCATGTCTTCAAGAATCAGACGTGTAAAATTTCTTGGGAAGAGGAAGTAATAAGGACATATGAACCTATCAGGAAGCTATAAGTACCCAGCCATGAAACATTACATAATATTTAATTAAATGAAAAATTCACATTGAGGATCTTTTTAGGTTTAACGTTTTATAGAGTTGGGCCATAATTATTACATTACATCTCCGAAATTTCAACGTAGACACTTCTACTCAGTTTCTTTTTTTTCATAAAATAAAAACTCATGAAAAAAGAGACATGTGTAGTTCCATGTTTTAATCATAGTGACTTTCCTTGATCCCATCCTTGACCCTATTATTCTTTAAAACCTATGAAAAACATTTCAAAACATGTGATGAGTATAAAAATCTCAGTAAGAGTTATAAAACAAAGAATGAAAATATTTTTTCATCACTATATACATTACATAAGCTCTTTAACATACCTTAGGAAATCATAATATTTATTAATAATACATAGAAAACATAAATCATAAAGTTAACTTGTGGCATCCAAATCATACTTACATTGTAGCTATCACCGCTATGTAGGGAGTTACATTTTGAGTACCCATCTCAGTATATTCCCTAAATCTATTAGGAGAAACATTCACGTTTACCTCCATCATGTTAAACAATGAATTGAAGAGCTATCTCAGGCTCAACCACCCTAGGTTTATCATGGAACCACCATTTTGATTAAACAATTCCCAAGAACCATATCATAATCAGAACCCATAAAACAAACAAAAAGGAAAGATATCATTTCAACATTTCAATAAAAATAATATCATTTACATATATTGGCATAAAAAAATCCATTATCAAATCCATTTTCAATACCAAAATATTTAAAAGAGTATATGATATTTGTTTTCCCTTTACAAACATTAGGACTTGTTAAAGAAGCCTTAGATAAAATAATACCCGCGATAGTGGAAAAGGTCATTGTCACCACTTAAATTAAAAAGAAACATTATTTTTTGTCATTTAGTAAAACGCATCATGGAAAAACGATTCCATTTATATGAAATGAAAATTAAAAAGGTTTTATACCGTATAAAATAATGTCATGTATAAAACAAAATATGCCTCAATGAAAGGAGATTGAGACGAAGTCCCTTACAAAAATAATTTTTTAAATAAAATATACCGATTATGTGTATTCACTAAAATATCACATAATGGAAGAATAAATACATGATAATATATTAAAATTAATTTCTCACATAATCACAGAATGACTTAAATATGAAAGAGCAACCCAAATAATGGGAATTGGGTTAATAAGTCCCCATACCTCATGTCTGACTTGACCCATTCGTTGTTTAATCTCTTGAATAATAAACTAAAGTTAATGTATACTTTTTTAAGATCCTTTTTCACATGTATTATTCCTTTTACATCACTTATTACCATATTATAAATTTTTTTTAATCATTTATGTTAATAACGGGCGTTTTGTCGATATTTGGTACTTGAGGCAAAAATGAACATCTTATAATTTCATGCTGTTCATGTGGTCAAATATCCATTATCTTCAGAATGATTTTAATGATGTAGATATCATATATATAATATATATACAGTACATGTATTTATTTATAATATTACATAACATTTGGAGATAAGAAATGAAATGCACCGTTCATGGAGATGGTAAGTCGTATGTACACACGAATGCTACTTTCATTTCAATTTCTTATTTTAATGGAATTAAAACACAATGATACATAGGTATGTTATAATTCCAGTATAATATCATATATAATATAATTAAATCCATCCTTTATACATCCTACATATGTCATCAATGAGTCATATCACTTTGAGGGGGCGATAGTCTGCACTTCCTCAAATGAAATTATCACGTTTACCCATAATGAAAACCATAAAGGTATGATATAAATGAAAAATAAAGAAGCATGAAGAAAACATAAAAATAATATATATAATATATAAATATAGTTCCATCATATTGACCACCATGAGAGGTGGTAGGATATAATTGAACAATCATCATTTCGTGAGGTGTTAGTTTTCCATCCACAGAAATAGTATGTTCTTTTCCCATTAGATGGAGATGTGTGTATGTGTAGTTCGAATCCATATAAAAAAAAATCCCTGGTATATCGAGGATATTTTTGTGGTTATAATATAAAGGTATAAAAAGAGTTTAGTGAGTTAGAGAAGTAAAATAAAATAAATAAATTTAAGATAAATTGTTACCTTTAATTTGGGTAACTTCCTTTTGTTTGAACCAAAAGGACTTCCGGAAGTGCCTTCTGCGTACTATAATGCTACTAGGTAAAAGAGAGAGATATTTGGAGATTAATTGGGTAGAGGTTGAAATATCTAATTTTTTTTAGAGTTTTGAGTAATTGGTTAGAAGTGAGGGATTTTTACAAGGGGGAGGAGGGGATCATTAGGAATATTTGAAACCAGTATTTTATTATAAACATATCTTCAGTTTAAAAAGTTTCAAAACACATTAAAGTACAATATAAGATTACTCATGTTCAAAATAAAATCTTCCGATAAGAATTTAATTAGTTTTGGATATTGTTGTAATCATTATAATCTTATTTATTTAAATCCTTTATTAATGAGGTAAACACTTCATCATTATTGTGTGATAAATAATTTTATTTTTTTGGTATCTAAAAATTATAGAAAAAATACCATGATGTAGGAAATCTTTTTATATTTAAAAATAATATTTATAGTCTAAATGATTACTTATATTACCCCATGTAAAAATTTATTTATTAAAAGATATATTTATGTGTCATTTTTGTCTGTACTTTAAATTAATTTATATAATGTTTCATTACCACTCCCAAGTGACTCCATGGGGTCCCAAAATCGACACAAGGATGAAAATGGTCAGAAATGTATCAAAAAATACGAATAGAACAAATGTTATGGTAATTTAAAATTTTATAATATTATTTTTTTAACCTATTTACTAGATTTTACCCTTTAAAAATGGTAAATAAAATTTTAACTGATGTAAATATTTAAAATGTCTAAAAGTAAAAGTTACTTATTAATAATTTATTTACCTCTCGATTCCACATATTGAATCCATTTTTCAAAATTCAAAACTCATAGGTGACAGAAATTAAATTACAATTTATTCATGCTGTCAAAACAAAAGGCGTATTTTTAAGAAATATTAATTATCAAATGATTGAAAAACGTTTATGTACAATTTCAAATTGAAATTAATTCCAATGACCAAAAATGGATGAAATGGTAAAAATAAATTCTAATTACACTTTTAAACCAATTAATAAGATAATATATCCATATAAATAAATTAGATTAAAAGGCAGTTTTGAATTAAAATATATTATTTTCCACTATTCATGAAAAATAGAATTTTTTCATAAAAATAACAAAAATTCACCCAAAGTGAATTTTGATGTCTCAATTATAGATAATAATTTTATTTGGTCAAATAGAATAAATAAAAGTGGCCAAAACTAGATATAATGAGTGTTTGACATCAAAAGGCGGTAAATCGCCCCTTTTAACTAAATTATGCTTAAAATTAGATTCATTTTAATGCCCCGACCCCAGATACCCAGAGTCGGTGCATTATTACATAACAATGACATGATCACAAGAAAGATCAAGTCTCAAATGACCGATTAGTTTAGTAGCCTTGGAAACACTTGATATATTCATAAAGTTTACATTACATCATAAAATGAAAACTACAAAAATATAGTCTCTATATTCCACACTCTTTTCCCCTCATACTATCCCTGCAGGTCATTCATATATTACTTATTCACATCCTGGAAAAAATAAAACATAGAAAAGGGGTGATCTCAAATGCCCAGTAAAGATAACAATATAGCAGAAACTTTCATAAATAAGAATAAACATTTAAGGCAATGTATAACTAAAACAAAAGCCTTTTAAACTCGAACTTCAACATAGTATGGAAAAAATAAAATGAACTAATTCCATTTACTTATTCACATGGATACTCTACTAATCGAATAATCACATGCAATATCAATAACCACTTTCATAAGGATGGAATGCATAATTCCAGTCTATCATAACCACAGAGCCAAGGCCTCGTACCAAGACTACAAATAAGATTTTGTCAAGGCCTTGTGACAAGACACTAGCTTGTCTCATTAGAACTACTAATTCATCGAGGAGCTATAGTGGGCTCCACCCGTCACATATTAAGTCCAATGCATTCCCATATGAAAAGGTTTAACCATAACATAAACATTCGTATTAAAACTAGCATACGAAATGTAAATACTACATCCATAAACCACGAATGGTATAAAAATAACACATCCGCAGTCAAACACATCAAAAAAAATTCAAAACAATATGGAAGTTTTGTATCATAATAAATCAACTTCAAATAAAATTAAAATCCATCAAAGGATGTTGACATTGATGAAATCAAAACTATTTGAGAGAAATATCTCTTTTTTTGAAATCATTTAAAAGTCACACATTTATTAAAGAAGTAATTTAAAAGAGATTTTTGAATCAAAGTGTCCCATACCACTTCAAAACTTTGGAAAAGAAATATCTTTTCAAAAAATTAATGTCCAAATAAATAAATCCTTAAAATCTTTTTGAAAACATGGACATTAATTAAAAATATTTATAAAGATAAATCTTTAAAACATTTAAAATTATGATTTTGATAAAGAGTACCTTTCAAAAAATCTTAAAATATTCATTTTGAAATCATTTAAAAGTAAAATAATTATAAAATAAAACATTTAATTTGAAAATATCCTTATAATATTGTAAGGGAATCTTTGAAAATTTTATAACGGCGGAAAATAGCCGCACCCTACATATAAGTTAAACCGCCATATAAGTTAAAAAAAGACATTCTTACCATAATTCTGTTGAAATGGTTAAAAAGGACCTTGTTTGGAAAACGATGGAATGATTCCTTTATAAACATCCTATAAAAAGTCAAACAAGGGTATAAATGAATTTAACCCATATTCTGTAAAATAGTAATAATGTTTTGAAATACACTTTATAGAAACATGGATGTGGATGATAAAGAGGTCCCAGTAGAAAATTACGTAGAAACAACCTCGGATAATGAAGAGATTGTGAAATAACCCATACCCTGTACTTTTCCTTGGACGGGGGTAGGTTAACCTCCTGTATAGTGGTGAAATAATTGTTATTAAAATATACAAGAATCATATACATTAATATGATATCATATATGATCTTCTAACATTGATTTGTTAATAATATCTTAGTATTATTGTTGTTTCAGGTGTTAACTAACTCATTTTATTTTATATGTTTTGTCAAGTAAGCCGTGTTTTTCATGGATAAGTTGTATCTTAATCATATCAAGAATGATATCAAGTCCTTAGATACTATTATTAATCATCAAATGAGAATTAGACTTGAATGGATATGATGGAGAATGAATCTCATCGCGTTCGTGGATACGGTAGTCCGTACGTACGCAGGAGCGACAATATCATTCTTTTGATATTAAAATAATATATAATTGGATGTTATATCATATATAAAAAATCATTATCATGTTATATTTATTATTTAAATGAATTACACATCCTTATTATACCCATCCAAATAATAATTTATTGAATGACAATTACACCACGACGTGGAGATGGTAAGCCGTACGTACGCACGTATGGTGACATGCCATTCAAAGGATGGATAGAATACTGAATATGGTTGTACCAAATTTATAATAACATAACAGTATATATATGATACTCGAGTTATTATTTTAGAATAGAAATAACAAAGAAAGAAGAAGTTGAAGAATAAAGGAACTTGAAAGAGGGTGGTGAAAACATTACCTCTTCTTCGGGTTCTTACTTTTGATTTGATCAAAAGGACTCCGTAGGTTGGATTTCTGATCAAACTAAGGCCTCTAGGTTGTAGTGAGGGAAGTTGAAAGAGTATTTGGTCAGGGTTTGGCTGAGCCAAATGTCTTTGAATGTGTGAATTAGTGAGAAGGGGGAGTGCCCTTTTATAAGAGGGGTTAGGGGCACCTTTGACAAAGTTAAACTTTTATTTTATAATAAATTCATATTCGGTTTCCAATGGCTCCAAAGTGGATTATTTAAAGTTTAAGGTGGGGGTGGGTCGAAAAACTATCACACAATAGAATTTAGATAGGTTTGGGTCAGTATATTAACCTTATCTTTAAGTATTAACTCTTAGTTAATTAGTTTCACTTTTACAATGTCTCTTTGTATATTTATATTATCTGGTTAATAAAATTACTTTATACATCCAAGAGACCAAAAAATGGTCCATTAATGATACAAATATCATGATATAAGTCTCTTGTCCTAACATTATATTTTTAGGAATTTAATATCAATTAATAATATAATATCGGTTTTAAAAACTCTTTTATGTCAATTTTGACACTATTCAATAATTGATTTTTGTAAAAATCATAAAATAATTATTACTTCAAAAAAGTTAATTAAATAAATCCTAAAATGTCATATTAACCTATAAAATTATTGTTATTTATAAAAAGTCTCAAATTACATTTATTTGGGTATTTATAATATCAATTATTCTAATTTTTCATTAATTAGGTAATTACTACATCACCATTGTGTCATAAATAAATTAAAGTATTGAATGTCTAAAAATTATAAATAAAATACCATTATGTAGGAAATCGTTTTAGATTTATAATAAATATTTAAAATTGAATTTCTATTTTGTATAACCCTATATTAAAAATCTTTAAATAAATAAACTTTGATTTTAACTCTTTTAACTCTTCTTTGAATTGAATAATAATATATGTCCTAATCTAATACAAGTGGACCTAAATGATAATAGTTTACTCCTAAGATTGTTTTTGGTCGAGATACACTTTTCCAATAGAATTAGGACATGTGTTAGGGTAATATTAATATCATTTTTACCCTTAATTACCCTATTTACTTTTAACCGTGGTAAATAAAAGTAAAAAGTTACTGTTCACCAAAAATTATTTTCATCTCATTCAACCACATTTTACTCCTTGATATTACCCGTGTCTCTCGGATTTTTGAAATTCCACTCACAGAAGCGGTAAAATTATGTTTTATGAAAAATTCAGTTTTTTAACTACCACTTAGTGGTTACACTATTCATCAAAAAATGAAAGTTTCCAGAAAAATATCAAAAATTAGGCCTAAGATATATTTGATATTATGAATTAAAAAATGATGTATATTTTACCAAATTCAGAACATATGAGTTGCATTAATTAATTTAAAGATTAATTCTCATCGTCAAAATAAATAGCGTGTTTTTAAGAGATAATAACTATCAAAAGATTGACACTTGTTTATGTCTGGTTTAAATGTGAAATAACATCCGATGACCAACATTGTATTAAATGGTAAAAATATATTCTAAATTTACTTTAAAACCACTCAAATTAATAATTTATCACTATTAATTATTTCGATTAAAAAGTTGTTTTTTAATTAAAATTTAGTAAATTTCACTATTCATCAAAATATGAAAGTTATCAAAAAAGTACCAAAATTTCACCCTAAGCTAATTTCGATATTACGAATCCAAAAATGAAGTACATTTTGAATGATTAAATTTATAAAATTTCAAAAAGTAGGTATTACTATTCATAAAGGCTAGTTTGATTGGTTGTGGTGTGTTAGAATCTCGAAGTTGCGTACAATGCACACCATTGCATTATTCAAAGGGAAACGTACCGCGGAAGATTGGGATGTTTCATTGAAAATTTTTTATGTAACCATTCTAAAAAGTAAATTTATTTAGTCAAATTTAATATATAAATGTTTAAAATATTGGATTTAAAAAGGGTTCACTATTAAAATTTTGTAAAAGTGCAATACTGAAAGTGAATTTGTTCTTATATTATGTCTAAGAAACTCAAAATATGGATTATAAAATTATAAGGATTATATAAAGTTTAAAATTTAGTTAATACTATTCATAACCTCTTTTGAACGGCTTCTTTGGTATGTCCTGGTGCGCTTGAGCTCGGTGTTGCGTGTAGTGAAAGTTATTGAATTATTTTGAAGAAATAACACACTATGAAATCTTGGGGTGTTACATTCTCCCCTACTTCAATAAATTGCGTCCTCGCAATTTGAAATTGTTCATCTAAAATAAAAGGTTGAATATAGAAAATATCATTGTGGGAAAACGCATATCGGAAATTGGGTTAATAAAATTTAGTCTTAATAAGAGGAAAAGAGAAATGAAAGGGTCACCACAAAATTATGATCTCTATCAAGAGAACATTGGTGCCAATTAGAGACATATAATTGGAGGAAAAATGTAAATATTTATAGGTAGTGATTGAGGTCATCAATCACAAACAAGTGTAAAATTGTGGGCCTTAAATTTATCAATCTATGATGATTTAAAATACCATCGGTTCAGCAAAACATATGGTATTAGGATAACACATTTTTTGTTTTAAGATCCCCTTCAGTAAAGTTTAAGAATTAATTTCTTCACTGAATAAGAGAAGAAGAAAAATATATACTTGAAAAGTAGAGTCTCATCTTTTAACTAAGTTCTACCACAAACTCATCTTTCACTCTAAAAGATAATAGAACTTAAAAATAATATCCCTTTTATCCTATTCGTATAGGGTTAAAAAATGAAATTTATAATTCATCTAGAAGAACCATTAAAAAAATTACATTATTCAATCCAGGAAATCACGTGGGTCAGTGGTAGGTGATACACCCTTTTCGCCCTTCGGTTGTGGGTTCAAGTCTCACAGCCTTGCCGGACGCGACGGGTTGCCGCCTGACCTCCTTGTTGACTTTTTATGGCAATCCAAAATAATCAAAACTAGAACTATCCAAAATACTTCAGTCCAAAATTTATAAGAATGGTAAACACAATGAAGATCCTTTTTGCAGTGTAATAACATGTGAAAACCTTTATCATGTATTCTTTTAAAACAATGCAACATCCTGAATTACCATAAAACCTTATTGATTACATTCATGATCCCTTATTCCTTAAAGAATAATAGATATACTCCTTCAATCCAAAAATGTTGTAAACCCAAACAATGATATAATATACAAATCATTAATCAGTTTCATGGTAGTCAAGAATATCCAATATAATTTATCCAAATCAGTCATGTATTATTCTAAAATCACTACCTCGGTATCAGAACCATATTATGGTTTATCTTTCTCTGAACCATATATTTTCCAAAAAATTAACCTGCTATTGAGTCACTTTTATTTGTCCCACACAATCTCAAGTCCTTAATGAAATAGTACTATAGTACAAACCTTATATACTCCATAATTATTATAACAAGTACATTGTTGATAAAACACTCAAATGACATAACCAACATAAGAACTCTAATCATTCCTCTTCATCTGTGGTAGTATCATAACTTGATTATTATCCAATAGCATCATTTACGGCATAGTCTGATGACTGGGACATAAGTTTTTGTAGTGTCCAAAATCCTTGCAAATGAAGCATTGTACATTTGAAACCATTTTCTTACCCTTGCAGTCACATACTTTGTACCCTTTTCCTCCACACTTATAACAAACTCCCATTCCATTCCGGAAAGTTCCAGGGTGTTTCTTCCGATAGTTATCACATTAGGGAAAATTATTCTTTTCCCTCTCCCCTTTATCCATCTTTCACTCTACCATCCTTTTCTTCTCTTGCTTCCTTTCAAAGCCATAAGACTCAGTAAACTCTTTACATATCTTATCAACAGATGATATTATTTCTTTAAATGATGATAAAATATGGGAGACTATTTCTCTTATAAATTATGGCTTAAGACCAAGAAAGATATGATCCTTCTTTCTCTTTGGATCATGAGCATTGCTGGAGTTATCATTCCTTCTACTGGGTGCCATTTCTAAACAATGGCATACACTAGATTAGTTTATGAATAACAATACGTAATCCCAAACTTGTAAAAAACATAACATAAATTTAATAGTTTATTGATATAATCCATAATCATAAAAATATCTCCTTTGAGGACGTATATACTCATAAACCCTTCATAATGGTTTGTAAAGAAAATGAGAATTATCCTAAGCATATCCCCCGAGAGTGTCGTAACCAAGAGTGCAGCAAGGCCCGTTGTCATGCACCAGTTCCTGTTCGAGTCTAGCTCAAAGTGGTGTTTTCATGTTTTACCCCTAAGTACATCTGTGCCAGAGCCGCCTCTACCTGCTCGTATCCAAACGGGGATGTATTTCATGGAAATCTCACAAAATCTCTACAATACCAAAATTCTAGGAAGTTCTTCTATACTAATCCTCAAATTTCTTCTTAGGTCTACGTTCTCTAATCAAAGTTTATCTTAATCTAGCTTCCAAGGTTTGTACTAAACTTCCTCTGATACCAACTATAACGCCCGACCCCAGGTACCCAGAGTCAGTGTATTATTACATAACATTGGCATGATCACAAGAAAGATCAAGTATCGAAAGACCGATTAGTTTAGTATCCTTGGAAACACTAGAAATATTCATAATGTTTACATTACATCATAAAATTAAAATTACAACAATATAGCCTCCATAGTCCACACTATTATCCCCTCATACTATCCATGCAGGTCATTCATAAATTACTTCTTCACATCTAGGGAAAAATAGAACACAAAAAAGGGGTGAGCTCAAATACCCAATGAGGATAACAATACAACGGAAACATTCATAAATAAAAATAAACATTTTTAGCAATGTATAACTAAAAAAAATTCCATTTAAACATGAACTTCAACATAGTGTGGAAAAAATAAAATGAAATAATGACATTTACTTATTCACATGGATATTCTACTAATCGAATAATCACATGCAATATCAATAAATACTTTCATAATGATGGAATGCATAATGCCAGCCTATCCTAACCACATTGCCAAGGCCTTATTCCAAGACTACAAATAAGATTTTGTCAAGGCCTTGTTCCAAGACACTAGTTTGTCTCATGAGACTTACCGATGCATAGAGGAGCTATAACGGGCTCCACCCGTCACATATTAAGTCCAATGCATTCCCATATGAAAAGTTTGAAACATAACATAAACATTCGTATTAAAACTGGCCTAAGAAATGTAAATAATAT
Source organism: Viscum album (assembly GCA_963277665.1). Taxonomy (NCBI): domain Eukaryota; kingdom Viridiplantae; phylum Streptophyta; class Magnoliopsida; order Santalales; family Viscaceae; genus Viscum; species Viscum album. The sequence goes on along the minus strand of OY728160.1, from coordinate 1,396,693,048 downwards.
ATCCATAAACCACGAATGGTATATAAATAACACATCCATATTCAAACACATCACAAAAACTTCAAAACAATATGGATGTTTTGTATCATAATAAATCAACTTCAAATAAACTTAAAATCCATCAAAGGATGTTGACATAGATGAAATCAAAACTATTTGAGAGAAATAGCTCTTTTTTTGAAATCATTTAAAAGTCACACATTTATTAAGGAAGTAATTTAAAAGTGATTTTTGAATCAAAGTGTCCCATACCACTTTGAAAATTTTGAAAAGAAATATATTTTAAAAACATTCATGTCCACATAAATAAATCCTTAAAATCAATTTGAAAACATGGACATTAATTAAAAGGACTTATAAAGATAAATCTTTAAAACATTTAAAATTTTGATTTTGATAAAGAGTACCTTTTAGAAAATATTAAAATATTCATTTTGAAATCATTTAAAAGTCACATAATTAAAAAAAAAAACATTTACTTTGAAAATATTTTTATAAGCTTGTAAGGGAAGATTTGAAAATTTTATAACGGCGGAAAATAGCCGCACCCGCCGTATAAGTTAAAAAAGACATTCTTACCTTAATTCTGTCGAAAAGGTTAAAAAGGACCTTGTTTGGAAAACGATGGAAATATTCCTTTATAAAGATCTCATAAAATGTCAAACAAAGGTATAAATGAATTTAACCCATATTCTGTAAAATAGTAATAATATTTTGAAATACACTTTCAAGAAACATGGATGTGGATGATAAAGAGTTCTTAGTAGATAATTACGTATAAAAAACCTCAGATAATGAAGAGATTGTAAAATAACCATTACCTTGTACTTTTACTTGGTTGGGGGTAGGTTAACCTCCTGTATAATGGTGAAATAATTGTTATTAAATTATAAAATAATCATATACATTAATATGATATCATATATGATCTTTTAACCTTGATTTGTTAATAATATCTTAGTATTATCGTTGTTTTGGGTGTTAACTTCCTCGTATTCTTTTATACGTTTTGTCACATAAGCTATGTTTGTCATGGATAGGTTGTATATTAATAATATCCAGAATGATATCAAATCCTTATATACTATTATTAATCATCAAATGAGAATTAGACTTGAATGGATACGATGGAGAATGAATCTCATCGCGTTCGTGGAGACGGTAGTCGGTACGTACGCACGAGCGACTATATCATTATTTTTTATATTAAAATAATATATAATTGGATGGTATATCATATATACAGAATCATTATCATGTTATATTTATTATTTACATGAATTACACACCATTATTATACCCATACAAATAATAATTTATTTAATGACAATTACACCACGACGTGGAGACGGTAAGCCGTATGTATGCACGTATGGTGACATGCCATTAAATGGATGGATAGAATACCGAATATGGTTGTACCATATTTATAATAACATCACAGTATATATTAGATACTGGAGATATTATTTTAGAATAGAAATAACAAAGAAAGAAGATGTTGAAGAAGAAAGGAACTTGAAAGAGGGTAGTGAAAACATTACCTCTTCTTCGGGTTCTTTCTTTTTATTTGATCAAAAGGGCTCCTTAGGTTGGATTTATGATAAAAATAAGGCCTATATGTTGTAGTGAGGGAATTTGAGAGAGTATTTGGGTAGGGTTTGGTAGAGCCAAATGGCTTTGAATGTGTGAATTAGTGAGAATGGGGAGTGCCCTTTTATAAGTGAGGTTAGGGGAACCTTTGAAAAGCAAAAAATATTGTTTTATAATAAATTCATATTCAGTTTATAATGGATCCAAAGTGGGTTATTTAAATTTTAAGGTTATGATGGGTCCAAAACCACTCATAAAATAGAATTTAGATAGGTTTGGGTCATTATAGTAACCTTATCTTAAAGTAGTAACTCTTAGTTAATTAGTTTCACTTTTACAATGTCTCTTTGTATTTTTATATTATATGGTTAATAAACTTACTAAATATATCCATGAGACACCCAAGTGGTCCATTAATGATACACCTATAATGATATAAGTCTCTTGACTGATCCTTAGATTTTGAGGAATTTAATATCAATTAATAATATAAAATTTGTTTTAAAAAGTCTTTTATGTCAATTTTGACACTATTCAATAATTGATTTTTTTGTAAAAATCATAACAGAATTATTACTTAGAAAAATGTCATTAAAATCAATCATAACATGTCATATTAACCAGGAAAATTACTGGTATTTATAAAAAGTATCAAATTACATTTATTTGGGTATTTATAATATCAATTATTCTGATTTTTCATTAATTAGGTAATTACTGCATCACCATTGTGTCATAAATAAATTAAATTATATAATGTCTAAAAATTATAAATAAACTACCATTATGTGGGAAATCGTTTTATCTTTCTAATGAATATTTACAATTGAATTTATCTTATGTATGACCCTATATTAAAAATGTTTTAGTAAATAAACTTTGATTTTAACTCTTTTAACTCTTCTTTGAATTAAATAATAATAAATGTCCTAATCTAATACAAGTGGATATAAATGATAATATTTTACTCCTAAGATTGTTTTTGGTCGAGATACACTTGTCCAGAAGAATTAGGACATGTGTTAGGGTAATATTAATATCATTCTTACCCTTAATTACCCAGTTTACTTTTAACCGTGGTAAATAAAAGTAAAAAGTTACTATTCACCAAAAATTATTTTCATATCATTGAACCAAATTATACTCCTTGATATTACCCATGTCTCTATGATTTTCGAAATTCCACTCATAGAAGTGGTAAAATTACGTTTTATGTAAAATTCAGTTTTTTAACTACCACTTAGTGGTTTCACTATTCATCAAAAATGAATATTTCCAGAAAAATATCAAAAATTAGGCCTAAGATATATTTGATATTATGAATTCAAAAATGATGTCTATTTTACAAAATTCAGAACATATCCATTGCATTAATTAATTTAAAAATTAATTCTCGTCGTCAAAACAAATAGCGTGTTTTTAAGAGATAATAACTATCAAAAGATTGACACTTGTTTATGTATGGTTTAAATGTGAAATTACATCCAATGACCCACATTGTATTAAATGGTAAAAATATATTCTAAATATAATTTAAAACCACTCAAATTAATAATTTATCACTATTAATTATTTCGATTAAAAAAGTTGTTTTTAATTAAAATTTAGTAATTTTCACAATTCATCAAAATATGAAAGTTATCCGAAAAGTACCAAAATTTCACCCTAAGCTAATTTAGATATTAAAAATCTAAAAATGAAGTCCATTTCGAAAGATAAAATTTATAAAATTTCAAAAAGTAGGTATTACTATTCATAAAGGCTTGTTTGATTGGTTGTGGTGTGTTAGAATCTCGAAGTTGTGTATAATGCACACCATTGCATTATTCAAAGGGAAACATACCGTGGAAGCTTGGGATGTTTAATTGTAAATTTTTTATGTCCCCATTCTAAAAAGTAAATTTATTTAGTCAAATTGAATATATAAAAGTTTAAAATATTGGATTTAAAAAGGGTTCACTATTAAAAGTTTGTAAAAGTGCATTACTAAAAATGAATTTGTTCTTACATTATGTCTAAGAAACTCATAATATGGATTCTAAAATTATAAGGATTATATAAAGTTTAAAATTTAGTTAATAGTATTCATTACCTCTTTTTAATGACTTGTTTGGTAAGTCATGGTGCGCTTGAACTCGTTGTTGCGTGTAGTAGAAGTTTCTGAATTATTTTGAATAAATAACACACTATGAATTCTTGGGGTGTTACATTAATTTACACTTTAATCCTATAACTTTTATTGGATGAATGTAAAAACATTTAACCAAAATATATTATCTTATTTTAATTAGTTTTATTAATTCCTGACAATACAACGGTGAGGTGTTAAGTACCATTTAAAATAATAATATTATCTTGTTAGTGTGCTATGTAAGAATTCAAAGAAACCTGTTGTTTCGTATCGGGTACGCCATCGAACATAGAAACCCCATTAATGTGAAATTAATATTTAATTCACAAAATACTAATAAAATGAAAATTTCTTATTTATTTATTTAGTTGGGATGTTACTACAACAAATGTGGAAGAGGAGCTAGGAGAGCTGTAAGAGGTGGTACACATTTTGATATGTTACAACCACTACCTAAATGTGGTCCCCACCAGGCTCAGGGAGCTGGAGCACAGGGAAAGGGAGTAGCTACATGTAGTCAATGAGTGTGACAAAAGTTCTCTAGGAGTGATTCAAGGTATGGTCTCTGTCTACCACTAGCTGTCATATTAATAGACTTAGGTACCAATCATTCCTTCATACCATGAATCTTTTTCAAGACCTAGAGTTTCTGGATAATCCATTGACTTGAACCTAAATATGAAGATACATTTGGGAGGAGACTTGATAATAACACTTATGAAGACGGTGTGATCTAACCCTTGAGGTGAGAGTTTCAGTTGGAACCACTCGGTGGCAGCGTTGAGGACTTATGACGTTAGTTTGGGTATGGACTAGAAATCCACAGTTCATACTTTGATTTAATGTTTTATGAAAAAGGTTTTTGTTTATCTACAATGTGGGGCAAGGTTTTTCGTTGGTTGGTGAAAAAGAAAACCCAATTAGGACATGACAAACTCATGCAAAGGTGGGTGCAACCGATCACTCTTGAGTTGGCCAGCCTTACCCTCGTGGCAGTAGGAGAATGGAGTATTCAGTTCCCAACAGAAGTGACAAAGTGTGGGGGAAATCCTTTCAAAATATGTTTACAGGTTTAACTTATGGAGGGGGACTTATTCTTTGGTTGGGAACTACAAGAGTTTTGGACCGGACTTCTTTAGGGTAGCGACACCCTTGTCAGTTTTTCCGAAAAAGGGGGAGCCTTTACAATGAACGGAGAAGTGTCAGTAGAGATTTCAAGAGCTGAGACAGAGACTGAAGAGTAGAACTATGCTACACATGACCAAGAGTTACCAGAAGTGGTCTTTGCACTAAAGATGTGGTGACACTATTTGATGGTTGAACATTTTACAGTTTACTCTGACCACAAGAGTCTCATGTATAACTTCTCTCAGAAATACGTAAACATGAGACAGTGGTGATAGATAGAGTTCCTCCTGAACTATGACTTTGGGATAGTCCATACTCTTGGGAAGGGGAATGTGGTAACACATGCACTCAGCAGGATGTTTGGTTTGCAGTTGCTGAACGAGGTGACAGATCAGCTAGCCGTGTTGTAGATATCCTTTGTGGATAGAGATAGAGCAACATACCTCCAGTCTGTGACTGTCACACCACCACCCCTTCAGTGAGTCGGGGAGGTGCAGCTTGGGGACACTAACTGTGAGTCTCGAAATGCTCAGATACCCACAAAACAAGATCCTGATGGATTTTCTGAAGGTGGGAAGCACACCATCCTATTCATAGGACATACTTTGGAACCAGTGGTGCTATAGAAGGAAGTGTTGAGGGAGATTTGTATATTCCCTTTAACAGTACATACTAGAGTGGAGAAGATATACCAGTACCTCCAGAATCAGTACTAATTTCTAGGGATGAAGGAAGCAGTGAAATTGTTTGTATCACGATTCCTCACATGTTATTAAGTGAAAACTGCTCAGAGATGGCAGACATATTATGCCGATAGGTGGAAGGACATCATGTATTCCTACGGGTCTCACCTCGATGGGGACTATAGAGATTTTGTCAAGAAGGAATGTTATCATCATGGTTTATCGAACCATTTCAGATACATCAGAGGGTTGGAAAGGTGGCATACTGCTTGGACCTACCTCCACGGTTGGAGTGGGTGCATGACATCATCCACATATCCAAGTTGAAGAGATACATGCATGACTATTCACAGATCATCGACCACAGCTACCAAGACTTCGATGATGGGGTGACGTTTACAGAGGTTCCAGTGGAGATTGAGGATTAAAAAGAGCGAGACCTTCTTGGGTGGTCGATACCTCTGGTGCGCATAAACTGGAAACACATGAACCTCCATGAGAGAAAATTGGTACTAGAGGCTTAGATTCGGGTTCAATACCCCCATTTGTTTCCATAGTCTATGTTGTGGCTTTCAGGGATGAAAAGCTGTAAAGGTGGGGAGAATATAAAGACCTAGATTTCCATGTAATTTGTTTATTTGGAATTATTTCATGACCACTAAATCTGAAGGCACACGATTCTGATTCCCGGAGTGCCTGAAATGAACCATAGAAGTTTTGTTAAGCATTAATTAACACACGAAAGCATTTTTCCTAAAACAGTGGAATAACTATTAAACGATTTCCTAGATTATAAATCTGAGGCATAGTTGCCCTCAGGATGGTGGTTTTACCCTAAGAGTGACTTATGTTTAGTCGGTGTAAGCCTACAGTGAGAAAACCCAAAAATGGCATAACAGTAAATAAAGTAATTAAATAAAGTAATTTTATTTTTCATATTATTATAACTCATGAATGGTAACATGGATTAAAAATCCAAAACCACGCCTGAACTCATGACTGTATGATTTCTTAAGGCAGATACTAACTTTGGCTGGTGCGGGCCACCAGAGAAACATAGTTTTTGGTAGTGAATAAAATAATCAAGTGACAATTATTTTATATTAAAATATATAACTTTTAAACGGTAACTCAGATTGTAAATCTGAGAGTAAAGTTGGGTTCTCTGGTGCATGTTTTACTTAGGAAAAGACTAACCACGACCGATACCGGTCAAGGGTGGCTATTAATAATTTTCCAAACATTCATTCTGGTACATTCACTAAACACGCAAGCATCATTTTGTAACTTCTGAATCGGTGCTCAGAATTGAAATCCGAGGACACCGTTGATCTCAAAACACCGATATTCTCTAAATGAGACCTTCACCATGACCTTAGTAATTCTAGGGTAGGAGTTTGTTTTTTGTATTTTCTTGGGAAGGTTGGAAAAATAATAAAATAAAATAATTAACTTTTATTTTATTTTTAAACCCTACCATTTGAATCATGAAGGTGGGGAGCCCACGGGGGTGGTCGGGCACTTAATACTGAGCGTTAAATGCCCGGTTACACAAAATTTGTAACAAAATTCCTCTTTAATTAATAGTATTCATTAATTCTGAATTAATTATTCAACTTGTCAATGAAGAGTTATTTTATTAACTCTTCTAGTGGATTGTTTCTCTGTTTGCGAAATAGAGTGGAAGCCTAGGTTGGAGAATCTTCCAACAGAGATCCACCCCCAATAAATAATGAGGATGAAGCATGATCCCAGATCAGAAACATGCTGCGGGAGTGATGAACACTAATGTCCCCTTCAAGGACCTCATCTTCCTCCTTGCAACATCTCCAACAGACATTTGAGGTAGGGGATTTATTTATATATGATTGAATTTATTTATTGATTCATCATATTATAATTTCACAACAATGATGGAATAACTAACATGGCCAGTGTCCCACGCATATAACTTGCCACTTATCTCTGATTCTCCATGCATTCTTTATGCATTATTCAACACCAAATATTTAATGCTGTTGGAAACACAATATTTTGTTGAGTGCGACAGGTGGACGCGGAGCCCTTTACCCAAGGACAATGAATATGTGATCGTTTTATTTTTTGGGACTGGAATGAAGCCACAATGGATTGAGGAAGGAGCAAATAGCCAACACCTGGCTGACCATGAGGAAGGATGGGCAGCGCACATCCGCACCGCCAGATGATGAGGAAGCCCAGGTCAATCGATCGAGGTGTGGAAGGGTGGCGGCTGGTACATGGAAAACTATGTTGTCGAGTGGTAGTGCGCATCTGCACTTCTAGAAGAGTAGGAGTCCGCGACTACTGGGCTACAGGGGAGGATGAAGAGTGGCTGGTCGGGCCGACCGTGGTGGAGTAGCGGCGTGTGAATGCACTGCTGGGAGGAGGACCGGCCGGAACACCGACCGACCGATGCGGTGTGGCAGGACCCGCTCGTGTTCTATGGTGACATGGAAACGCCTAATGGCCCTACCTGTTGCCATTCAAAATAGAAAGGGGACACTCCCCCTTTAGAATCATCTCTAGTAGACCCTACCACCAGGCCGCACCACCATTCAGCGCCATTAGGACGTGCCACCGGGCCGCGCTGCTGGGCTGCACCCAGCGTGGGTCGGGCCAACCGCAGCCTAGGCCAATCGTGCCAGATCTGAATTGGGCCGGTTCGACCCAAACCAGTTCAGGTTTTCCCAGACCGGATCAGGCTAGGTCTGTCCGACCATAATGGACCAGGCCCAGGCCCTTATGTACCCAGTTACCCCACTGTGGCAATAACCTCTAAACCGGGTGTCTGTTTGACGAACCATTTTCAGCACCAGAATCCTTGGATAGTGACAGTCCTATTGGTATTCTCCATTTGAGTTTTGGATAAAGTTGGAGTACAACTGGGTTAGATCAAACCCTAAATCCAACTGGGCCCTTAGAGTAGAAACGCTAATAACTTACATACCAGGTGTCCGATTGATGTTCCGTCTATTGTGTTGGGTCCCTTATGAAGTGATAAAATTTTGGGATACTTCTTCATTGAACATCAGGGAGGTTGAGGTATTAATAATCACTTGGGGAGCGGTTATACCAAGCGTGCTATGTACGGAACCCTATGACTGGCTAAGACTTGATAACTGCTAACCGGTTTTACCTGGAGTGACTCGATAGGCCTAGGGGGGAGTGCCTCTATGTGATGCGGCAGAACCATAGGGGGGAGCACCTTTGTCTTACAAGATTGAACCAGAGTACTCAATAGGAGGAGTGCCTTAGTAGGCTATGAGTGGGAGAACCTCTGTGTGACGTGGCCGATTCATGCTGGGGTGCACCTCTGTGTTATGCGATAGGCCCACGATACTCGACATGAGGAGTACCTTATGAGTTAAAGGTTAGTGGGAAGAACCTCTATGTGACACGAAAGGCCCACTGTACTTTATAGAGGAGGATTTCTCTAGCATCCAAGGTGTTCGATGTTGTGACTAGGGCTATTACAAGTTATTATCCCTATAGAATCCTGTGGCTGGCTATCAGCTATCATAGGGATCCTGTGTTGGCCAACATCATAATCATGTTTCTCAGAGTTGTATACCTGGTTTGAGCTGAGTCTTATATATTAATGGTGTAAGTGTGTGGTACTTTATCTTCATGGTGATACCTTTGTGGTAATCCGAACCTCTTGTTATTAACTGTGTGGTATTCCACCCTCCTGTGTGAGGTGGGTATATTCTGATAACTTAGGTATGTGTATTGGAATATACCTAAGTTGGTTTGACTATTGTTTCTATGTTTTATGCTTTATCCTTTATGGATTTGAGAGAACTTCTGGGGTCTTGGGGTCTCTACTTTGTATTGTAATACTCACCCCTGCACAGGCTACGCCCGAACGTTATTGTGTCTGGTGCAGACGACAGACAACACTGACTGGGGAAGGGGGTACCTGGACTTGAGACTGCTCAGTGGTGGACCATTGAGGAGGTGATCTGTATAGGAGATCATTCGAGAACTGCACCTACCCTTCTGGTAGGATCCTTGGTGGGTGATAACAGTAGATGTACTTAGTTTTACTTGTACTTTCTATTTTTTCATGTACTTTCAAGTTGGCCTTGTATTCTGGCCCCTTTACTTTCTGTACACACCCTATTTACTATACAGTTTACTTTGTTCTTGTATTTGGTTGTGTGCTTGTTTTGGGTGAGTTTTCTGTTTATAAAGGAAACTCTTTCCTATTTAGGGCATACACCCTTTGGTGCTTTCCTTTAGCCCCTGGTCTATGGAAAGTGGGCTTAGGGTAGTCATGACATGGGCCAGGGAGGATGGTTCGTGACAGATGGTCTAAGGGTATGTTTGATTTTTTTGAAATTTCAATTTGAACATTTATTGATGGCGCCCATTTTTGGATTCTAGGAAGGTGGGATATGATGTTTTCTTTATCTGTATTGAAATCTATTATGGTTCACACATTCCCTATAAAAGTTTTATTTGAAAATAAAAAAATATGGATTATGGAATTACACCGTTAATGGACATGATAAGTCATACATAGGCATGAAAACTATTTTTTACATTCTAATAGAAGGAAAAAATAAAGGTAAATAATAAATAAACTTTATATAATCATTATTATATGATATATATCATATTTATTCATTAAATATATCTTTATTACCATCCTAGAAAACATGAAAATAAAAACAAATCACATTGCTTCATGGTGGTGGTAGTCCACACGTACACATGAGTGACAATATCCTTTTCCAGCGAAATGGAGGGTATGAAGGTATACATGATATTATAATTATTGAAGCATAATTTTATCATAAATATCATATATAATCCCAAAAAACATCATTATAATCGTCCATGAAAGACGGTGATTGAAAATAAATTTCATGGATTCGGTAGTCCACACACACACATGAGCGATACTTTTACATTAGATTTGGTGGAAAAGTTTGTGTATAATGTTTATTCCATAATAATAAGAACATTTAAATATATATATGATACTGAATTTATTATTTTTTGATTTTAACCATATAATTGTAGGAGGTAGAAGTAGAAATAAATTGAAAGATCCCTAGTAGAATGATTACCACTTGTTCTGAAGGCCTCCTTTAGATCCATTCTTAAGGGAAATCTGAATTGTTTTTTAAGATGATATACACATCCAATTAGTATATAATTATTTTTAAAAGATAATCAGGTTTGGTATGGTTAGTCTAGAAGGATCAATGTGGTGTAAATGAAGAGAAAGGAGGGGTGTTCTTTTATAAGCGGGAGAGAGGACACAAATGGAATTTATTAAAAGATTGAAATATAATAGTCATTCTAAATCCAAATTATTCAAAAATTCCATATACTCTAATAAAAATTTTATATGTTCTAATTATAGTCAATAATAATGATTTATATGTTCTAAATATAATCAAAATACCTTATACTCTAATAAACATTTTATATTTTCCAAATTATTCCCCGTTTTAACCTTAATGATATTGATTTTTTTAAATTAAATATTTATAATAATAAAAAATTATTAATTATAATATATTTACATTATGATTATTTGGTATCCCTTTTATAAAATTCAATTCACAAGTTTGGAAGAACATAATTTAATATTAAACTTATAATACACAATGAAATGCAGTTTTCCATAAAAATGTTATTCTTAAGTATAATTAGTTTTTATTTATATATACAACATAAAATTAATTACAATGAACATTATGAGATTATTCATAATATAAATTCACTAATTTTATTTTAAAACTATCTGAAAACAATATATAACTTTATGGTTTAATTAAAAAAATTACTTCTCAACAAAAATCAGTTTATTTCACTATTTATTGAAAAATCAATCATTTCACAAAATTTTAAAATATTGACATTACGATATTTTTTTAAATTATTATATCAATAATAAGATCATTTTTAAAATAAAAATATTCAAAAATTTAAATAAATTTATTATATTATGTGCCCAAAAAATAGAACAAAACATTTGGAGGTAAAAATGTATTTTTAAAGAATATACTAGCCTTTATAAATAGTGTGTACTTATTTATCAATATATTTAATTTATCTAAAATATTCTCACATTTTTTAAAATTTTTTATTCATAACGATTCATCCAATTTAGCTATTAGGTTATAATGGTCTACTATATTGATTTTATTTTAGACTCAGGGTTGCATGTATCTTAGGCAATTGATGAAATTAAATTTATATAAAGAGAAATATATCAAGAAATATTTAGGAATTATAATGTAAACCATTACCTTAATAGATACATCATCTCACAAATCATTTTTTGATGAAAAAGACAATCAAATATATGAAACATTAAAATTTTGAAATATTTGGAAAAAACTATGGATCCTTAAACCCAATAAATATCTTGTCAATGATAAGAGACCATAGAACATTAAAATATATTTTCTAGGATTTCTGACCTTAATCCCTTATAATATATAGTCAATCCTATATGGTCATAAACCCAACAAATATCTGGTCAAAGCTATGTGACCTTAATCCCAATAAATATCTAGTCAAATTTGTCTAACCAAAAACCTAGTAATATCCGATTCAAGCCGTTTGAGATTAAAAACACTCCTTTAGTTGTCCGTTATATAAGACCTTAAACTACAAGATGAAAGTGGCACTATAATTATCTGGTAAAAAACATACAAATCGTAACTTGGGAAAATCTGCAGTCCATACTCTCTTGGCATGGACTCAATATAGGTTAAGAAAATCACCAACAATTATATATAAAAAAGGAACATAGTGGACGAGGGTGAAAACCCTTAATGGTTAATATGAGGAAAAATCCATGTTTCAGAATGTTAGAACTCGTCTATTTAGGCTTTCAGAAATTGAGAAGGTGAATAAAAGTAACACTGATTATGGGTCCCACCACTTGTCTCTATTAAAATTTGATATCTTCACGTTAGTTCCAAAGTCTTCGGAAAGAATTGGATCATTCTTATTATTATATTTACCTACTAGTTTGGGAAGTCCATGTGAAATAAAATAATGTTTATTTTTTGGTACCTGTTCCTCTTTGATCATTGGATTCATCATCGTAAAATTACCCCTCACGATTCTCATGAAATTATGTTATTACACCATTTCAATTCAAAATTGACCAACCAAATATATGTTGATGTTGAAGTGCTCTAGGCTTATAAAACCTAAACTAGTCTATGTGTACACATAAATAATGAATTTATGTTTCATATTGAATGATATGTTTTAGGATTAGGACTAACATAACTCATTCCATCCCATTTTTCAAGTTGATTAATTTTTCATTGATTTTATTCTCCATGGGTTCTCATAGGTAATCATGAAATAATGATAAAAAGGAAATACAATGAGAGGATTGAAAATTATTCCATTCAATTCATTTTTTGACCTTTAAAAAATGAGAGGAGAATAACCACATGGAATATACATTATATTAAAAATAAGATGAGTTTAAAAAAATTCTTTTATAAGTGTTAGGATATTATTGACAAATTTCTAGGACTAAAAAATGTTATTATGAAGTTTTTCAATCTCAATAGCCTCAGATACTTTGGTGGAATTGAGACTCTCCACCTTAACAATGTTAGCCTTCTCCCCATTCTTGTGTTCTTGAAATATCATATGGTTTTCTACCATTCACTCTCACGACACACTTAGATCAAACTATGTTAATTCCAATGGAATTGATTATCCATTTTCCGTGATTTTTTAAATTATATACCCTTGTATATCAAGACTCTTCTTATAATTCAATAGTTTAAACAGTGAAAAATTATTTCATAACACAGTCCTAAAAAATATCTTATACATTTTCTGCTATATTTCTAATCTAAAAATGATATATTTATTGAAAAATTTTACCCTATGATAATTCTATAATTCAATGACTAATGTAATGAAAAGGAGATGATAGTTATTTAACTGACCACCTAGCTCATTGAGGTGATTTTAAAAAATCAACATTGAGGGTACTTTGAAGACTCACTATCCTACAAATCATTAGAACGATGATTCCACCATGTCTAGCTAGATGAAATCTAAAATTACAGTACATAATTCGAGGGAAAATAACTCAATGTTGGTCAAGCATTGATACCACTCAAGGGTCCTAAAACAAGACCAGTCCTTATCTTCCCAGCTTCCAATGACTCTAATAGTAGAGAAACAACACCCTAAGTCTCCATGGTATTTCCTTGACATAACATTTATAATAAAATCATTCTAGTCAATAGAAATATATGAATCAACAATAGTAATAGGTATTTTCAATCTCTTAGATCCATTAGAGGGATAGTTCCAGCTATCACTACTCCACTATTGGGAATAATAGAAATGTATTATTGCTAGTATACTTACAGTACACACCGATATTTATTACCTATCTCTTTAGGTAGTTCCATAATCTCATAAGGACTCTTTGACTTCCGCATATCATGATCATCACAATGATAAAAAAACATATAGATTATCATTAGATAATATTTATAAAAATATGAGTGTCTCAATTATTATGATGGCATACATTCCTGATGAGATGAAATAAATGCTGTAATATCTAACCAAATATGGTTGACCAAATCCTTAATATCTATAAGATAATTTATTAGTTTTGAGTGTCCCTAGATAATAGTTAAAGAGTTCATAGTAAGGCCCATCTAAATATTCTCCGGTGATTTTACAATTTTTTAATCCACAGATTCCCCATTAATATGTATTAAAACCTCATTCTGTTAAGGGTGTAATATTACCAAGAATTTAGATCATAAAGTGATTTCTAAACATGTAGGAATATGAGTAATAGGTTATTTATACAACACCAAAATCCAGTACATATGTCTAAATGTAACATTTACCTACCGATTCTTGATGAAGATGAATTGTTAGTAGGATCACAAATTATCCCCAATTAATTTCATAAAAATGTTGTTTATTAGTGGGATCTACTGGTGGTGTACCTGGAAATACATCCATAGGATTTAAAAACAATCCTTCAATGTGTTCAAACATGCAGGAGGAACCCTCCCCATTGAAAATGACATTTATAAAAGCTCATAGATCAATGATTGTACCTCCAAAAGTATATTCAAGATACAAAATTGGGGAATGAATCCCTTTTTATTCCTATCAAATATCAAATAAGGAATTATCAATGATATGAGTCTTAAAATATGTGAGGTAGATAAAAATATTTCTTACCTATGGATGAGTAAAATCTTGATCATCTTCATCATCCCTGTAACTCATGTTCACTAATAGTATTATCATCACTTAATTTCAGTGTGAAGTTATATTCTTTAGTGAAATTATAATGTCTTTAGAATTCCATATAAATACCTCATATTTATTAGGACAGTCTAAAAAGAAAATTTAAATAGGGTCCATCACTAGGAGACACCCCATCAACACTATATTCTATACAAGAACCCCATTACATAATTTTACAGTGGATGAAATTTCCTTCCATGAATCCCACTCTCTACCACCGTAAGGATGTTGATAAATAATTAGAACTAAGGTATCATCTATTTTCCTTATAACTGATGGATGGGTGAATATTTTTTTTACTCACTTAACGGTTATCTTAGATAGTATGGTATTCATTGTATCGACACTCTTAATAGGAATTTCCATCTCTGACAACCATTCTAGTTCTTCTCCACCTTCAGTTTTTGATAGACCCTAGAAAGTTGAATTCAGATCCAAGAAACATTTTTATGGTGTATGATCAGTTCGTACTCTCACCATAGTCTTTTGTTAGCCTTATAGTGATTCCAGTTCAAGGGAAGGTAACAAGAATACCCATTTATTCTTGCATCTTCATCATCTATAATGGTCATGCTAATATTATGTGCCACTTGATTCGTATGATTCAATGTGGGGTTGAGAAATTATTTTTTATAGTAATATATTTTCACCCAAATCATTAAGGTATGTATCCAATGTATATTATTTCACTATATATTTTGGCACCCAACACACCCATCCATTAGTATATATAGTTAATATATTCTTAGAGATTACTAGTCACATTGTTCGTGTGGTTTCCAGTGGGTGATCAATTTGGTGTATATATGAATTGGTAGTGTTGGTTTAGCTTCTTAATTACCTCTTGATATTCTAATAAAAATTAAATAACCCCACTGATGATTTAAAGGAAAGTAATTAGTTGATAACTAGGGAAATATTGGGTGCTGATGAACATGTAACTTATTATGCGAGACACCATCCATCCGACCAACACCTTGATGGAACTAAAAAATGAAAATTAGTATTTTCTAAATATTTGTTCAAAAAATGTCGGTATAATTTTTCCAACACCATCATTTACAAGACAATGCAGATGATTAATTCTAGGGGCATGGCCATCAAAAATGTTACAACTGTTACAATAGAATGTGACTCCCATATAGGAGGACGAATCCACTCATGAACATAAAATAAATGGAATCCAAATGGATTGATTAATCAATATTTAGTTTGACCTCCAAGCCCCAATCAATGAATCATACCTCTACCAAAGATAACCTATAATAATTAGGAAGTATATTGAGTAAATTGTTTTATAAATTGTGTTGTCTTTTATATAATTGTTATTTATTGGGTTTCCTACTAAATCGGTGTTCCCATACTTTAAATGGAATATCATCACTTCAATTGAGCTATTATCCCATACTTTTCCCCAAATAATTGAAAATTCTTATTGAGTAGATATTTCCTCTCAGAATATTATAATATAGAGACTAGTGGGAATAATTAATCTTAAATATCCCATGAAATTGGGTTCACACTAAACATATTCATAGCCCTAAGACCCGAAATCAAAAGTTTCTATTTCATATGGGACTTATTTATGACTGGGAACCAATATCAGATAATTTTAGTGATAATATTTTCTTTTAATATGTGAACATTTTGAGATCCTAGAAGCTTCATAAAAAATAAACTTTCTACAAATCTCATTAATACACATAATAACAATACTATTACCAAAATGTCCACAACCAGTCCATGATAAAAGTCCCTTTGGATTAGAGATCCATGCTCATTTCTAAAAAAATTATGTGGCTGTGTATAAATATTTTAGGATAGTTCTGTGGCAATGAAAATTAGGTTTAAGTATACTTCATACCACCTTAGGTGTCATAGAAGTGAATCCCAATACATAACCCTCAAAATCACTAATAAAATTCTAAAAAGATTCTATATTATCATAGATATATTCTTGATTACTAAGGATCCAAATAGGTGGTTGGTTTCATACCCATGGACAAGGGATTAAGGTGGACCCTATTCATCCTAATCCATATAAGGGAAAACAATATAACAACTGGTAATATATAAAGACCACACCCATGAGATCTAAAATAAAATAATTACTTGAGTGAATATGTTGATCTTAATTAGTTTTGACACAAAAAAAATTTATATTAATATCACACTAATATATATCGCATATTGTTATGAACAAATATATGAAAATGACGATTAATGTCAAAAGATAAAATTTTCCTAAAAGGCCGCATTTTTTAGGTCACCATGTAGTAACCACATGACATACATATATCAAATAAGGAAGTAATTTTTGGTAATATACAAACTATAACATAATAATATCAAAGACCAAATAAAAGATTTTTTTCTCACTATAATCCCAAAATAGTTTGTATAAAGTATTTGGATCTCCAAAGCACTAAAGGAGGTGGTATATGATCATATATATATATGTGAAATATCTACTATGATAAGAATGTATATAGTTGTATATTGTGGAAGTGATAGATTATGGATGGTGTTCCCAGATCTATTCCATGGGGTTCTACTATAATTTTATGAAGGTGTACCCCCCATCATCCTATTTATTATGGGGATACTTTCATTGGGTAGACTGCACATGTTTGATGTGAGCTCCAATACTACCATATAATTTCTGATTATTAATTTTTATTAGAATTAATTTAAAAGGGGAATATATGTTGATTCTAAAAGAGTATTTAACATCAAATAGAAGACTGTAGATAGAGGAAAACTATTCGAAAATTAGAAAAGGATGTTCAATCAAAGAGGTATGACTGATCGTGATATCATAGTCACCTCACAGATTTGAACCGAATTGAAAATAGTCAAATATTTTTGATGAAATAACATAGATAGTACATGACAACATAATTAATGTATGAACTAAGTCTGTTCATGAATCATTGTTGAGTTTTTACATGGAGCTTGTAATTTTCAAAGACATACATTTTTCACTACACAATGATGAGTTATTAATGTACCCACTTACTACATTAGAAGATGGGGAGAACTCAACTACATACTGATACTATATATTGGACACAACCAATTTCTATTATAGTTTTCTACTTCATGATAAAACTTATAGTTTTTTAATTTAAATACCATACTTTACCTATAAGGAAGAACACACATTGAAGAATGTAGAAGAAGATGAATAGAAACAAATATATTCTTACCTTATTTAATATAGGGATATATTTGTATTTATCAAAATATATATATTTTTAAGAAAAATAATGGAAATAAAGAACATCGCTAAGGTTCCATTCACAAATCCCATCATTCATGAGGTGTTCTATGTTACAATCCAACATCAGAGACTCCTATGCGATATCCCAACAAGAAATCACTCTTTTTAAATACTTTTTGGAGGAAAATAATAAACTATTATCCACCTATATGAATACCAAATGTTAAAATCCTTCCCAAAATCTCCCCTTATGAAGGCCCTCAACCAGATCCTATAGTAAATGTACTCCATGATCCCTCCACATAAAAATCCTACTCCACATAGTCCAAATGTGTCTAATCTATCCCATAATGTAGAATATGAATTAATGTGTAGGTGAAATCCCATAGGGTACTCACCTACATCATCTTATAGGTCCCCAACTGTGTAGCATCAGACTAACCTAAGGATTCTTTGGGAGTGACCACCAAGATGAACCCTTATCAAGTAACATCCTTCACCTGAGTCAACTTCCTTGGTTAGAAGAAACCAAATAGGCTTTTTATCTCTAATCAAAAAAGGCTTAAACCCCCATATTGATAGATTAAAATCACTTATTAAGCATACCAACATACATTATCAGGCAATTGGTCAGGCTAGAGTGACTACTGGTGATCAAGTATTTCCATGATAATTGAACTCTCTCTTGTTCTCCACAAAGAAAAATATATTCCATAGGACGAATACCATAATTATTCTCCTTGATAAAATGGGTTTCAGTTATGAGGATACTATGGATTCTACATCTGGATCATGTTTCCCATCTTGGCTACAAAATTCATGAGTTTTCCACCCTTCGATCCCCTTAATGATCCCCATTCCCATGGGATTTCTTTTAGGTGTAAGTCATATAAAAATGATCATTGATGATTACCTCCTAGTTGAAAACAATTATCCATGAAAATTATGGACAATTAATATAGAATAATCTCTAAACCAAATTTCAGTTAATAATTTCATCACCAAGATTCATTAATGGGTCTTTCATAGAATTGGGCCACAATCCTAATGTAATCCCTTGACCATTCACATGTGTGGAGACATCCTATTAGGAAAAACAATCCATCACCATAAAAAAATAATTGAAAAGTAGATGTAAATATAAACCATACATATTTCCCAACATATCCCATAAAGGAGACAATAATCCTTCCTAGGTATAAGACTTGACCGTCCATCCTTACTTTATGATGTTAAAATAACATGGTATTTCCATGCGACAAAACATTAAACTTTTACAAAAAATACAAACTTGTTTTGATTCCTTCCATGACATGATACATATGACACCTATTTGGGTTACAACCTAATAAAAATAATTTATAAAATTTTAATGCCATATTATTTTCTTATTTATCACATAAATTAATATTTCTAAAAAGGTATAGTACATTAAAAATTGGTTTTATTCACTATTAGACCACACATCCTCATTACCAAATATTTTTAATGAAATATTTCTACTTTTTTATTATATAATATTCCATTTAAAGACTTAATAGAAAGGTAAACTCATACTTATGACCAATATAGACCATTACAAGGAACCATTCACCTAATAGTCTTGGATGGTAAGCAGTAAAATACACTATAATAGATTTTTTTTCATGAGCTCAAAATATGTTACATGTCCATTTAAAATGAACCAAAATACCTTTGTTTTAATTTCAATAATAAGGATTTATAGAAATTACCTTTTAATTGAATAATGTAAATATCAAAACACCTGTCATCTTTGTAGAATAAAATAAACTCCAGAGAACCTTGTTGTGCATTATTAAAATATAGTGTACCTAAATATCCCTAATCAAATGGATGGAGAACCTCAAATAATTTCAAATGTGTTCCCATCCATTCATCAATAGTTTCAAAGAGGGTAAATTTTAGAATTATAAAAAATATTGAGATGGATTTATGATCCTGAAATAAATCTATTAGATTCATGGAAGAGGAAAAAATTCCCCTAAAAATGTGTGAATTCACATGACCACCCATCCACTCAGTTCAACATGAGACTATCCTATTACGTAATTTTCCCCAATGACTATTTACCTAGGTAAAGGGTCAAAATTTCCATTGAAACTCATGGTATGACATGAATACCCTATAAAGGAACCTCAACATAATCCTCCATAACCACAAGTGATCGAATTAAAAACAACTAGGTATCTGGGAGATGACTTTCTTCATAAAAAAGGAAAATAGTGAGACCTGGACCATATATTATAGTAATAACAAAATTTTTTTTATTTAATTCCATTTACTATTATATATATTATTGATATAGGTATGGGGCATTGATGATTCCTTCCGTCAAGGGTCCATTATTCATTTTAGGTTATTTTGGATCAATTTAATTGATTATTAACTTCATTTTTCATCAATGTTCTATGTAAATATAATTTCTGCACTATTGGTCAATGATATATGAAAATTATCATCATAACTACATGGTAAAAATTAAAATTACATATATATAAAATAAAATAGACATACATACTTTTGCATTTAGAAATTAGTAATGTGAAACCTTCATAATATTTAGGTCTCTGCACTCTAAGAGATTCCATTACATAAATGGAAAATATTTAATGTGAAAATGAAAAATCCCAAAATATTTTAGTGATCATAAAATAACAATAAAAATAGATTATATATACTTATAGAACTATTGGACTAGGAAAAATATTAATAAAATCTTACTTTCCCATTTTTTATGAATTTAAATTACTCAATGGGTATTTTACATCATGATGATACCACTTAGTATTTTTCAGATATCATTCTGTTTTATATGATTATATATTGATGAAATTTGTTTATATATCCCATATCCATGAGAATGTATTCAATATAAAGTGGTGAAAAATTTAGTTTTCTTGAAAAATCCTTGATGAAAATTTCCTCTATGAAACTATTTTATATATTTGACTTCTAAATCATCAAAATCTCAAAATCTCAGAGTCATGATTTCCCTATAGGAACACGGAAAAACTTATGAAAGTCCTTCTGGACCCCACTTTCATAGAATTAACTATGGATATAACATTTTAAAAATATTAATTCATTGGTTTATAATGACATCTATGACAAATATTTGGTCTTCCAAGAAGAGGTATGTTTTCATCATAGGGAGGAGATCCTTTATAGGTGTGAAATATTTCATAAAATTGTTTTGGAAGTCTATCCCACAAAAGTTTTTATATTATTCCATTACATATAAATTTACCATTAAAATAGATATTATTATTTTTTGATTTTCAAATTTAATAATCAAAGTAATCAATTAAATTAAAATAACCTTGATGTTGCACATTTTTTCATATTAACCATTATAATAGAAATATTATGACATATGAATATTGTAAAATGACATATATAGGTATGAATCACATTTAAATAAAAAAACCAAAATCCATGATACTCCTTATAGAAACATAAATGTATTGAGATTAGAAATTCTATATTTAAAATTCACATTGGGTGCATAGTTCTAGTCAGATGATGTTAAATGATATGAAATGTTGTCCACCCAGAATGACCATAAAATAATAAGAGTGGTCTATATTATATGACATGATTCCAACAATTACAGGAGAATTAAATACAAGGGTATATATTGTATTATTTTATAAATCAACATTAGGCCTTCAACAATGGTCATAGACTATGTAACGCCCCGACCCCAGTTACCTAGAGTCAGTACATTATTACATAACATTGGCATGATCACGAGAAAGATCAAATCTCGAAAGAACGATTGGTTTAGTAGCCTTGGAAACACTAGATATATTCATAAATTTTTACATTACATCATAAAGTGAAAAACTAATACAACAACATAATGTCTCCGTAGTCCACACTATTATCCCCTCATAATATCCCTTCAGGTCATTCATAATTTACTTCTTCACATCCTGGGAAAAATAAAACATAGAAAAGGGGTGAGCTCAAATGCCCAGTAAGGATAACAATATAGCAGAAACTTTCAAAAATAAGAATAATAATTTAAGGCAATGAATAACTAAAACAAAAGCATTTTAAACTTGAACTTCAATATAGTATGGCAAAAGTAAAACGAAATAATTTCATTTACTTATTCACATGGATATTCTACTAATCGAATAATCACATGCAACATCAATAACCACTTTTATAATGATGGAATGCATAATGCCAGACTATCATAACCACCTAGCCAAGGCCTCATGCCAAGACTACAAATAATATTTTGCCACGGCCTTGTGCCAAGACACTAGTTTGTCTCATGAGACCTACCGATGCATCTAGGAGCTATAGCGGGCTCCACCCATCACATATTAAGTCCAATGAATTCCCATATGAAAAGGTTTAAACATAACATAAACATTCGTATTAATACTAGCATACGAAATGTCAATAATTACACCATAAACTATGAACGGTATAAAAAATAGCACATCCATAGTCAAACATATCAAAAAACCATCAATACAATATTGATGTTTTGTATCATAATAAATCGACTTCAAATAAGCGTAAAATCCATCAAAGGATGTTGACATGGATGAAATCAAAACTCTTTTTAGAGATATATCTCTTTCTATTTTGAAATTATTTAAAAGGCTTATATTTATGAAATAAATCATTTTCTTTGAAAATATTCTTATAAGCTTTTAAGGGAAGCTTTGACGATTTTATAACGTCGGAAAATAGCCACACCCGCCGTATAAGTTAAAAAAAACATTCTTACCTTAATTTTGTCGAAAAGGTTAAAAGGAACCTTGTTTGGAAAAAGACGAAAATATTCCCTTATAAACCTCTTATAAAAAGTCAAACAAGGGTATAAATGACTTTAGCCCATACTCTAGTAAATAGTAAAAATGTTTTGAAATTTATTTTTAAGAAATATGGATGTGGATGATAAAGAGATCCCAGTAGATTATTACGTATAATCAACCTCGGATAATGGAGAGATTGTGAAATAACCCTTACCTTGTAATTTTCCTTGCTTGGGGTAGGTTAAACTCCTGTATAATAGTGAAATAATTGTTATTAAATTATACAAGAATCATATACATTCATATGATATCATATATGATCTTTTAACATTGCTTTGTTAATAATATCTTAGTATTATCATCGTTTCGGGTGTTAACTTACTCGTTTTATTTTATATGTTCTCTTACATAAGCCATGTTTGTCATGGATAGGTCATATATTATTCATATACAAAATGATATCAAGTCCTTAAACATTATTTTTAAATCATCAAATGATATCGATACTTGAATGGATACGATGGAGAATGAATCTCATCGCGTTCGTGGAGACGGTAGTCCGTACGTACACACGAGTGACAATATCATTCTTTTGATATTATAATAATATATAAATGGATGGTATATAATATATACAGAATCATTAACATGTTATATTTATTATTAAATGAGTTACACATCATTATTATACCCATCCAAATAATAATATATTGAATAACAATTACACCACGATGTGGAGACGGTAACCCATACGTACGCACGTATGGTGACATATTTTTCAAAGGGTGGATAGAATACTGAAAATGGTTGTACCATATTTATAATAACATCACAGTATATATATGATACTGGAGTTATTATTTTAGAATGGAAATAACAAAGGAAGAAGAAGTGGAAGAAGAAAGGAACTTGGAAAAGGGTGGTGAAATCATTAACTCTTCTTCGGGTTCTTCCTTTTGATTTGATCAAAAGGGCTCCATAGGTTGGATTTCAGATCAGACTAAGGCCACTAGGTTGTATTTAGGGATGTTTTAGAGTATTTGGGCAGATTATTGACGAACCCAAAGGCTTTGAAGGTGTGAAGAAATGAGAAGGTGCAGTGCCCTTTTATAAGAGGGGTGAGGGGCACCATTGGAAAAACTAGAAAAATTAATTTATAATAAATTCATATTCTTTTTCTAATGGATAAAAAGTGGATTATTTAAATTTTAAGGTGAGGATGGGTAGAAAACCACTCAAACAATAGAATTTAGATAGGTTTGGGTACTTATATTAACCTTATCTTTAAGTATTAACTCTAAGTTAATTAGTTTCACTTTTACAATGTCTCTTTGTATTTTTATATTATATGGTTAATAAACATACCATATACATCCAAGCGACCCCCAAGTGGTACATTAATGATAAAAATATCATTATATAAGTCTCTTGGACAAACCTTATATTTTTAGGAATTTAATATCAATTAATAATATAATATTTGTTTTAAAAACTCATTTATGTCAATTTTGACACTATTCAATAGTTGATTTTTGTGAAACTCATAACAAAATGATTACTTCGAAAACAGTCAATTAAATCAATCCTAATATGTAATAGTATCCTAGAAAATTAGTGTAATGCATTAAAAGTCTCAAATTATATTTATTTAGGGATTTATAATATCAATTATTTTAATTTTTTCACTATTATGGTAATTACTGCATCATCATTGTGTCATAAATAAATTAAATTATTTAATCTCTAAAAATTATAAATAAAATATCATTATTTATTAAACCATTTTAGCTTTCTAATGAATACTTATAGTCGAAATCCAACAAATATAACCCTATGTAAGAATTGTTTTTCTAAAAGATATATGCTTGTGTGATTTTTGTATTCATTTTAACCTAATTAAAATAAAGTGTCTCTATCACCTATAAGTGGATCCATGGGGTCCCCAAATCGACCCAAAGATGCCCATGGTCGCCCATGTATCAACCAATAAGGTTAGGACACGTTTCAGGGTACATTTTTGTTATTATAATATTATTTTTTAACCCTTATTTACCGGAATTACCCTTAACCATGGTAAATAAAATATTTACCGCAATAATGACTCAAAATGTCTGAAAATAAAAGTTAGCTATTCACACAATATGAACATCCTGATTCCAAATATGGAATCCATTTTTCCAAATTCAAAACACAGAAGTGGCAGATATTAATTTAAATTAATTCCCGCTGTTAAAAAGAAAAGCGTGTTTTAGGATATAATAACTATCAAAAGATTGATACTTGTTTATGTTCGGTTTAATTGTGAAATTATGTCCAATGACCAACATTGTATTAAATATATTCCAAATATACTTTAAAACCACTCAAAATCATAATTTTTCACTATTAATTATTTGGTTAAAAAAGTTATTTTTAATTAAAATTTAGTAATTTTCACTATTCATCAAAATATTAAAGTTATCCGAAAAGATCCAAAATTTCACCCTAGGCTAAATTCGATATTCTGAATCCAAAAATGAATTCCATTTTGAGAGATAAATTTTCAAAAAGTAGGTATTACTATTCATAATGGCTAGTTTGATCGGTTGTGGTGTGTGTTACAACTCGAAGTTTCCTACAACACACGCTACTGTATTATTCAAAAGAAAGCGTACCGTGGAAGCTTGGGATGTTTCATTTTAAATTTTTGAGGTCCCCATTTAGTCAAAAAGTTTAAAATATTGTATTTAAAAAGGGTTTACTATTAAAAGTTGATAAAAGTGCAATACTGAAAATGAATTTTTTCTTGCATTATGTCTAAGAAACTCATAATATGGATTCTAAAATTATAAGGATTATATAAAGTTTAAAATTTAGTTAATATTATTAATAACATCTTTTGAATGTATTTTTTGGTAAGTCATGGTGCGATTGAACTCAGTGTTGCGTGTAGTGAAAGTTATTGAATTATTTTGAAGAAAAAACACACTATGAAATCTTGGGGTGTTACATTCTCCCCTCCTCCAATAAATTGCATCCTCGAAATTTGAAATTGTTCTTTGAAAATAAAAGGTTGAAAATAGAAAATATCTTTGTGGGAAAACCCACATCAGAAATTAGGTTACTAAAATTTAGTATTAATATGAGGAAAAGAGAAATTAAAGGGTCACCACCAAATTATGATCTCTCTTAGGAGAACATTGGTGGCAATTAGAGACATATAATTGGAGGAAAAATGTAAATATTTATAGGTAGTGATTGAGGTCATAAATCACAAACAAGTGGAAAATTGAGGTCCCTAAATTCATCAATCTACGATGATTTGACATACCATCGGTTCAACAAAACATAGGGTATTAGGATAACACATTTTTGGTTTTAGGATTCCTTAAATAAAGTATAAGAATTAATTTCTTCATAGAATAATAGAAGAAGAAAAATATATTCTTGACAAGTAGAGTTCCATCCTTTAACTAATTTCTACCACAAACCCATCTTTCACTCTAAAAGATAAAAAAATAAAAAAATATATTCTATTTATCCTATTCGTATAGGGTCTTAAAAATCGAATTTATAATTCATATACCAGATCTTTTAAAAAAACTACATTATTTAATCCCGGACATCACGTGGGTCAGTGGTAGGTGATACACCCTTGTCGCCCTTCGGTTGTGGGTTCAAGTTTCGCGGCTTTGCCGAACGGGACGGGTTGCCACCCGACCTCCTGGTTGTCCTTTTATGGCAATCCGAAATAATCAAAACTAGAACTATCCAAAATACTTCACTCCAAAATTTATAAGGAAGGTAAACACAATGAAGATCCCTTTTTTTGCCACGTAATAACATGTGATCACGTTCATCATGTATTCTTTTAAAACACTGCAACATCCTGAATTATCATAAAGCATTATTGATTACATTCATGATCCATTATTCCTTATAGAATAATAGATATATTCCTTCAATCCAAAAATGTTGTAAACCCCAACAATGACAGAATATACAAATCATTAATCAGTTTCAAGGTAGTCAAGAATATCCAATATAATTTATCCAAAACAATCATTTATTATTCTAAAATCACTACCTCAGTATCAGAACCATATTATGGTTTATCTTTCTCTCAACCATATATTTTCCAAAAGTTTAACCTGCTATTGAGTCACTTTTCTTTGTTCCACACAATCTCAAGTCCATAATGAAATAGTACTGCAGCATAATCCTTATATACTCCACAATTATTATAACAAGTACATTGTTGATACGACACTCAAATGACATAATCAACATAAGAACTCTAATCATTCCTCTTCATCTGTGGTAGTATCATAACTTGATTATTATTCAATAGCATCATTTGTGGAATAGTCTGATGACTGAGACATAGGTTCGCGTAGTGTCCAAACTCCTTGAAAATGAAGCACTGTACATTTGAAACCATTTTCTTACCCTTACAGTCATGTACTTTGTGCCCTTTTCCTCCACACTTATAACAAACTCCAATTCCTTTCAGGCAAGTTCCAGGGTGTTTCTTTCGAAAGTTATCACATATGGGAAAATTCTTCTTTTCACTTCTCCCTTTATCCATCTTTCCCTCTTCCATCCTTTTCTTCTCTTTCTTCCCTTCAAAGCCATAGGACTCAGTAAAATCTTTTCTTATCTTATCAACACATGATATTATTTCTTCATATGACGATAATACATGGGAGACTATTTCTCTTATAAATTATAGCTTAAGAACATGAAAGATATGATCATTCTTTCTCTTTGGATCATGTGCATTGCTGGAGTTCTCATTCCTTCTACTGGGCGCCATTTCTAAACAATGGCATACACTAGATTAGTTTATGAATAAAAATACCTCTTACCAAACTTTTAAAAAACATAACATAAATTAAATAGTTTATGGATATAATCCATAATCATAAAAATGTTTCCTTTGAGGAAGTATATACTCATAAACCCTTCATAATGGTTTATAAAGAAAATGAGAATTATACTAAGCATATCCCCCGGGAGTGTCGTAATTAAGAGTGCAGCAAGGCTCGTTGTCGTGCACCAGTCCCCGTTCGAGTCTAGATCAAAGCGGTGTTTTTGGGTTTTACCCCTAGGTACATCTGTGCCAGAGCCGCCTCTACTTGCTCGTATCCAGACAGAGATGTATTGCTCGGAAAACTCAAAAAATCTCTACAATACCAAAATTCTAGGAAATTATTCTATACTAATCCTCAAAGTCCATCTTAAATCTATGTGCTCTAATCAGAGTTTATCTAAATCTAGTTTCAATGGTTTGTACTAAACTTCCTCTGATACCAACTGTAACGCCCCGACCCCAGTTACCTAGAGTCAGTGCATTATTACATGACATTGGCTTGATCACGAGAAAGATTAAATCTCAAAAGACCGATTGGTTTAGTAGCCTTGTAAACACTAGATATATTCATAAAGTTTTACATTACATAATAAAGTGAAAAACTACTACTACAACATAATGTATCCATAGTCCACTCTATTATCCCCTCATGATATCCCTGCAGCCCATTCATAATTTACTTTTTCACATCCTGGGAAAAATAAAACATAGAAAAGGGGTGAGCTCAAATGCCCAGTAAGGATAACAATATAGCGGAAACTTTAAAAAATAAGAATAATCATTTAAGGCAATGTATAACTAAAACAAAAGCCTTTTAAACTTGAAATTTAACATAGTATGGAAAAAGTAAAATGAAATAATTCCATTTACTCATTCACAGGGATATTATACTAATCGAATAATCACATGCAATATCAATAACCAATTTCATAATGATGGAATGCATAATGCTAGACTATCATAACCACATAGCCAAGGCCTCGTGCCAAGACTAAAAATAAGATTTTTCCAAGGTCTTGTGCCAAGACATTAGTTTGTCTCATGATACTTACCGATGCATCGAGGAGCTATAGCGGGCTCCACCCGTCACATATTAAGTCCAATGCATTCCCATATGAAAAGGTTTAAACATAACATAAACATTCGTATTAAAACTAGCATACAAAATGTAAATAATTTCACCATAAACTATGAAGGGTATAAAAAATAGCACATCCAAAGTCAAATATATCACAAAACCATCAGTACAATATTTAAGTTTTGTATCATAATAAATCAACTTCAAATAAGCATAAATTCCATCAAAGGATGTTGACATAGATGAAATCAAAACTCTTTTTAGAGAAATATCTCTTTGTATTTTGAAATAATTTAAGAGTCTTATATTTATGAAATAAAACATTTTATTTGAAAATATTTTTATAAGATTGTGAGAGATGCTTCGACGATTTTATAACGGCGGAAAATAGCCGCCCCGCCGTATAAGTTAAAAAAAACATTCTTACCTTAATTTTGTCGAAAAGGTTAAAAAGCACCTTGTTTGGAAAACAAAAGAAATATTCCCTTATAAACCACTTATAAAAAGACAAACAAGGGTATAAATGACTTTAGCCCATATTCTAGTAAATAGTAATTTTTTTTGGAAATTTATTTTTAAGAAACATGGATGTTGATGATAAAGAGATCCTAGTAGATTATTACATATAAACAACCTCAAATAATGAAGATATTGTGAAATAACCCTTACCTTGTACATTTCCTTGGTTGGGGTAGGTTAAACTCCTGTATAATAGTGAAATAATCGTTATTAAATTTTACAAGAGTCATACACATTCATGTGATATCATATATGATCTTTTAACATTGCTTTGTTAATAATATCTTAGTATTATCGTCGTTTCAGGTGTTAACTTACTCGTTTTCTTTTATATGTTTTGTTACATAAGCCATGTTTGTCATGGATAGGTTGTATATTATTCATATACAGAGTGATATCAAGTCCTTAGAAATTATTTTTAAATCATCAAATGATAATGATACTTGAATGGATACGATGGAGAATTAATCTCATCGCGTTCGTGGAGACAGTAGTCTGTACGTACACACGAGCGACAATATCATTATTTTGATATTAAAATAATTTATAAATGGATGTTATATCATATATACAGAATCATTAACATGTTATATTTATTATTTACATGGGTTACACATCATTATTATACCCATCCAAATAATAATACATTGAATAACAATTACACCACGATGTGGAGACGGTAAGCCGTACGTACACATGTATGGTGACATGTTATTCAAAGGGTGGATAGAATACTGAATATGGTTGTACCATATTTATAATAAAATAACAGTATATATATGATATTGGAGTTATTATTTTAGAATGGTAATAACAAAGGAAGAAGAAGTGGAAGAAGAAAGGAACTTGGAGAAGGGTGGTGAAATCATTACCTCTTCTTCGGGTTCTTCCTTTTGATTTGATCAAAAGGGCACCATAGGTTGGATTTATGATCATACTAAGGCCTCTAGGTTGTATTTAGGGATGTTGGGAGAGTATTTGGTCAGATTATTGATGAACCCAAAGGCTTTGAAGGTGTGAAGAAATGAGAAGGCGGAGTGCCCTTTTATAAGAGGGGTGAGGGGCACTATTTGAAAAGCTAGAAAAATTAATTTATAATAAATTCATATTATTTTTCTAATGGATAAAAAGTGGTTTATTAAAATTTTAAGGTGGGGATGGGTCTAGAACCACTCAACCAATAGAATTTATATAGGTTTGGGTACTTATATTAACCTTATCTTTAAGTATTAACTCTAAGTTAATTAGTTTCACTTTTACAATGTCTCTTTGTATTTTTATATTATATGGTTAATAAACATACCATATACATCCAAGAGACCCCAAGTGGTCCATTAATGATAAACCTATCATTATATAAGTCACCTGGCCGAACCTTAGATTTTTAAAATTTTAATATCAATTGATAATATAATATTTGTTTTAAAAAATCATTTATGTCAATTTTCACACTATTCAATAGTTGATTTTTGTGAAACTCATAAAAGAATGATTTCTTCTAAAAAAGTCAATTTTATCAATAATAATATGTCATATTATCCTATAAAATTAGTTTAATGCTTTAAAAATCTCAAATTATATTTATTTGGGTATTTATAATATCAATTATATTAATTTTTCACTATTATGGTAATTACTGCATCATCATTGTGTCATAAATAAATTAAATTATTTAATATTCAAAAATTATAAATAAACTATAATTATGTATGAAATCGTTTTATCTTTCTAATGAGTATTTATAGTCGAAAATCCAAAATATATAACCCTATGTAAAAATTGTTTTTCTAAAAGATATATGCTTGTGTCATTTTTTTTATTCATTTTAACTTAATTAAAATAAAGTGTCCCTATCACCTACAAGTGGCTCCATGGGGTCAACAAATCGACCCAAAGATGCCCATGGTCGGCTATGTATCAACCAATAAGGTTAGGACACGTTTCAGGGTAATTTGTTGTTATTATAATATTATTGTTTAACCCTTATTTACCGGATTTACCCTTAACCATGGTAAATAAAATATTTACCGCAATAATTATTCAAAATGTCTAAAAATAAAAGTTACCTATTCACACAATATCAACATCCCGATTCCAAATATGGAATCCATTTTTCCAAAATCAAAACATAGAAGTTGCAGAAATTAATTTAAAATTAATTCCCGCTGTTAAAAAAAAACGTGTTTTTAAGATATAATAACTATCAAAAGATTGATACTTGTTTATGTTCGGTATAATTGTGAAATTATGTCCAATGACCAACATTGTATTAAATATATTCTAAATAAACTTTAAATCCACTCAAATTCATAATTTATCACTATTAATTATTTGGTTAAAAAAGTTGTTTTTAATTAAAATTTAGTAATTTTCACTATTTATCAAAATATTAAAGTTATCCGAAAAGTTCCAAAATTTCACCCTAGGCTAGATTCGATATTTAGAATCCAAAAATGAAGTCCATTTTGGCAGATAAAATTTCAAAAAGTAGGTATTACTATTCATAACGACTAGTTTGATCGGTTGTGGTGTGTGTTAAAACTCGAAGTTGCGTACAACACACGCTACTGTATTATTCAAAGCAAATCATACCGTGGAATCTTGGGATGTTTCATTTAAAATTTTTGGTGTCCCCATTTAGTCAAAAAGTTTAAAATATTTTATTTAAAAAGGGTTCACTATTAAAATTTGATAAAAGTGCAATACTGAAAATGAATTTGTTCTTGCATTATGTCTATGAAACTCATAATATAGATTCTAAAATTATATGGATTATATAAAGTTTAAAATTTAGTTAATACTATTCATAACCTCTTTTGAATGGATTTTTTGGTAAGTCATGGTGCGATTGAACTCGGTGTTGCGTGTAGTGCAAGTTATTGAATTATTTTGAAGAAATAACACACTATGAAATTTTGGGGTGTTACAGACTAGTACACTATATACAATATTTTGAATATCCTTTCTGAGGTGAATCCATAAGCTTAACCTTACACTAATAAGATTTTATGAATAAAATAATCAATTAAAATATTATTCCATAAAAATTATTGGTAATTTATGTTACCAATATCTATTCTTCTCATGGGCATGCATTAAAACCATTAATTTCATTTTCTCTTAGTTTTGAGACCACATTCAATAGGGTTACCTCCATTTTAACTCCATGATAATTATCCACATCAGTACCATATTCCCTAAGCATGAGAAAAATGGGTTCCTAGAAATTATAAAAACTATATGTTCCTTGATTATAATTATTATAGGATGTATATAGATTAATTAACTATCACTCTGAGGGATAGACACAAATCATAATCCAAACCCAATACCTATAAACGTTATGTAATGGAAAAACATCATTCAATACAAGACTGGATTGTTATAATCATAATTTAATATCATTTATATTATGAAAAGAATCTATACCTTAGGTATTGGAATCACCACATATCTTTCCTAGAAATAGGTGATGAGTGTATCCAACTATAAAAAAGACTCATCTTATTTGTAATGATATATGTGTCATATATCGTTCTTTTCAACTATAGGCCAATTTTTGACTTGAGTTAATGATCCTCTAACTCCCATATTCCATAAAAAATACTATAGTCAAAACAATCATTATAATTATATTGGAGGACATCCATATCTTTTTTTCAAACTCAACACTTTATGATTCATATTACTCAGATTGTGATTTCCAATGTTCTCATTTCTTAATTAATGAAAT
This sequence comes from Viscum album, assembly GCA_963277665.1. NCBI lineage: Eukaryota > Viridiplantae > Streptophyta > Magnoliopsida > Santalales > Viscaceae > Viscum > Viscum album. The sequence goes on along the minus strand of OY728160.1, from coordinate 1,396,660,006 downwards.
TGGAGTACTGTAATCAATCAATCCGCATTTGAGTTATCACACCATTCATCATTGGTGTAATAATTTTGGTCCTATACAATATTCACTATCCCCTTGCTATGGTTTCTCAGATTGGTATTGGGATACGAATGTACATTGGGTCAATTATGACATTCTTTTCTCGCACACAACCATACTATTGGTCAATGATATATGGATTTATGAATTTACCATAATCTTGTTTGTGCGCTATAGAATTAAACTACATCAGCATTTCCCCAAATTAATCTATACTAATGTGGGACCTTTATCATTCATTTCTATATTTTAGATTGTCCATCTCATTACATTGACTACCTCATCATTGGTAAAATTTTTATGAAAATAATCACATTAGAATTTTGGTAAAGTTATAATTATTTAAAATAATGTTCTTATATACTTACGGTGATTTATATTAGAATTATGTTATATATTAACATTTCTATAATATGTTAATCTTTTTTAAAAAGGCAATCCCTTGTTTTTGAAAATGTCATATTATGTTAAAAATCGATAAAATTTGGTCAATACAGTATAGATTTAAATAATAGCTTCACCACTCCTGAATTCAAACCATAAATTATAAAATTAAATAGACATGGTCATCACCATGTATATAACATATAAAAAGGACACTGTAAAAACATATATTCTCTACACTTTTGTCTTTAATCATTCATGGAACATGATATATTTTGATCATTTTAAAAATTAAAATAAAAAAACATTTTAGTTTCAAAACTAATAGTGGGAGACTTAATAAAAGTTTGAGTTCATAGTGGATAATCTACAATGATTTCATTGAATTTTGAAAAGTTAGGTGAAAACTAAAATTCATAAATCATGTAGGGAATAAGATTAATCCTTGGAAAATTATTTCTATGCTTACTAGGTTCCTTGATCAAGGAAAATTTTAAATAAATAATCTTATTGCACATAAATATTTGTTTAATTAACATTTATAGAATGCAGGATGATAATATTTTTGGGTTCTTTATCCTATTTGAGAATTTAAATTTCTATGAAATCCCCAATCATATCTTCTATAATGGTGAGTAATTAAATCTCCCATATAGAAATAAACAATTCTTGGATCATGGTAATGGTAAATGTGACACATATTATAACGACCCATACTTTACATACATTGTTATTACTTCAGAATTGAAGCACACTTATTACAACATATAACAAAACCAAGAAAGGACCGTATAGGTATAGTGTCTTTAGAAATTGGGAAACATAAACAACTGGTTCATAAAGCATCTACTTTGCCTCCCATTTATTTCATCACATCTAGAGTCCCTTTTTGGCATATTCTACTTAATAACCTTCTTCCTGACCTGGGGAAATAAAACATACAAAAGGGTGAGCTCAAATGCTCAGTAAGGATAAACAAAAGAAATATCAATCAAATCATATTCATAAGAACATAACATTTTGGAAATCTTAACCTACAAAAGGGAGCATAATTTCATAACATGGGATAAATCATAGTAGTGAAATGAAATCCCAATAATCATAACTTAAAACATGAAACATTGTGTCATAAACACATAATAATAGAGAATCATATCTTATTAGTCAAGACTCATTGCCAAGACTATCTTAGTGGACAAAGTCCATTTCTGAACTGAGTCACCCTCGTTTCAGTCCTGTTTCATTGAACCGGTGTAACCTACCATTCCAGCCATGTCTATCTCATGAGATATAAAATCTTTACCCAATGAATTGGAGGGAGATATAGTTCCCACCCATCTCATAATGATACCATTCTTATGTGTTCCACAAAATCTTAAATCATACATCATTGCGTAATCCAGGTAATAAAAATGGGATTCTTAAACAACATGACATCATAAAACAATTTATATAAGATAAATGAATTCATAAAAATATTTCCATCACAACATAATAAAATCCATGTAATAATAGGGATTGAAACAGAACCCTATATTATCTTAGATGGAAAATAATTTTGATAAAACACTTGAACTCCATTCTTGAGGAAAATATCCATTCTAATTCAAAAACACTTTTCCTTTCTTAACATGTCGTACAATTCTAAACTAAAAGAAGTTGATTAAAAATAAACTTGAAAACTTTTAAAGGAATCTTCTTGGAAATAATTTTTTAAAAATCCATTCATGCCGTATAAGTTAAAAAAACATTCTTCGTACTTTTGTTGGAAAAGTCAAAAAGTACCTCGTACAAAAAATGACAAAAAATTTCTTTCATATCCTTTAATAAAAACTCACCGAAGGGTAAAATTGGATTTAAAAAACTGTAGGTGGATGGAAATAATATTACATATTAAGGAAAAATGGATGTGGATGAGAAAATACACCCCAGTAAATACCAAAGTATAAACAATCTCGGATAAAAATGAGATTGTGATATTTATCCCTTACCTTAGGTCCGATATGCTTTGTACGTGTCCGAACCTCCTGTATAATGATTTAAATAATGTTATTGACTTATTACAGAATCATACTTATTTTAATGATATCATATATGGTCATATTCTTAGCTTCTTAGTAGTAATATTTCATTTCTACTTGTTATTCGGGTGTTTATAACTTTTTGTTCTTATGCATGTTTTGTCGAATAAATTCTTATTCTTCTCTTTAGGTTATAGATACCACATTTCCAGAATGATATTAGTGTAATATATATCATATTCATTCATTTAATTCATTTATATAATCATTATGAAATGAAGATCACGTAGAACGAGTCGAATCACATCGTGGAGACGGTATTCCTTACGTACACACGAGTGATGATATCGTTCCTATGATCATTGAATTGTATTGAAGTGTATGTATACTATTTCAGAATTAGTATAACTTTATAATAGTCATATATAGTCATTATTTACACCATTATACCCATCCAGGTAAGGTGGTGGTGGAAAATAGATTACACCACGGCGTGGAGACGGTATTCCATACGTACGCATGCGCGGTGATTTCTTTTTCCGTAGGATGGATAGATGGTGAAATAGGGTTGTATCATACTTATAATAACATATAAGTATATGAGTGATACTGATGTTATTACTTCATAATGAAACAACTAAAGAAGAAGAAGTGGAAGAAGAAATAAAGATGAAAGAATCGGTAACAGACATTACCTCTTCTTTGAATTGCTTCTTTGAGACCTCCTTTTAGGGCACTAAAATAGGTCTTTGAAGAATAACATAACCTCTATGATATCTCTAGGGAAGTGTAGAGGAGAAAGTGGCAGGGGTTGGCCGATCATGAGGGCTCAAATTGGTGTAAGGAAGAGAGGGAGGATGTGCCCTTTTATAAGGGAGGAGAGGGGCTCCTTTGAAAAAACTAAAATTATTATTTTATTATAAAGTCATGTTCGGTTTTAAATAGCTCAAAATTGATTTATTTAGAAGATAAGGTGGAGATGGATCGAAATACTCTCATCCAATAGAATTTAGACATGTTTAGGTTCCTATTTTAACCTTATCATTTTGATTTAACATTAAGTTAAATAATTTTACTTTTACCGTGTCTTCTTGTGTTCTTATACTGTAAGGTTAATAAACATACTATATCAAGACAAACTAACCCCAAGTTATTTATTATTAATATATATAACCTTATCTAAGTCATTTGGCCGAACCTTTGATTTTTAGGAATAAAATAACAATTAATAATATAATATTTGTTTTAAAAACTATTTTATGTCAATTTTGATACTATTTAGTAATTGATTTTTGTGAAAATCATAACAGAATGATAAGTTCTAAAAGAGTTAATTAAATCAATACTAACATGTTATAGTTACCTAAAAAATTAGTGTAATTCATAAAAAGTGTCAAATTACATTTATTTTCGTGTTTATAAAATCAATTATGTCAATATTTCATTAATAAGATAATTAATGCATCATCATTGTGTCATAAATAAATTAAATTATTGAATGTCTAAAAATTACAAATAAAATTCCATTATGTAGGAAATATTATTATATTTCTAATTAATATTTATAGTCGAATTTCTCTTATGTATAACCCCATATTAATAATTATTTACTAATTAAACTTTGATTTTACCTATTTTAACGCTTCTTTAAATAAATTAATAATAAATGTACTAATCTAATCCAAGTGGGCCTAAATGGTCATATTTTATTCCTAAGGTTTTTTTGGTCGAATTACACTTGTCCAATAGAATTAGGACATGTGTTAGGGTAATAATAATATCATTTTTACCTTTAATTACCCTATTTACTTTTAACCGTGGTAAAAAAAAGTAAAAAGCTACTATTCACCAAAAATTATTTTCATCTCATTGAAACACATTTTACTTACTAACATCAACCATGTCTCTCAGATTTTCGAAATTCCACTCAATGAAGCGGTAAAATTAAGTTTTATGAAAAATTCAGTTTTTTAACTACCACTTAGTGGTTTCACTATTCAACAAAAATTGAAAGTTTTCAGAAAAATACCAAAATTTCACCCTAGGCTAATTTCGATATTACGAATCCAAAAATGAAGTCATTTTTGAAAAATAAAATTTATAAAATTTCAAAAAGTGGTTATTACTATTCATAATGGCTAGTTTTAATAATATTTTAATAGTATATCGTTGTTTAGTGAAACTCAGTATTGCGTACGACGCAAGCTATCGAAGAAAGGTTGCGATTTCGTGTAAAGCAAGCCAAGAAAGTGTTGTGTGTTGAAAAAGATTCCTTTGATGATTTATACAACATAAAAGTCTCGGGTGTTACATTCTACCCCCCTTAAAATGAATTTCGCCCTCGAAATTCATCACTTTGTAACAAATAGATGAGGATACCTCTCCCTCATCATATCCTCAAGCTCCCATGTAGCTTCCTCTAATTGGTGGTTCCTCCATAAAACTTTCACCAATCGAGTGGTCTTGTTTCGTAGGAATTTTTCGCTATGATCCAGAATCTCTATCGGTTGTTCTTCATAAGAAAGATCTTGCTCCAGCGGTACAACTTCTGAGATGAGTACATGTGAAGGATCAGGTATGTACTTTCTCAGGAGAGATACATGGAACACATCGTGAACTTGAGAGAGATTCGGTGGAAGTGCCAATCGGTAAGCTACCTTCCCAACATGATCCAGTATTTCGAAAGGACCGGTATATCTAGGGCTCAACTTCCCCTTCTTTCTAAATCTCATAACCCTCTTCTAGGGAGATATTCGTAAGAACACTTTATCACCCACTTAAAACTCTAGGTCTTTTCTTCAGTTGTCGGCATAGCTTTTCTATCGACTCTGAGCTGCTCTTATGTGTTGTTGAATAGATCTGACCTTTTCTTCCATTTCATCAACGAGATTGGGTCCTAATAGCTTTCTTTCCCAAACTTCATCCCAGTAAGTTGGAGTCCTGCATTTCTTTCCATATAGAGCTTCATAAGGAGCCATCTGAATACTGGAGTGAAAGATATTATTATAAGAAAATTCCACCAAAGGTAGGTGTTGATCCCAACCACCTTTGAAATCCATAGAGCAAGCTCTCAACATATCTTCTAGAGTTTGAATTGTTCTCTCAGACTTACCGTCTGTCTGAGGATGATAAGCAGTGCTGAAACTCAACTCTGTATCCAGAGTATGCTGAAGACTTCACCAGAACTTCGAGGTAAACCTCGTATCCCGATCAGATATAATAGAAAGTGGTACTCCATGCAATCTTACCACTACCTTTTTATATATCCTGGCAAGCTGATCCAGAGAGAAATCCTATCTAATAGCAATGAAGTGTGCAGACTTTGTAAGATGATCAACTATGACCCAGATAACATTATTGCCTTTGGATGTTTTAGGAATTCCTATGAAAAAGTCCATAGTGATGTTTTCCCATTTCCATTCGGGTATGGGTAATGGTTGTAACATCCCCTTAGACTTCTATCTCTCAGCTTTAACTTATTGAAAAACCAAGCATCGAGAGACATTTTCAGCAACATCTATTTTCATGCCATCCCACCAGAAGTATTCTTTCATGTCCCTATACATATTCGTGCTTCCAGGATGAATAGAGAATGAAGAACTATGAGCCTCATCCAGCAGCTCCTTCTTTAATTCGGGGATGGGAGGAACACAAACCCGATTCCTGAACTTTATTATCCCATCACAATCAAGGATGAATTCAGGAACATTTCTCACCTTCTTTTGTAGCTCGACATCTTCTTTCTATGCCTCTTTAATATTCACATGTATAGATGGTTGAACATTCATTTGAGAAAGATACGATTTTTCCCCTTTCATTATAATTCCAAGATCCATCCTTTGTAAATCCATAAATATTGGATCTTTTGTGATCATCATCATGGATAAACTAGCATGGTCTTTTCGACTTAATGCATCTGCCACCTTGTTTGCTTTCCCAGGGTGGTAATGGATTGAGCAGTCGTAATCCTTAATTAGCTCCAACCATCTTCTTTGGCGCATATTCAGCTCCTTTTGTGTGAAAATATACTTTAAACATTTATGATCAGTATAAATGTCACACCATTCTCCATAAAGATAATGCCTCCAAATCTTTAATGCAAAGATTACCACAGCTAACTCCAAATCATGAGTTGGGTAATTTTGCTCATGTATTTTCAACTATCTTGAGGCATAAGCTATCACCATATCATTTTTCATAAGAACACACCCCAATCCCATCTTGGATGAATCACTGTAGATCACAAACCTTTGTCCACTACAAGGCAGTGTGAGCACAAGTGCACTGGATAACCTTCTTTTCAACTCCTTGAAATTCTCTTCAAATTACTCCATCCAAACAGACTTAACTCCTTTCCAAGTCAACTTGGTGAGTGGATTAGATAATCGTGAAAAAGCTTTCACAAAACGTCGATAATATCTAGCCAAATGAAGAAAAGTTCATATATCGGTTACTGTTGTTGGTCTCGACCATCTTTTGATAACCTCTGTTTTTGCTGGATCCACAGATATCCCCTCCTTTGAGATTATGTGACCCAAAAATGCAACTTTTTGAAGCCAAAATTCACACTTGGTTAATTTGGCATAAAGCATCTCCTTTCTCAGGGTCTTCAATATAATTCTCAAGTGATCTTCATGTTCTTCCTTGCTCTTTGAATAGACAAGAATATCTTCTATAAAGACTACCACAAACTGATCAAGATAGTCTCTAAAGACTCTATTTATTAGATCCATGAAGATAGCAGGGGCATTAGTAAGACCAAATGGCATCACTATAAATTCATATTGTCCATACCTTGTACGAAAAGTCGTCTTTGGTATATCCTCTCTTTTGACCCTTAATTGATGATACCCTGAACGAAGATCAATCTTGGAAAAGTATTGAGCTCCACATAGTTGGTCAAATAGGTCATCAATGCGCGAGAGAGGATATTTGTTCTTGATAGTAATCTTGTTAAGTTCTCGATAATCAATGAAGAGCCTCATTGATCCATCTTTCTTCTTAACAAACAGAACAAGTGCTCCCCAAGGTGACACACTAGGGAGTATTAACCCCTTATCAAGATTCTCTTGGAGTTTCTTCTTCAATTCCGGCAACTCAATTGGGGCCATTCTATAAGGTGTCTTTGAAATAGGCAAAGCACCCGGTACGAGTTCTATTGAAAACTCAACCTCACGATTCGGTGGAAGACCCGGTAATTCCTCCGGAAAGACATCATCAAACTCCCATACAATGGGAATATTCTTAATCGTGAGTTTCTCACCAACCATTTGAGATAAATAACCTTCATTTAGTGTAATCAATACACATATAATGGAAGATATTTCCACTGGAAGGTTATGTTCATCCTTGCATCGATAGACGATCATAGATTGATCTAGAATATGAAATGTGACTTCTCTTCTTTGGAAATTGATATGAGCTCCATGTAGAGAAATCCAATCCATGCCAAGAATCACATCAAATTCCACTATAGGAAGGATCACAAGATTTGCAGGAAGCACTTTCCCACAAAGTTCAATCGGAGAAGAATTATAAACTTTTGATGCGACTGTTGTTCCATTAGGTGTTGTCATAGCTAACTCAACATCTAATTGTTGAGGTAATACAGTGATACCCTTAGAAAATTCATCAGAAATAAAGGAGTGGGTGGATCTAGAATCAAATAAAACATTTGCTACTTTAGAGAGGATGGTAAGTGTACCTTTCACCACATCGTTATCGTACTCCACATCACTGATAGGAATTTCATGTGACTTTCCTTTGTCCTTAGCCTTAAGAGTTTGTTGACGTCGACCATCATCATCAACCCTTGGATTAGGGCATTTATTGGCATAATGTCCCATCTCCTTGAACATGAAGCATTGAAGTGTAGTAGGTTCATTCCGTGCATCCCTTCCTTTGTTTGCATCATTAGACATCTTCTTCCCATCATCGCGGCATTCAAATGCCCGATGACCTTCCTTTCCACATTTGAAACATTTACTTGTCCCTTTAAGACAACTCCCTCCATGTTTCCTTCCACACTTTGAGCATAAGGGAAAGCTCATCTTCTTCTCAGTGTGCGCTTTAGATTTTCCTTTGAATTCCATTTTCCTCTTCTTATCAAGCCCATATGACTGATGGGATACTCCAATCTCCATATCAACTTTGAGAGCACATCGAACGATTTCCTCGTAGCTATTGAAGTCCCTTATGGCTAAGGCCCTTCGAAGACTTGGTTTTAAGCCACTAAAGAATCGATCGATATTACTCTCAGGTTGGATAATAATACCAGAAGCGTACCTTGCAAGTCTTGTAAAATTTGCTTCATAAGTACCAACAGATTCATCATCCTTTTGCTTCAGTTCAAGAAACTCTTTCTCCATATTTTTTCGGAGAATACGAGGGAAGTACTTATTGAAAAATAAGTTCTTGAACTCATCCCATTCCATGGACTCAATTTCATCCCTTTGCCTCATATTCTTAATAAGATTCCACCATTGATCAGCATCACCTTCCAAATGATACACTACTAAGATGACATTATCATGCTCAGAACATTGAACAACTGAAAATATCTTTTCAGTAGTACTAATCCATTGTTCATCAACTAATGGATCAGTAGACCCGCTGAATGAAGGTGGACGCTGTCTCATGAAGGATTCAACAGAATGTTGCTCCTTCCTTTGCTCGTTTGGAGGTCCTGCATGATTCATAGCTTGAGAAAGTTGTGTGAGCACGGCTACAAGATTTTTCTTTCCAGCTCCCATAACGTTTGGTTGCTCAGGGGGACAATCATTGCATTGCCCGTCGCATTCCGTATTAACACGATTCCTTCGGGTTCCAGCCATTGACTAAAACCAAGAAGAATAGTGTGAGCAACACTAATTATAATAGGACAACCACATAATGAAGAAAAAAATTTCACACTTTAGGTCTTATCCTAGGTTATTCATGGCCATTTCTAAAACACTAAGATTTTGTTCTATGCTTAGACTTAGCCTTAGGGTTCTTACTAAGGCTTTCACATCCTAGTTTCATAAAGTTGACTATAACCTCCCTCTGATACCAACTATAATGACCCATACATTACATACATTGTTATTACTTCAGAATTGAAGCACACTTATTACAACATATAACAAAACAAAGAAAGGACCGTATAGGTATTGTGTCTTTAGAAACTGGGAAACATAAAAAACTGGTTCATAAAGCATCTACCTTGCCTCCCATTTATTTCATCATATCTAGAGGCCCTTTTTGGTATATTCTACATAATAACCTTCTTCCTGACCTGGGGAAATAAAACATACAAAAGGGTGAGCTCAAATGCTCAGTAAGGATAAACAAAAGAAATATCAGTCACATCATATTCATAAGAACATAACATTTTGGAAATCTTAACCTGCAAAAGGGAGTATAATTTCATAACATGGGATAAATCATAGTAGTGAAATGAAATCCCAATACTCATAACTTAAAACATGAAACTTTGGGGCATACACACATAATCATAGAGAATCATATCTTATTAGTCAAGACTCATTGCCAATACTATCTTAGTGGACAAAGTCAATTTCTGAACTGAGTCACCCTCATTTTAGTCTTGTTTCACTAAACCGGTGTAACCTACCATTCCATCCATGTCTCTCTCATGAGATATAAAACCATTACCCAATGCATTGGAGGGAGATATAGGTCCCACCCATCTCATAATGATACCATTCTTATGTGTGCCACAAAATCTTAATTCATACATCATTGCATAACCCAGGTAATAAAAATGGGATTCTTAAACAACATGACATCATAAAAAAATTCATATAAGATAAAGGAATTTATAAAAATATTTCCATCACAACATAATCAAATCCATGTAATAATAGGGATAGAAACAGAACCCTATATTATCTTAGATGGAAAATAATTTTGATAAAAACACTTGAACTCCATTCTTGAGGAAAATATACTTTCTACTTCAAAAACACTTTTCCTTTCTTAACATATCGTACAATTCTAAACTAAAAGAAGTGGATTAAAAATAAACTTGAAAACTTGTAAAGGAATATTCTTGGAAATAATTTTTAAAAATCCATTCATGCCGTATAATTTAAAAAATCATTCTTCGTACTTTTGTCGGAAAAGTCAAAAAGTACCTCGTACGAAAAACGACAAAAGATTCCTTTCATATCCTTTACTAAAAACTCACCGAAGGGTAAAATTGGATTTAAAAAATTTTAGGTGGATGGAAATAATATTACATATTAAGGAAAAATGGATGTGGATGATAAAATAAACCCCAGTAAATACCAAAGTATAAACAATCTCGGATAAAAATGAGATTTTGATATTTATCCCTTACCTTAGGTCCGATATGCTTTGTACATGTCCGAACCTCCTGTAAAATGATTTAAATAATGTTATTGACTTATTACAGAATCATACTTATTTTTATGATATCATATATGGTCATATTCTTAGCTTCTAAGTAGTAATATTTCATTGCTACTTGTTATTCGGGTGTTTATAACTTGTTGTTCTTATGCGTGTTTTGTCGAACAAATTCTTATTCTTATCTTTAGGTTATAGATACCTAATTTCCAGAATGTTATTAGTGTAATATATATCATATTCATTCATTTAATTCATTTATATAATCATTATGAAATGAAGATCATGTAGAACGAGTCACATCACATCGTGGAGACGGTATTCCGTACGTACGCACGAGTGGTGATATCGTTCCTATGATCATGGAATTGTATTGTAGTGTATGTATACTATTTCAGAATTAGTATCACATTATAATTGTCATATATAGTCATTATTTACACCATTATACCCATCCATGTAAGGTGGTGGTGGAAAATAGATTACACCACGGCGTGGAGACAATATTCCGTACGTACGCACGCGCGGTGATTTCTTTTTCCGTAGGATGGATAGATGGTGAAATATGGTTGTATCATACATATAATAACTTATCATTATATGAGTGATACTGATATTATTACTTCATAGTGAAACAACTAAATAAGAAGAAGTGGAAGAAGAAATAAAGATGAAAGAATCGGTAACGGACATTACCTCTTCTTTGAAGTGCTTCTTTGAGACCTCCTTTTAGGGCAATAAAATAGGTCTTTGAAGAATACAAGAACCTCTACGATGTCTCTAGGGAAGTGGAGAGGAGAAAGTGGAAGGGTTTGGAAGAGCTTGAAGGCTCAATGTGGGGTGAGGAAGAGAGAGAGGGGGTTCCCTTTTATAAGGGAGGAGAGGGGCTCCTTTGGAAAAACTAAAAATATTATTTTATTATAAAGTCAATATCGGTTTTAAATAGCTCCAAATTGATTTATTTAGAAGATAAGGTGGGGATGGGTAGAAATAATCTCATACAATAGAATTTAGACATGTTTAGGTTCCTATTTTAACCTTATCATTTAGATTTAACATTAAGTTAAATAATTTTACTTTTACCGTGTCTTCTTGTGTTCTTATACCATAAGGTTAATAAACATACTATATCAAGTCAAAAGAACCCCATGTTGTTTATTATTGACATATATAACCTTATCTAAGTCATTTTTCCGATCCTTAGATTTTTTGGAAAAAAATAACAATTAATAATATAATATTTGTTTTAAAAACTATTTTATGTCAATTTTGAAACTATTTAGTAATTGATTTTTTTGAAAATCATAACAGAATGATAAGTTCGAACAAAGTTAATTAAATCAATTATAACATGTCATATTAACCTAGAAAATTAGTGTAATTCATAAAAAGTGTCAAATTACATTTATTTTGGTGTTTATAACATCAATTATGTCAATATTTCATTGATAAGATAATTACTGCATCATATTTGTGTCATAAATAAATTAACTTATTTAATGTATAATTATTAAAAATAAAATACCATTATGTAGGAAATCTTTTTTTCTTTCTAATGAATATTTATAGTCGAATTTATCTTATGTATAACCCCATATTAAAAATGATTTACTTATTAAACATTGATTTTATCTATTTTAACACTTCTTTAAATAAATTAATAATAAATGTCCTAATCTAATCCAAGTGGGCATAAATGGTCATATTTTATTCCAAAGGTTGTTTTTGGTAGAATTACACTTTTCCAATAGAATTAGGACATGTGTTAGGGTAATAATAATATCATTTTTACCCTTAATTACCCTATTTAATTTTAACCGTGGAAAAAAGTAAAAAGTTACTATTCACCAAAAATTATTTTCATCTCATTGAACCACATTTTACTTACTGACATCAACCGTGTCTCTCGGATTTTCGAAATTCCACTCACAGAAGTGGTGAAATTATGTTTTATGAAAAATTCAGTTTTTTAACTACCACTTAGTGGTTTCACTATTCATCAAAAATTGAAAGTTTTCAGAAAAATACCAAAATTTCACCCTAGGCTAATTTCGATATTAAGAATCCAAAAATGAAGTCCATTTTGAAAAATAAAATTTATAAAATTTCAAAAAGTGGTTATTACTATTCATAACGGCTAGTTTTAATAATATTTTAATAGTATATCGTTGTTTAGTGAAAGTCGGTATTGCGTACGATGCAAGCTATCGAGGAAGGTTGAGATTTCGTGTAAAGTAAGCCAAGCAAGTGTTGTGTGTAGAAAAAGATTCCTTTGATTATTTATATAACATAAAAGTCTCGGGTGTTACACATATTTTTTATTTAGATATATTTCTTTGATTACATGTTGAGGAGGAAATTAGACATTGTGGTATTTTTTTTCTCATGGCCTCTCCTCTACATAGGATAATGGTATTTATAATTCATATCAAAATTTCATATATCTTTTAGAGGTTATATGACATAATACTAATGGATTTATTCAAATTTTTCATCATTTACCCAGATGTTTGGAATTAATGATTTATTATATACATTTCCACATTATTTTATAGTGAAATAAATTAATAAAATGATACTTATTACATATTTATGAAATTAATTAGAATATAATAAATGTTTTGGTTTATAGAGACTATAAATTAATATAAAAAAACATTTGGTTTAGGTATTGTTCCATATGTACTATATTAATGTCTCACACTTTTATTCAATTCATGAGTCCATGTAATAATGAAAATCCTTGAGTTGGTAATTCCCCTTGGTGAATCAAAATCTTATATCCATGATTATAATCAAGGATACCCTCTTTATAAATGTTTATTTTTGAGAAACTACTTGATTTTTAGGAAATATGGAAAATTAATCTATCAAAAATCAAAATTAGTTTCTTTTTGTTTTGTAAAAATCCAATTCATAGGGGTTAATTTTAATAGTAATAAATAATATGTTACATATAATTTCTTAAGAATGAATTGGTGTAGTCCTACATTAGATAATAAAAATAATTCTTTGATGAAAAGGAATATTCATTCCTACTGAGGATTCCTATGGAATCTTCTTGGGTTATATTATTTTTGACTCACTAAGGTATAATAATTCAGAAAAAAAGGATTCCTAGTCCTATGTGGTTAGTGTGAGAACTTACAAATGGGAGTAGTCTATGAATTAAATTATATATTTTCCAAAATTATATATACAAAAACCATTTTAAGTGTAATATTCATAATGTCTTTTATCAGAAAAAACTTTTTATTGGAAGCACAATTATCTAGGCTAATAAGTTTACCCACATTCTTTGATTTTACATAATATAAATCCCAAAAAAACATCTAGATCTAATTTTATCCTTTTTTGAGAAAATATTAATATTAGAATGTAGGACACCACCATCAAATTATAAAGGCCACATGGGAAATAAATATAATGATTTTCCTTATATTGTTCATAATTTAAATCAATATTTTTGTGATGTTAAAATAAGTAGATCTTGTTGTACTATACCTTTTTACCTCACATGAATCATTTTGAAGGAAGCTGGTGGATATACTTTTTAGTCATGTAATAATTAATTTTCTGGTTTTATATGGATATTCATGTTGAAGAAGTTGGTATCCTAAAAATATTTAAAATTTACTCTATTTCGAAATTTATATACTAGTTTCTATAGTTTATGGTCTCACCAGTGTCAAGTACTTATATGTATCATTTATAGCAGTACCAACACCACGTAATATTACTTATCATGTATGGTTCCATAGATGACCTCCACTGAGGCTAAATTTCTCCCTTTGAGATATGGTTCCACAATTTATATGGTAGTTAGTTACAGGCACTACCCATATATACCCCTATGAAAACACTTAAATATTCACTTTTATTTGGAAACATGAATGATTAGAGATGAATCAACCCATTTCATAACTACCCCTTCATTCAAATCCAGGAAAAAATTAATTCATGTGGATTTTTTATTTTAATCTAGTGAAAGGGGGAAGGTCATACAGAATGACCTTAATTATAATTCCTTCCCTATATAAGAGATTCATGAATCCTCCCATATAAAATCCTTCATGGAATATTCATACATAATCCATTCATGGAGGGATACTAGCTTAATTCCATTTTGACGATTATCCTTTAAACACCATGAAATTGGATAACCTTAAACACTAAAATTAAAAACCAATATTATATACCATATGGTATTGTTAGATTATATGATGGAATTTTTCAACTTGGCCATATAATTTTTTGATTAGACCAATACCTAATAACATAATGAGGGATCTCAATTATAGGTATTTGGGCTTCCCAAACAAATATTATTTCTCCCAAGTAATCTATATACACGAAATGAATCTGGATAACGTCATTATAATCAACTAACTATTCTTTATTCCTCAATTAGATCATTCCATAAATCACTCTAGCAAAGAAACCCTATTTACATAACTTGGTATCCATTCGCATCAATGAACTTCATTCAAGTCATTCACCCCATTGATAATTGGAACATGGAATCTAAAAATTATATTCCCTCATTTTCCTCCAAAGCTGATATGAAACATATGGAATTATAAATCATATATCCCCATTATAATTAAGAACCTTATCCTTTGGATATAAGTGAAATTCTACCCATGGAAAGACATTCATATTTACTACATTGAGATGACATCAAATATCCCTAATATAATTGGTAATACATTATATGTTTTGTTTATAGGAATTTTCTAAATCCCACAATTTCTCATTTTCCTGGTTATTGTAATACTTGAAATCATACTTTAGAAGGAAAACACTATTTCCTAAATTGTCACACAGTGCACACTCTAAAGAATGTTTATTCATGAGTATACATAAATGTCTATTTATTAATTGTATTAATTTTAGTTTATCAAAATAGAAACAATTTTTTAATTCCTAATAATGATATTATCTTAAGATAAATCATTCTGATTTTACTAAAAATATTCTTTTTTGGTGAATAGTGAAATAAATTGTTTTCACTTATACAATGACTTTTATGAACCTATTAATATCTATATATGACATCGAAATTTACTAAACAATTTTCCAAAAAAAATATTTATTTTATATTTGAAATTGATAATTTTAAAATATTTATTACAATAAAAAAAGCTTTTATTGATATTTACAAGTCATGTAATATTATTATCAATTACTTTTATATATTATACATTTATTAAATTTAATCTAATTTTTAACACTTATGAAAACTAAGTTTGAAAAAATGGATTTTAAATTTAGAATCAATTGGTCCAAATTATCTAATAAGGACTACATTATTTTTAGGCCTAAATATTATGTCAGCGTAAGTGGAAACAAATTACAACTATTAAATATAAACTAGTAAAATTAATAATTAAATGTTTAATGGGTTAAAAACAGTTTAAAATCATGCCTATAATTGATGAACGAGGTTTGGATTGACCTTGTCACTTCCCCAATATATTCTTTATCAATTTGGGATCCAATTTAAATGATTAACATGTCTTATGTTTATATTAAGTTGATATATATAAAAAAACATTCTCACCACTTATTAAAGGAGCCTCTACCACAACTTCATTGAAACTTTTAAAAATATGTTTCAACATTAAAATTCAAGACTCATTCATTCCCATAGAATAATTATTCAGTATCATAATATTATATTCCTATGAGATTATCCAATTCCATTCATTTCAAAGGGAACCTAAAATATAAACCCAAAGTTATCAATGGAAGCTAATCATTCCACTAACATGTTTTACCTTTATTGTTAAAATTAAAATTTATTTTCCCAACAATATATGTAGAATTTAGTATTTGTTGTATAATGAATAATTTGTATTTTTTAAATAAAAACTAACCAACATTCCAATTTCTTTTAAGAAAAATGAAACCTTCATTCAAGCATCGTGTAGACTACCACTTCCAGGAAGCAACATGTTTTTTTCTATCACTACCTTACTATGATGGAACTAAGGTTGAGATAATAGAATAAATATGATGTTTATAATATAAATAATATTATTTTACGAAAAATTATAGAATCTATTTGTGATAATATAATAAAAATCATCATTAATATAATAATTTAAATATGAAAAATAAGAGAATAATATTTAATTCAAATTGTGTAATAATTTCATATCCAACAATTGGTTCTATAAATCAATTTAAATTAGCAATTTTCACACTAATAAACACTAAATAAGATCATTATTATTCTTTTATAATGATATTATAAAAAAACACCACATAATCATTCATAAAATCATGGAGTGTTCATGTTTATGTAAATTAAAACCACTTATTAAACAATAATATGAATTTATACCATGAATGAAAATGGGAAAATAATAACAGGTATAATATCAAATTAATTTTTAAATAATTATTCTTTTATTTTAGATATGATATATCAATTTTAAATTTATTAATTTAGAAATATTTGATCATCAAGAATCAACAAAACATTATTGTTATGAATTTAAATTTGAATGATAAAGACTAAAAAACCCCTGAAAGCAATTTGAAATAATATAAAAATTATTAATCACCCCTAACATTAAATTTAATTATGAAAATTGATATAAGGATGAATAAGGAAAGCACTATCAGGAACTAGTAAAAATCATCAAAACTATAAACACCAGATGTAGAAAATAGATAGAATTCATATAGAGTTTAACTAGTTATGAAGATTAAAAATGAAAATTGATATGACTAAGGTTATTAATTTATTGATTTAGATTAATATTTTTGTGATATAGGAGGTTAAAGAACATTAATGTAATTTTGTACAAGAGTTAAGAGTTTCCCATATTAAATTTTTATCTTTAAGGATTGTTATTTCTTATTCACGTAATTTACATTATATGGTGTATATTATTCCTATTTGAGATATTATATAAAGAAATAAGATTTATCAATGACATTTAAAGAAATTTTTTTCATTATATTTTAATAAGAGTTGATTTAATTACCACCCAATATATATTGGGGCTTTCCATCATAGTTTTCATTCTTTGTGACTCATTCTTTATCCCCCAGCTATTTTCATTTTTACATAGAATGAGATAAATGAGAATAATTTTTACCATATTACTCAAAAAATTTAGAGGAATTAAAATTATATATTTTATCCCTCACTTAGATTATTTTTATTCAACAATTACTAAAACGATTATAAAAATCAACAATTTACATGGTTGAAAACCATCCTAGATTTTGGTAAAGTAAATTTGTTTATAGTTTATTAAAAAATACATTCATCCTTAGATATTTTCATGCAGATGTGGCTATGGTATAGATTCACCAAGGGGTAATCAGTCAAAAATGGTTGTCATAGAATTAAATCAATCATAACCATGATACATGACAAATAGGCATAAAACTAAACATCTGGATAGACACTGTCAGTGGATATGCGGTGGAATATCAACAATGTCTTTATAAACCATCATGATGGATCTTCCAAGGATTACCTTTTTATCGTACAAATCATAACTATTGATCCTAATTACTATATTCAATTGATATGAAAATACATAGAATTTACCCTTTCCACTATATTTATTTGATTAGGGTACTACCTATTTCATTGTTGATATCCCACAAGTCTCGTGTTCATTAAGGGATCACCTCGTATAAATCCAAAATATTATAGTAAAATGGAAAGTATATTTTTTATATTTTTAATTATATGGATATCCATATTTTATGTATTAATATATTCATTAGGCAATGGTATGAATGGTCTCGATGACTTTTATTGAAATGCATTAGTAATGGGTGAGAGCCAAAATTATATTTCCATTGATGCATTGACATGTTTCATGAAACAAAATAAGTTGGGATTTCATGTATCCCTCATCCCATGACAAGATAGTATCTTGGAACAACTCCATGAAGACGACTTTTGATGCATGACATTATAAATTCCAACAAAATCAGAACAATGGTTACTTTAATCCTTGTTTTCATTTATTATCAGGGATATATAATTACCTCAGTTTTAATTGATTATGGATTCATGTTGTTATTTTATTTATTCCATATTCATGTTATAAGGTATTCCACTATATTTTCATCATTATTGAGCATCTAAGTCATCCTTATTTATTTTCCATTCCACCGGAAACCTAGATGTGGATCAGGTGTAACTTTTAAGGTTATGATGGAAGATCTAGTTTTTTTATCAAAATATTTTCTTATCATATCATATCTTTTTGAAATTTAATGTTTAGAAGTAACTAGAATATATGGAATACTAAAATATAGGATCCCTATGGAGATATATTATTTTATACCGATAAAGAAATATAACTACCATCTTTGGGTTTCTAGAGTACCAGATGTTATAGTTGGTTTGAGATTTAATCATGTAGGACCTTTAGGGATTATATTGAGAGGAATTAAGTTAGATTTTACATGTTCAATTCCAAACCATAATGATTTATTGGGACCACTCTTGAAAAATTAATAAGAAATATATTTTATAATTCGATTTCAAGTTAAAATTAGGTGTTTTCAATTATATAAAGATAGTAAATAATTGGAGAAATGGGAACCATATTAACACTTAATGTAAATGTTGGGATATTAGTATTGAATAAATTAATGAAGTAGATCTAAGGGAAATTAGTTCATAACAATATAATGGTAGTTCATCAAGTTTTGGAAAATAATCTCACCCACATAAAGAAGACTAATAATCCACAACATGGTGTAACTATATTGTATTGTATCATGTTTCAATAGCCTCCAACATTTAGGTTAACTATTAATCCATTAGTAGATGAAAAATGTATAATTTAACTATATAAAATCTTACTTGCATTGTGATGTAGTAAAAAGGAAAAAGGAATCATGGTGATATGTCATTTGATGGTTGATATGGAAAAATGGTGGTAACTAATTCAAAAATACAGTGAGTAAGATGTGATATGTTGTATATAATGGGTAAGAATTAAAGAGTAATTCTATAAATAATTCTTTCCTTATGAGAAAATAAATGTAATTTGAAGGTATTGTAAAAAATATTAGAAAAAAATGGAAGGTATTTATTATTAGGTATGAATCTTAAATTACATGGTTATGTTGAAATTATATAGACTATGTGTATAGACCAGTACAAATAATTGATCATTTCTTTGATGGGATAAAGACAAGACATTGAAGGTAGTTTGTGTCTCCCACCTTTTCATCATAGGAGGACATAGTTTCACGTTCTATTAAGATATGAAAAAATTTCTATAATACATTCGTATCCATGTTAAATCAAGTGAAGAAGAGGTTGGATGAGTATTATGGGAAGTTAAATGTGATAATGTAGAAGAAAGGAAGGTTGGTATTTCCCACATCTGATAATTGTAGGTAGAAACACACTAGGGATTACAACAATGGAAACATAGTATTTCACAATGGTATATAAAAAGAATACAAATATCACTAATGTAAGGAAAAGTTAGAATATATTGATGTTTATATCATTAAATATAGGGATAACAGACACTATGTGAACTAGTTTTCCAAACCTAAAAGCAATTTACCATAGAAATGGGTAATAGGGAAAGGCCAAGATTATGTGATTACCACCACAAAAGTTGAGGATCGTAATAATGTGGTGTAAGGTAATTTTTTCATAGAATAAATTTTAGATAGGGTATTATTTTATAATCTATCATTATTGTCTTTTATATCTTCCATGTTATCCTGAAAAATTAAACATTTCCCTAGAAACCAGTAAGGGGATTATAAGTTTAAATATTGAGTGGATTTATTATTACCAATATTATGTCTTGTTTGGTTCTAATTATAATATATTGGAATACCGTATTTAAAATATCTTTTATTACAAATATGGTTGAATTTTATATGATCCTTGCAATGGATTTTAATTAAATGTATAATGAAAAAAATATTACCAAGATAAGGATATTATGATTCATGAAGTTGAGGTTTAATATCTTTTATTTATAGTAGAAAATTCAACATATAAATAATGTTTGTTCCCACCCAAATATCTATTTTGATGAAATTATGGTAATAAAAGAATATGAATCATGATATATGGAGATGGAAGATATCATAATAATAGAGGATGTGCATGTGGTATAAAAATTCAATGAAAAAGTTTCCTAATGAATTTCTTAGTTATCCATCATAACATAAATTTGAGTTCCCCATTGAACGCTTTCGTAATAAAATAAAAATATATATAACTCCATATATATGACACCAATGTAGTTGGAGGAGTTTTATAAATTGATACAAGAGTAATGTGATTGAGGATTTATATTACATAGTGTTTCACAATTGGGATCCCCGATTTTATTCATGAAAAAGAAGGATGATTCTATGTGTATATGCATCATTAATAGGTAGATTAATTTAATTTCTATAAAGAATATGTACCCTTTTCCATACATTTAGGACTTATTTAATGAAATTAAAGGGCCCCAATTCTTTTTAAAGATAATTCTTTTCTCTGTTTATCATTAGTTAATGGTGAAGAAGGATGATATACCAAAGGAAAAATTTCGAACAAGGTATGGACATTATGTGTTTACAATAATTTAGTTTATACTTACTAATACATGTTCTTTCTACATTAATATGATGAATATAATATTCAAGTATTATATTCATAACTTTTTGTTGGTATTAATTAATCATGTATTTATATACCCTAAAAAATGAAATCTCACATCAATATGTTTTTTTATAGATTCATTAATAGGGTTTTTAGAAATTTAAATTACACTTGAATTTCACAAAAAAATGGAGTTCTATCATAACAAATATTAAAATAAAATAATGTTTGTTTTATCCAAATAATCTAAAAACCATACCTAGATGCATAAATATATTCAACCATTGATATAAATAGTGCTACTAATATTTTTTTCTTATAACACCATGAATTTACCTTTTACCTAGAAAATGAACAATAATATTTTTCTTTTTTGGTCTGTTCTATAACCTCAAAAGGTAATGTTAGATTAATATAATAAATCAATTCAATTATGTTTGAATAAAATAAAAATGTACCCATAGTTACCTTAATATATCTAATTACTCAGTAAGAATCTTTACGATGCATTTCATTAGGTTTAGACTAAAATCATGCACATAAAGTGACTGAAAACATCATATCCACTCTTGATGAATTCAAATAAATTAAGAATCAGATCTTTAATAATTATATTTTAATATCAACACCCTTTCTTGATTCATCCAAATATAATTTGTAATTAGTAGTTATTACTGTTTCCATATAACTATTAGAATCTATGAAAAATATTGTAATAAGATCTTTATCTTATTTAGACTGAATTAACAAAATACCATATTTTATTTGATTTTTTTTAATCCAAGAAAAAATTACCATTCACATATTAAAATCATGAAAAATTCAATTCTCAATAGTTTATAAAAATATAATGTAGCAAATAAATAGAGAAATATTATTTTCATAAATAGATTTTACTAATTTATATATGAATATTAAATACATTTCACATAGGCAGAACTGCAAGAATATTTTAGTTTCTGTGGAGACTAAGTACACAACATTCTAATTTTATTAATGGTATTAAAAATCTCGAATAAATATCTTCCCCTTATGTAATATTCAAAAATATATTCTACTTAAAACCATTATTCATTATATTGGGAAAGGAAACATAAGAATGGGTGACCTCATCTTTCCATCATGGGTAAACAAGGGAGACACATATTCCAGACATGAACATAAGTGTATGAGAACATGAGAATAATATTTGAATATTGTACCCTGCATATCAAATATCATAATCATGTGTGATGACATAGAGATTGAAATTTCATAAGACACGAATCATATGGAAATAAAATATCTTGAGCCTAGAGAGAATACCATTGAAAAAATACATGGATTTGTGGCATAAAAATATTCATATAAAATAATTTCCAACATATTCAAGTGTCACCACCAAGGCTTTATAGTGGAATGAGTTCACTAATAAAAACATAATGGTAGTCAAGGTTCACTACGAACCCCATAATAGTGGATGAAGTTTATTACTAAACTAGGTTCACTCCCAATTCTAATGCTCTCTATCTCATTAGATATAAATTGTTACCCAAGCAATTGAAGGTATATATAGGACCCACCAGTCTCATAATGAAAATCATACATATGGGTGCTACATGATCAAAAAACATTTATCATATCATAACTAATGAAATAAAATGGCATTCATAATCATTTCATCATATCAAAATATGTGTAAAAGAGACAGTTTTCATAATTTTTTCATCATTTCATCACTGCATTACCTGTGGAATAAGAAGCAGGTTTCATAAGAATTAGGTCAAGATATAAGAAAGGGGAAAAGAAATGGGTTTAATAAATATCACGTCATCATAAAAATAAACCATTCACATAATAAATAAGAATGGTATCCTTATATCATATCCAAATTAACACATAATTGTGCTCAAAGGATGTATTCGTCTATGGAGAATGATTTTGGAAGAATAATCCCTAGGAAAATTTCATGGTGAAATTAAAATTTCTTTGAAAATCACTATTTCAAATTAATAATTATAAAATATTTTGGAAATAATATTCTTGGAAAATAAAATTTTAAAACATATAGAGGACTATTTAAAAATAATTTAAAACATTTCTTGAGTAAAATAGCTCTTACACTTTTAAAATCACTTTTTAAAACATAATAAAAATTTAAAATATTTTTTAGTGAAAATATCCTTCAAATGTTATAGAGAAATATCTAAAAATAATATAAAACATTTTTTTCAGAAAATAATATTTTCACTTTTAAAAACACATTTTTATGATATAAAATATTTTCAAAAATAATTTTCATTGAAAACAACCTTGAAAACATACAATGGAATATTTAAAAATCTTTTAAAATATTTCTTGATGAAAATATACTATTCACTTTGAAAAATGTTTTTAAAAAATAAAACAATCTGTAAATACTTTTATTTTAAAATAACTATGAATACCTAGAAATCAATCTTCTATGAAAATTATGTCCTCGATAATGGTAAATTCTGTTGAATATATACATTCTAAAAAAATATTCCCATCACATTTTCGGTAAATGAAAAACATATATTTTTTAGAAAACAACAAGAATATTCCTTTCAAAATAATTATTTCAAAAATAAAACATGTGTAAAAATTTCATTCCAAAATTATTTTAAATGAAATGGTAAAAAAAATTTGAATACATTTTTAGAAAACATTATTTTTGATGAAAAAGTATTTTCAACCGAAGAGATAAATAAGGTCAAATTTTCTTAAAAAAATTCATTTTAACTCTTGTATACATAAACATGGAATGTGACAAAAATATTAAATATAACACTAACCCTTGTGTATGTAGATAGATGAAAATGAAGGAAAAATATTTATTATCATGAAATGAACATAGGATAAAAAAATTCTTGCATTTCTTGAGAGATGGATCATCATAATTTTTCTTCAGAATCGTAATCATAAACAATCTTGATAAACGATGAGATATAAGATAAAGCTCTTTCAATATTGGTAAATTTGAATCATAATCCCCGTAAAATAATAACATTAAATATAACTCATTATATCATAAAAATAATAATATTCATATTATAACAAATAAAAGTGGAAGTATATAAACCAGACAAATGAAACTAGTAATGAATCTTCATATGTATCCCATGAGAAAAAGAGAAACTAGAAATTCATTTCCTTAAGTCCCGATATCCTTCATACAGGTTTAAATATCAGATATAATAAATATTAGTTTACTATACATAAATTATATAACCATACCTCTATATAGACAATCATATTTGTTTAATAAGGAAATTTCATTACCTGTTTATTACCAGTTCATCATTAAAATGTCATTTTAGGTAATAACCGTTTTGTTTTGTATATATTATGAATTATTATTTTTTGTACTCTTACTTTGATCATGGTTCCATATTCTAAACAATAATTATCATTTAATAATTATCATATTTATAAAACAATTATAATTTTAAGACCAATCAAATATTGGATTTGAAAAATTAAGTACGTTATGATCATTTAGATTGTAGTCCATACGTACGAATGAGCTGCATTTCCATTTTTCAATGATCATTGTGGAAAGGTGGTAAGATATATTATATCCTTATATAATGATCATAATATTATTAATAACCTATTTTACATTAAATATACTTATACAAATCATCCATGTGGTGTGGTGATGAAAAGAGAGAGTCATATCGCTTTGTGAAGGTGGTAGTGCATAACCACACGAATGATATTATCATCTTTCAATGAGTGAAATAATAAGAATGAAAATGATATATTATATTTTAAGAATGATAAATATTTAATTAATATAATAATTGTTTCATGTATCCCAAATATATTTATTAGCTATATTATTATTATCTTCCATGTAATGAATTAGTGAAAAATGAATCAAATAGCACCGTGAGGCGGTAATCTTATATATAAATGAGAGATGTTATCATATCCCCTATGGAATAGAAATTAAAAAGGTATATATTAAATAAAAAATAAAAAATAATATTATTTTATAAATATCATAAATATACTTTAGATCTATTATCTTACCCAACTATGAGAAGTGGTAATGGAAAATCCAATGACATCGGTTCATGAGGCAATAGTCATCTGTATGCACAAATGACGATTTCACAACCCATTTGATGAATGGGTAGATGGTTGTATGTATTAAGCTTAATATTAAAACATATCCATATATATGAGATAATTGGTTTATTATATCATCGTGGTTTAATAAGAATTTAAGGAGTTGGAGAATGATATAAAATGAAAACGGTTATTCAATAACATTTCCTCTTCTTCAGTTACGCTTTATAGATTGTCACTGAAATCTTTAATAGGATGGATTTATTAAAAAAAATAAGTAATCAAGGATGAGGTGAGTAATAAAATCCCTACACTTTATTATAAACTTAAACGTGATTTATGACATAAAATTTCACTTAATACAACTCTATGGATCGAGAGGTCTAATGTTTAGGGAAATTAGGAACATTACTTAACAACATAGAACATAAAACACAAATTATTTATTGAAAACTTCATTTATATGACAACAATATTAACTCATACTTAGTATGGCATGGGATTACCTGTGGACATACGTGTTGATAGGGTAAGCTATAAAGCCCAATAAGGTAGTAAAAACGACAAAAAATAAGGAATATAGGATGATTTAGGCAACAGACATATCAATGGAGCGCAAAAAAACATGAACATAAAGGCATGATATAGAAAGATTAAAAAAACATGGAAATGTGGAAACAAAATTTAATATAATATTACCATGTTCCAAGGCCCATTTCACCTGGATATTTAGTAAATTCTCATTGAACAGGAATTAGAATGATTAAAACATCATTGTACTAGATGTATCATGATACTAATCTTTACCCAATGCATTGGAGCACTATCAGGGCACACCCTTCTTAATCATTAAATTTCATGCATAAGTGTGCCACCTGGATCATATAACACCGATTAATCAAACGTCATCATTTATTCCATAAAATAGAAATGTGGAATTCATAAATGAAACTCTAAAATCAATAATTAATTGTGCATAAAGGTCAATACCCTTGATAGAGAAATGGTCATGGTATTCATTACACAATGACTAGCTTGGAAAATCACAGTGCAATTTTGGCAGTATAACATTGCAACATAAGAATTCATAAAAATTGTTTATGAGAGAGAAAAGAGAAATATAATCATATTTACAATAAATGGTATGTAATGGTTTCATTTAGATACATTTCCCAACATATTTAATGGAATATATATGCATAACATAAAATAATTGCATGAATGAAAATCCGGAGAGAGAAATCCCTTACCGATTTTTGGCATGGTAACAGGTGTATATGGGATGCACTAATGAGAGAGAAGGAGGTATATCATCATTAAAACATAAGGAGGTAATTATTAGGGAGGTGATAAATCATACCCCAAAATTTGTAATTGAAAATAAAAGGGTATAACAACTTAAAGATATTTGGGAAAAATGAGAATGGGAGAAATCCCTTACATGGAAGTGTGATGCCAATGGGTTGGGAGAGGATTGAGAGAGGATTAATTGGAGATTGAGGCAACATGGACGAATTATAGATAGATTAGGTCAGTGTGTGGTCGATCTCCAATGGTTTTTAGTGAAGAGGTAGTGGGATCATGGGTGGGTTTATATATGAAAAAGGAAGAAATTCTTTATTATTTAGGTTTTGGACCCTACACAATAAACTAATCAAAACCACAAACCATCCCATGGTTTTTCCCATGTTTTTACTAAAGGGGAGTGGAAAAAATTATTTTATATGTCCAATGTACTAACTTATAAAAATATGACTCTTTCTTATGTGGAGGTGGGTCACACTCTCAAGGAATTGTTTTTAAAAGTGAAAATGTTTTACAAGTCTTGGTGTGTCCACTAAGGCACCATAAAATTAATCAAAAAATATAAATTCACATTATTTTAAATTAAAAACATATATTTTAGGAACACCCCATTTATTATATTTTATTACACCACTATTGAATCATTATGATGTCCTAAAAACAACATTTAATTAAACGATATTTAATTTTTACCAAAAAATTCGACTCCCTGAGAAAATTATAAAATATTAACAGTTGGATAATGTTTTTATCCTGATTCCAAAAATAATATTAATTTTATATAAATATTATTCTAAATATGTTAATTTTTACTTTTAAAATAAAAACAAAACATTTATAAAAAAATCATGGGTTTTGAAAAAAACATTTTTCAAGACTTAAAAAAATTTCAATTTTATTTTAAAAATTATATGATCATTTATATGTAATAAAAATATATTTTATAATAATATCTTATTAAAATATTATTTAATTTAAAAATTTATTAACTCATAAAAATAAATTTGTTAATGGAATATTTACTAAAAATTCTATTTGGGTTTTAAAAAACAATTTATAAAGTAACAATAATAAATTTAATGTATATTCTATATCCTATATAAAAAATAATGAACATAATCATAGTACTGGGTTCTTGTTACATAACCCCTTAAAAACCACATAAGACATTTGGGTGTGGTTTTCGATGGTGAAATACTCTTGGGGTGGCTCAGATAACATCGCTCGTGTGGTAATCTCTATCAACATCCAATTCTCTCTTAGGCAGTTCTATTCAAGCTTAACGTGTTGCAGCTCAACATGGGCTTTGTTAAGAGAGAATACCAGTTAATCCACCTCCTTTCCAAGCTCCGACAAATGGGCCTCGTACAGTGGAATTCTACAGGATGAGGCCATCAATTCCTTTATCTGAGAAAATTCGATTTTTTAAAGCCCTACATTTATAATAATCATGTGATCGTTGTAAAAAGGCTATATTAGTAATCATATTATTTCTTAATGGTATTTTAAAATTAAAAAATATAAAATAAAGTACATTTATTTTACGTAACCATTTTACAAAATAAGACATTTATATAGATCAAGAGGAATATTCATTAATCAAAGTTTGGGTCATTAAATGAGTAATGTTATGAATTTATTTGGGAAGGTATTTTCCAAATAAAATGGGTTTTATGGTGTTAATAAGAGAGGGTATGTGTGGCCTTTTATAAGTGAGTTGAATGACATAATTATAATTTTTTGAAAATAAAAATGTATAACAACGTTTATAAAAAACCAAGAGGATATAAAATGGGTTATTATAGTGTCTAAGTCATTATAAGGTCTAAATATGGTAATAAAATAAATTTTATTCTTGTTTTTATGTTATTTTCACCCTTATATCATTTCATTAACTCCCAGTAAACACATTGTTATGTTATGCATGGTAATTGGTTTTTACTATTATTCACAGTTAATTTTTGAAATAAATTTTGTTAACCCTTTTAGATATTTTAAATTATTATTATTAAAACTATTAAATAACTGTTTCAAAATTCAATTTACATTTGAAAAAAATTTAAATTAACCCCACAAAGGCGATGAAAAAGTGTGTTTTCAAAGAGAAAATGTTCAAAATTTACAATGTTTTTATATCAAAAATTGATATGATAATGATCCCAAATACATTACATGGAATAATAGATATATAATTAAAATATTTTTTATTTGAAACCAATTTAAAATATAACTTAACTTTATTAATAATTTAAATGAAATGATAGTTTTCAATTAAAAAATAGTAATTTTCATAATTATTAAAAGTATTAATATTTTCATAAAATTATAAAAAATTCACTATAAAATAAAATTTAAATTATGACTTAAAAAATATATTTATTTTGTAAAATAAATTTTCTAAAATTTTAAAAAAATAGTGTTAATGTAAGTGCTCAAAAACAAGAGAACTACTTTTTAGAAAAATATAGTTTTAAGCATAAAATTGGATTAATTCTTATCTATTATCTAGAACACACATAATGTGAACATAAAACATTTAATTAAATATATAGTATAATTTTTTTAAAAGCATTCAATTATAGTGTTTTTGAATTTATTGAGGTAAAACATGTTTTTTTTAAAATAATTTTTTTAGAAAAGGATTTGTTTTATTTATAAATTGTTTTCATTTTCATTTATAATTAATTGGAAATCAAAGAAATAATTTTATATACATCTTTATACCATATATTTTTATAATTTAGATAATCCTATTCATACCCACTATTCACACGGTTATGTGATAATTATCATATTAAATAATAATATTTTAATAATATGTTATGTTTCATTTAAACTAGGTGTGGCGTGTTTCACAAGTTATAAACAATATTGCTTGTAACAAAATTTAATGATAGTGTTTTATATAACACAAGCTAAAATTAGCATTTAGTGTGCCAAAAAATATCTAAACAATTTTTTTATTTACAAAATCTAGGGGTGTTACATTCTATGCCCCTTAAAATTAATTTCTCCCTCAGAATTCATCTCAATAACCAATGTACTAACATTTGAAAATTATTTCATAGAAACCGACATCCTAAAAAGGTTTTAAAAAACATTATCTTCAAAAAGAGAGTGGGGTGTTCAAAATTCATATGTAACAACACATATTAGGTTTCTGAATAGGGGAGCATATGTGTGAAGTGAATATATAGACATGGAATAGAAGCATAAAAAACTTTAGAGAGTGGTAGAGATTGTTGATAAAAGTAAAGTGGGTGATCCATATAAGTTTAATGACCACAACATAATCCAAGGATTCCTGGAAAAGGTCATTGATATTCTAAAAAATTATGATACAAGGACATCATTTTATTTTAAGATCCTTTTACAAATGTTATGGAATTCATTTTCCATCAATACTAAGAACACTTTAAAATTTACTAACTTGGTATCTTTTTTATTTCATAGGAACAATTTCCTCATTTGGTTATGCCTTGATCAATTTGCACTTCATCTCTTACTTGAAGAGATGAATTGTTTTTTCATGTTGGAAGCACTAAATAAAATCCATGAAATAATGATAATTTATTCCTTCTATATATAGTTAAAAAATGGTTAACATTGGTTATCATATATTGATAAATATTCATATGGTGAGGTAATAAATTAATCTATTAAACTTCATCCAAATGTCATATTAAAACATTCCATAAATGGTTAACCTTATAACCCTTCCAAAATTTAAAATTTATGAAGAATGTCACTAAATTTACGAATCTCATCCTTAGTCCACTAAATATTATGATGTATCTCATAATGGTAACATGAAATTGTTTTAGGACCAAGCTGAAGGAAGAGATGGTTTTCATGGATTGTCTTTTGTTTATCTTGAGGAAGTTTTCATAAAGGAATGACACCTTGAATCCCTAAGAATTCGTAAGATGGAAGTTTGAAGATTCGGATCCGAGAATGCTGAACATTCAGAACCTGGTGTTCAATGAATTCAGAGTCTAGAATTTGGAGTCTGGAATTCAAAGTCTGGAATTTGAGAAGTTCAGAACCGAGAAATTGCACATTCTTGAAAGCTGGCTAATAGGAGATGTGAAGGCATTAATTGTGACGATGCTTTGCTATTTTGTAACTCTAATTTATGAGTACATGCAAGTACTCATGATGCATGAAAAATTTGGTTCGAGAAGTCTTACCGAGAATCATGAAGAGCCATTCTGAGAATTTAAGATGTCGTATCGAGAATCAAATGTTGTTCCAAGAATCATGAACAGTCATTCTGAGAATTAAGAACAATCGTTACGAGAACCAGAAGTGCAGAGTCGACTTCCAGAGTAAGATTTGCGAAGTATAATTCCTGAACAGAATTTGAAGAGTCCACTCCCTGAACAGAATTTGTGGAGTCCACTTCATGAATTAGTAGTTCATAGCGAGACATTTGAAGTCGACTTCCCGAGTCAGAAGTTCGTAGTTGGAAGTTCAGAGTTGACTTGCTGAAGAAGAATTTTTTAGCAAGAAGTTCAGAGTTGACTTTCTGAAGAAGAAGTTCATAGCGAGAAGTTTGAAGTCGACTTCTTGAACCTGAAGTTCGTAGCCAGAAGTGCGGAGTCATGTCGAGTATTGGTGAAGTCATACCGAGAAGTGATGAAGAGTCATACCGAGAATTGAAATGGTGCCATGCCAAAGACTTAAGAAGGGAGAATCCGAGAAAGTGATGCCGAGAAGAAAATTGAGTGGATCCGAGAATATGATACCGAGAAACTTGGTCGGATCCGGAAAAAGCCAAAGTTATAAATCAAGAGGAGTGGAAGAAATTCATGATCATTCTAGAAGGGTTGAAAAAGTTTTAATTACTCTGAGATTTCAGGAGAAATTATGATTTGGGTGAATTTAAGTGAGTTGGAAAATATTTTGGTTTCCCGCCTAAGCATACTATGTAGAACCTATAAAATGAGATCAGAGTGCAATGTAAAATGAGTGATGATGAAGTAGTCAGATAATCTCTGATAATCTAGAGAGAGAAATAAGTGTTTGGCCGAAAGAGTTTCATTTTGATTTCAATCGTAATGGGAATTTGATACTGGTTGACACCATATTGAGTTTCTCAGATTAAAGAATTTAGAGTGAAGTATTTAGAGTGGATATTCGGAATGGGGAATCAGTACTGGCTGTCACCGTATTGAGTTTCTTAGACTGAGGAAGACTCGAATTGAAGAATCTGAGTGAAGAATAAAATCCAGAGTGAAGATTTTGGAATGGATATTCGGAATGGGGAATCAGTACTGGCTGTCACCGTATTGAGTTTCTCAGACGGAGGAAGACTCGGATTGATGAATCAGAGTGAAGAAGAAATATCGGAGTGGAGATTTCGGAGTGGGAAGTTCATACTGTAACTGATCTATCTCAAGTCCAAGGAGTCCTTGCCACTCTTCTAGGTAAGGAAGTGAAGATTTAAGCTGAACTTTCTTACAGTTGTTTATTTCAATGGATGTGCAGGTAAGATAAGTTGTTACTAGAAAAGAGACATTGCACTATTGTGCTAATAGGGTGCACATGCACTGGAGTGATTGTTTCATAGTGATTCACGAGTGTAAGTGTATATCCTACTCGTTGTAATCCAATGATTGTTTTCTTAGTGGATTTTATAGTGTTGGATTGTTTCCAACCATGGAAAGGATGTAGCTATTCATATTGAATAGTGAACCTTGTAAATTTTGGTGTTTCAATGGATGTGTGCTTGTTTTTTTTCAGCAGGGAAGTATATCTTTAACAGGAGACAAAGGTTGTTCTCTTTTAAGGGAACATAAAAAGTGAAAAAGGGGTACCACTGATTAGCCCCCCCTCTTAGTTGTTCATTA
The DNA here is from genome assembly GCA_963277665.1 of Viscum album. NCBI lineage: Eukaryota > Viridiplantae > Streptophyta > Magnoliopsida > Santalales > Viscaceae > Viscum > Viscum album. The sequence goes on along the minus strand of OY728160.1, from coordinate 1,396,627,328 downwards.
CCTCAACTGGGTCCTTACCAGTGGTATCAGAGCGAGGTTGCCTTTGTATTCCTTGCTGATGGAGAATCTGAATTATGTGAATAGTAAAGGCATTCCGGTATTCGATGGGAAGAACTATCACATCTGGAAGGATATAATGCTACCATATCTCATGTCTATGAGTTATGAATTTCCTGAAGCTGCAATAGTTGGGTTTCCCCCCATTGAAGGCAATGTTCCACTTACACATGTTGACAAGAAGTTTCTTGAGAATGATGGAAGAGACAAGAATGATATATTTTCTTCACTTTCTGAAAGTGAATTCTTTAGAGTAAAAGGAATGTCCACAAACAAAGGTATATGGGACAAACTGAAAAACGTATATGAAGGAAATACAAAAGTCAAGAAGGAAAATCTTCAAATCTAGAGATTGAAGTATGAAGACTCGACGATGGGAGAGCATGAATCTGTTGCGGATTTCTTAACCAGGGTAAATGTTATTGTTAGTACCATCAGATGTCTTGGTGAAGTGTTGAATGACTCTACTGTGGTGGAAAAGATCTTGGGGATTCATCCTGATAAATTTTATGTGAATGTATCTTCATTAGAAGACAGAGACTTAGAGAATCTATCTCTTGATTATTTTCATAGCACACTCATTACTTACGAGATGAGAAGGTAAAAGTCTATAAAGACCAAGACAAAGGTTGATAGATAATTATCTTTCAAAGACATGAAGAAATAAAAGTCTAAGAATATCTTGATTGAAGAAGATGGTGGTGACTCTGACTCTGAAAGTAAGGTATGTAAAAATCATGATGATATTTGATCCTTATTTTCAAAAAATGTAAAAGAGGAACACATAAATACAGGGGAAAACTTCCCTTGAAGTGTTTTGAATGTGGAGACATTGGAAACTTTGTGCTAACTATCCTCAAAGGGAGAATGAATAAGACAGTGATAAAGAACAAAGAAAGACAAGAAAGTTATGGATGAAGGAGGGTGGTAAAGGAAAGATAGGGAGAGAAAAGAAGTTCTTAAAATACAAGAGAAAAAGTTTTCTATCCATGAATGAAGAAGATGAAGAAAGTGATGTTGAATCTAAAAAATAAGTTGAGCATGGTGTGGAAAATACTTTCATTGCAACAGTGAATGATGAAGATTTCAGAATCAGTAGTTCGGAAGAATAAGAAACTCATCTTGAGATGCATCTGAAAGAAGAATTGAAGGAATGTTTAAGGAAGATCAGAAGGCTGGATATGCTTAACAAAAATTTGGAAGATGAATGTTCCTCAGCATCCAATCAATCCAACGATAAAGAAGAACTTTAGAAAGATCTTGAATACTTAACGAAGTCTCTTGAAGATGATAAAAATCAAAATGAGCACATGAGAGTAATGTTGAAGGAAAAAGAGAAAGAATTAGATCTTGTTCAAAATAATATCTTAGAAGTTGAATAAAAAAACATTTGTTTTCAAAACTCAACTATTGATGTTGGTGAAGGTTCTCAACAAGCACATTTTGAGAAAATTCAATAGAAGAATATAGTGGTTTCTGTGAAGAAGAAAGCTGATAATGTTGCTTATGTGGTCAAGACCAGTGTTACTAGGAACTCTGAAGTTTCAAGGAAACCTATGTCTAACAGTGGTGAAAAACAACCAAAATCATAGAAGGCAGAATTACAGCAGAGCAATCTTGATAAAAAAAGAATGGTTGTTGGGGCTTAAGAAAGAGAAACAAATAAGTATCAGAACAAAATCATTAGAGGAAGGTATTCCTTCTATGGGTACTGTGGGTATTGTTTTGGATTCGGGCATAAATCGAATATGTGTTGGTTCAATCAAAATTATCACCACCACCCACATGTTATGAAAGGTAGAGATTGAGGGGGATTCAATCTCCTCAAACGAAGAAGAGTGAAAAGGTGTTCTTCAAGAAAGGTGAGAAGAATGAACTCAAGACATGAAATATGTTTCAGCCTCTGAACACTATTTGTGAAATGTGTGAAAAACCTGGATATCTTGGAAAAGGATGTCTTGTGCTGTTACTATCTCAAAAAAAAGTTCTTAACTCTCATAAGCTGAAGGAGATGAAACAAGTGAAAGAAGAAAAATCTCTTATTGTTGAAACTGCACTAAAAGTTACAAAGGAAGAATGACCATGGATACTTGATAGTGGGTGTTATTCACATTTTATAGGAGACATGAAGTTGTTAGAGAATGTGAAGAAGTTTAAAGAAGGCACTGTGAAATTTGGCAATGATGAATATTTAAAAATCAAAGGTGTTAGATCTTCCATCATTGGGAAGGAAAAATTAATGTCCAAGAAAACTATGTATGTTTATGGGATGAAGCACAAATTTCTAAGTGTATCACAATTGTGTGATGAGGGTAACAAAGTTATATTCAAGAAATATGGACTTATTGTGAAATCTGAAGAAGATGGGCAGATTGTTACAAGAGGACAACGAACCAAAGGGAACCTGTTTCAGGTTAGAAATTCACAAAACTCTTGTTACATGAGATTAATGGAAGAAAATCAGTTGTGGCACAGAAGACTTGGACACATGGGGTAGAGAAATATGAGCAAGTTATCTCAAAGGGATAGTGTTCGAGATATTCCAGGTTTCCCATGAAGAAGAGATTGGTGTTGCACTACCTGTCAGAAAGGAAAGATTACAAGTGTTGTGCATAAGAAAGTTGACATTTGTTCAAAACAACCCCTTGAACTAATACATTCTGATATATGTGGGATGATGAGAAAACAATAAAAAAATGGAGACAAGTACATCATCACCTTCATTGAAGATTTTACTCACATTACATGGGTTATGTTTATGAAGCACAAGTTAGACGCCCTGAAAATGTTTAAAAGCTTCAGAATGAATGCTTAGAAAGAATGTGAGTACTCTGTAAAGAAATTGAGAACAGATAATGGTGGTGAGTATAGAAGTGAAGAATTTGAAGATTACCCTGAGAAGCATGGGATTTGGTATGAATACAGTGCTCCATATACACCTCAACAAAATGGGGTTTCTGAAAGAAAGAACAGAAGCATGGTGGAAATGGGAAGAACCATGTTAATTGAACATTGCCTTACTCATTACATTTGGAGGCAAGCTACACGTACAGGTGTTTGCAATCAAAAAATACTCTATATGAACTCTTCTATGGCATTACTCTATTTATGAAGCATGCTAATGTTTTTGGGAGCCCATGCATCATAAAGAAGAAATGTGGAAGTAGTGGAAAATTCGAGCAAAAAGGAGAAGACGGAATTTTTCATGGTTATGCACCAGAAGAAAGAGGTTATAGATGTTTTAACCAAGATACATGAAGAATTGTGGATGTAGTTGATGTAAAAGTCATTGAAAATCCAGGGAATGATAATCATTTTTTGACAGACAAGGAAGATGAGGAAGATGAATTTAACGATTCTGATAAGGATGCAATGAATAGTATTCCTAATCAAGATGAAGAATCAGATTCATCCATATCATGTGATGAAGAAGGCACACGAAAAACATATCCATGGATGATGAAAAAAGTGCAAGCTCAGAATATTATTGGTGATCAACATCACACAGTTCAATCAAGAAGAACAATTAAGTCTATATCACATACTTCCTTGTATTCCAAAGTGGAACCAAATGATGTTAAAGAAGCCTTTGAGAATCTAGAATGGGTTCAAGCCATAATTTAAGAATTAGATCAGATTGAAAATAATGACACATGGGAACTCGTACCCAAGACTAAAAATAAGAACATCATTGGAACCAAAAGGGTCTTCTAGAACAAGTTAAATGAAGAAGGTGAAGTTATCAGAAATAAAGAAAGATTGGTTTGCAAAGGCTACTCTCAGATTGAAGGAATAAAATTTGAAGAAACTTTTGCTCTGGTGGCCAGATTAGAAGCTATCCGAATCTTTCTTGCTATTTCTGCACAACGAGGATACAAAATCATTCAAATGGAAGTAAAATCCACATTTCTTAATGATGATATCAAAGAAGAAGTTTATATTAAGAAACCATGTGGATTTTTTGTTGGGAAGAATGTATGTTATGTGTGCAGGTTGAAGAAATACTTTTATGGGCTAAAGAAAGCTCCAAGAGCATGGTATTCCAAACTAGATAATTGCTTAAAGGAGATTAACTTCATTAAAGTAATAGTTGACAGTAATCTGTATATCAAGGAAATCCAAAATCTTTCTCTCATTGTGATTGTCTATGTTGACGACATTATTTTTGCTGGAAATGACGAAAGAAGCTATGAATGGTTTGCTGATGAAATGAAGAATGTATTGAGATGTCCATGTTGTGGGAAATGAGATACTTTCTTGGGTTAAAAATCTTGCAACAAAAAGAATTGATTTTTCTCTCCCAAGAAAAGTATGCTAATGAACATCTTATGAAGTTTGGGATGGAAAACTCAAAACCTATATCAACTCCTATGAAAGTGGGAACAAAGCTAAGCAAAGATGATGAAGGAAAAGAAGTTTATCAGAAAGAATAACGAAAGCTGATTGGATGTTTATTATACTTGATTGTATGAAGACCAGATATTGTTTTTTATGTTACCTTATGTACAAGATTCCAGAGTGCTCCTAAAGAATCACATCTTGTTGCTGGAAAAAGAATTCTCAAATACATAAAAGGAACAACATAATTCTTAATCTTGTATAGTATTTAAAATAACATTAATTTGTTTGGCTATTCGGATGCAGATTGGGCATGAAATGTTGATGATAGAAGATCCACATATGGTGGAGTGTTCTTTATTGGAAAAAGTTGTGTAGGCTGACACTCGAAGAAGAATAATTCTATGACACTCAGTACAACTGAAGCTGAATATGTTGTTGCAACCATGGCTTCTTCTCATCTTATCTGGATGAAAACAAAATTGGAAGATTTATTAGTTGAAGTGATGTTTCCCTTGCTCTTGGGATGTGATAATCAAATCACAATTAATCTTACCAAAAATCCATTCCAACATTATATATCAATGAATATTGACATCAAATATCATTTCATCAAAGAACATGTGGAAAGGAATAAACTGAAACTTGAATATGTTTCATCTGCTGAACAAGTTACTGATATTTTCATGAAACCCTTTCCAAAGGAATCATTCTCTAGATTGAGGTTGAACATGGTTGTCCAACCTCTTTCTCTTCAAGCCTAAGGTATGTTGTTCCACCCCTCTTTCTTCTTACCTTTGGATTGTTTTTTCAAGGGGGAGAAGTTTTTTGTATCATAAATTTTTTTTAAAGAGAGAGTTGTGGGTAAGCTATGAACTTAACACTTCTTGTGTATGTGAACTATTCTACCTCTTTGTTGGAGTGTTTGTATCATAAATATTTTGTTTAAAGAGAAAGTTATGGGTAAGCTATGAACTCAGCACTGCTTGTGTATGTGAACTATTCTATCTATTTGTTGGAGTGGTTCTATGATAGAACTTGAAGTTGTTTACTAGATGTATGAATCTGAAGATATATGAAGATGAAATGTATGAAGTTGAAGATGTCTTTTGCACTACCTATGGAGAACATGGTTTTTTCTGTCAACAATTCTTGTTTCTTACAATGAGTTAGCTCACATAGGCTTATAATTATTGATATATAATCCATTGCTTGAGGTTACAAAGTTTGGTGATTTATGAAAGCATAGTTGACAACAAAATCCAAAGGGGGAGATTGTTAGGTCCAAGCTGAAGGAAGAGATGGTTTGCATGGATTGTCTTTTGTTGATCTTGAGAATGTTTTCATAAAGGAAATACACCTTGAATCCCTAAGAATTTGTAAGCTGTAAGTTTGAAGATTCGGAACCAAGAATGTTGAACATTTGGAACCTGGTGTTCGAAGAATTCGGAGTCTATAATTCGGAGTTTGGAATTCAGAGTCTGGAATTTGAGAAGTTCGGAACTGGAAAATTGCACATTCTTGAAAGTTGGATGATAGGAGATGTGAAGGCATTAATTGTAACGAAGCTTTGTTATTTCCTAACTCTAATTTGTGAGTATATTCAAGTACTCATGATGATAGAAAAAGTTGGTTCGATAAGTCATACCGAGAATCAAGAAGATCCATTCTGAGAATTGAAGAAGTCGTATCAAGAATCAAAAGTTGTTCCGAGATTCTGGAACAGTCGTTTCGAGAATCAGGAAGAGTCGTTATGAGAACCAGTAGTGCGAAGTTGACATCCAAAGCTAGATTTGTGGAGTATAATTCTTCAACAGAATTTGCGGAGTCTACATCCAGAATAGAATTTGCAGAGTCTATATCCTGAATCAGAAGTTAATAGTGAGACGTTCAGAGTCGGCTTCCTGAGTGAGAAGTTCGTAGTGGGATGTTTGGAGTCAACTTTCTGAAGAAGAAGTTCATAGTGAGATGTTCAGATTCGACTTGCTGAAGAAGAATTTTGTAGAGAGAAGTTCAGAGTCGACTTCATAAACCTAAATTTGTAGCCAGAAGTGCGGAGTCATGCCGAGTATTGGTGAAGTCATACCGAGAAGTGATGAAGAGTCATACCGAGAATTGAAATGGTGTCATGCCAAAGAATCAAGAAGGGGGAATCTGAGAATGTGATGCCGAGAAGACAGATGAGTGGATCCGAGAATGTGATACTGAAAACATGGTTGGATCTGGAAAAGGCCAAAGTTCTAAATCAACAGGAGTGGAAGAAGATTCAAGAAGATTCTAGAAGCATTGACAAAGTCTAAATTACTCCGATATTTCAGTATAAATTAATATTTGGGTGAATTTAAGTGAGCGGAAAAATATTTTGGTTTCCTGCCTAAGCATACTTTGGAGCACCTATAAAAGGATATTAGAGTGAAAAGTAATATGAGTGATGATGAAGCAGTGAGAGAAGATTTGATAATCTTGAGAGAGAAAGAAGTGTTTGGCCGACAGAGTTTCATTGTGATTTCAATTGTAATGAGAATATGATACTAGTTGACACCATATTGAGTTTCTCTGATTGAGGAATTCAGAGTGAATTATTCGGAGTGGATATTCAGAATGGGGAATCAGTACTGCCGGTCACCGTATTGAGTTTCTCAGACTCAGGAAGACTCGAATTGATGAATCAGAGTGAAGAAAAAAATCCAGAGTGCAGATTTCGGAGTAGATATTCAGAATGGGGAATCAGTCCTGGATTTCACCGTATTGAGTTTCTTAGACTAAGGAAGACTTGCATTGAATAATCTAAGTGAAGAAGAAATATCAGAGTGGAGACTTTAGAGTGGAGATTCGGAGTGGGAAGTTCGAACAGTAACTGATCTATCTCAAGTCCAAGGAGTCCTTGCATCTCTTCTGGGTAAGGAAGTGATTATTTGTTCTGAACTAGTTTACACTTGTGTATTTGAAAGGAAGTGCATGTAACAGAATTTGTTACAAGAAAAGAGACATTGCACTATTGTGCTAAGAGGGTGCACATGCACTGGAGTGATTGTTTCACAGTGCTTCACGAGTGTAAGGGCATATCCTACTCGTTGTAATCCAAGGATTGTTTTCTTAGTGGATTGTATGGTGCTATATTTTTTCCAACAATACCAAGGATGTAGCTATTCTTATTGAATAGTGAACCTTGTAAATTTTTGTGTTCTTTTGGATGTGTGCTTGTTTGTTTTTTAGCAGGGATGTATATCTTTAATAGGATACAAAGGTTGTTATCTTTTAAGGGAACATAAAAAGTGCAAAAGGGGTACCGATTATTCACCCCCACTCTCTGTGGTTCATTACCTCAATTGAGTCCTTATAAAAATATGGGAATACCTTATCCATATATTATCCTGATTATTGGTAATAACAAAAATTACAAAACAAACTCAATCATAGCATGTGTGATTATTCATTCCAAGAATAAAAACATAGATTATTAAACATACTCCATTAATCCAATAATGTTGTAAATTCCATCAATTATCACATAAACACCCTTTAAAAAAAATCCTTAAACTGTTATGAGGTAATCCATACTATCCAATATAAATTATTCATATCAATCATCTCTGTATCCAATAAAACATAATTTTCTCAACCATAGGAATATAGTAAGGGTTATATTACTATAATTTCCTTTCTATAATATATTACCTTTCTCGTAAGTAAAATTTCTATTTCATTAGTCTTTTTCAACATATTCTTACATATCCTTAATGAAAAAATTATATTGAACAATATTTATAAATTTTCTTGATTCATATAACATAATTAAAGAATTACAATACATAATAAATTTAGTCATCCCACATCCTTATCAAACCATTAACTATGATTTTTCCTTTTATTATTTAAAACATATTCACCTTCATAAATCATTAATAGTCTCATCATCATCAGTAATAAAACCAATATTCATAAAACCATTTCGATTATCTTTTTGATCCTCCCCTTTGGGAATCAATTTTCATAATCCCCATACATTCTTCATTTAAAAAATTCAACAGTTGATGAAACCTTAGGTAGACCATTATATTCATCCATTGCGTTAAAAGAACATTTCTATTCTCCATTGAAGTTACATTTTTTCTGTCCTTATTTTCCACACCAAAAAACATCTTATCATCCCTTTGAGACATTCCCTTTAGTGCTTGTTCCCACATTCTTGGTATATAGGAAACCGAATCTTCCTTCCTCTTTGGTATCCATTACCAAAATTCTAAGAGAATTATATACTTATTTTATTTTGTGGATCTGATAGTTAGTTAAGGTGCAAGTTGTTAATCATGTTTCGTGATAGATGATTATGAATAACCAAAACATCCTTCACTCCATTCATCATCCCATTTGTCTTCTCTTTAGTAAATTGTCTATAACAATCATTGCTAAGATAGTTCTATCTAGTTACCACCATTGACTAAAACCAAAATTCCTTGTGTGGGAAATTTTATTCATAATGAGAAACCAAATAATCATGAAAATAAATTTTACAATGTGTAAATCATAACACATTTATTTAATCTACGATAGCATAGGATTATCCTAGGTTATTCATAGTCATCATATATTTAATTATTTCATGATGGTTTGTAAAGAGTTTATGAATTTCCAAAGCATATCCCCTGGGAGTGTGAAACTAGGAGTGTAGCAAGGGAAATTTTCATGCACCAGGTGATGATAAATCCTATCTCAATGTTCCATTTTCAGAGTTATTACCCATGTGTAAATTAGTACAATATCCACATCCACTTATAGTATCCAGACAGATATGAAATTTCATGGATTCCACTCACTACATCCTGTACCAAAAATCTTGGACATTTTACTACACATTGAATCATCCTTAGACTTATCCTTAGATAAATCCCTAGAAATTTCCTTAAAATTATCCCTAGGGATATTACTAATGTTTTGTCATCCATGTTTCAAAATGTTAACAAAACCTTTCCTTTGATAACTACTATGGTAACCTAGGATTTTCATACATAGATATTACATCTTTCTGGATGAATATTCAATGCATTACAAAAACACACACAAAAGGATCATAATAGTTTAGTGTGTTTGGAGACTCGGTAAAAAATCTTATTATTATGTGAAAGATCATAAAAAATTCCCACATTGATCTTCCACTTTTTCAATCTTCACAATCATTCCCTACTAAAAATTATCTTCATAACTTAGGGATATAAAATATAAGAAACGATGAGATCAGATTCTCAATATGGGTATATATGGGAGATACATAAGAATAAAATGAACATAAGGGTAAGAGAACAATATAAAAATATTTTAAAACCATACCCCACATATAGAAGATTATAATATGGAGTCCTGATATAAATATTTTCAGTTCATAAGACAAGAATCACAAGGAAATCAATGAACATGTGCCGACAGATCATAACATTGGAATAAGACATGGAATTTTGGCATACAAATAATCATTTAAAATCATTTCCATTGTATTCAAATATCACTACAAAGGCATAAATTATAACGTGTTAACTCCCAAAACCATCATAGTAGTCACGGTTAACTCCCAAGACCATCACAGGATAGAATTACCCATGTTGAACTTGGTTCACTCCCTATTCTAGTCTTGACTATTTCACGAGATATAAATTAATACCCAATACATTTGAGGGAGATATATGTCCAACCTATCACATAATGAAAAAAAATTTATTTTATCGAATATCATAAAACATTCATTATATCATAACCCCTAAATTGAAATGTGTTGAATAAAAAATTTCTCATATAATAAACTATGGAAAAGAGACTTGTTTCATAATTAGTGGTACCTTCTTGTTTTAATGATCAAAAATTTTTTTTTTCCATTTTTTGAATGAATATATTTTTTATTATATTATATAGATCTACAAAGAAATTTTTTCCAAATGTTGAAAAGTGAAACCATTAGTTCAAATTATGTCTCCTCTAGCGTTATGCCACCTATTGGTTGGTGCTATAGTGTTCCAAGTTGTTGAGTCATCTATCGGTAGGTGTACAATGTTTCCAGATTGGTAGGTGTATATTGTTTCCAGCTTCATATAGTTTCTCCCCTATGATGTTATTTTTGACAGTAAATGTATTCAAAGACTTGTTTTAATGAATTTAATGATGATTTTAAACCAATAACTCCTACATAATATTTACTATGGGTTTAGGTAGATTTACTCAGTCAAAAAATGTAATCTCGACTAGATCCACCTTTAATCGAAAATCTACATTTATACTCCTTCTAGACTTTCAATAGGGCAAGATTCTTTCTATCCTTCTTCTTCCTTCTCCATTATCATGGTTTGAGGTTCCCTAAACATTAGTTCCTTAAGATTTGTTTAATGGTGATATCCTTGGATCGTTTTCCCCATTGAGTTTTTCTACTTCATGTGAAACCCCTATTTTAGTGTAATCAGGAAGTGTTGATCCATCTTTGATATAAGGTATGTTATAAATCTAATATTTGGGGTTCTGTGATCTATTTCCTCCCATTCACCATGAAATGTTATTTCATGTGGTCTCTATGTTTGCAACGGAGCTGTCATTGGTGTTGGATGATGTGGCTGTTCTACGGTGTCCTCGAGTGGTTTCAGTCATTGCAGGTGAGTTGATCAAGGTCTTTTTTGTTGGTCATTATTGTGTAAAGAACATAGAAAACCTTTTGAGGTAGGGGATTCATTACCTCTATTTTTTAACATGAAATCGTAAATCTAGCATGACTTATACAAATGTACCATAACATAATTGACATAATCAATATTGAATTAAAATAAAGAATTGGTATAAATTTCATAGAGGTGTTATAGATTCTTTATTTTCTAGATAGGGTGATTTCTATGCCTTAATGTATATAATTTTGTTCATGATGGAAATTGGAAGAGAACAAAAATATAGGATTAGTTTATACTTAATTGGATAATGGTTTAAAGAGGAATGTTAATAAATTTGGTTGTTGTAGTTGTAATTTGATAACAATAAAATTAATGTTGTAAGCATGATTAATTGAATTGATTGATAAACCTAAGTCACACTGATTCTTGTTGAGTAAAGGAATGTCAAATTAATTGTTTAATAAATTTTGGATATCATGAGATCGCTAGTTGTTTAGGTTTCCTATAGTTGGATTTTGGGATAATGAATTAGTTAATTGAAAATGGAATAAAGAACTAGTTGTATAAGGCCCCGGCCTCAAAACACTATATATTCATGAATTAAATGAATAATTCACATAGAGGATCTTTTTAGGTTTAGAGTATTAGAGAATTATGACATAACTATTACATCTCAATGATTACAAAGTAGACACTTCTACTAAGTTTACATAAAATAAAAACTCTTAAAAAGAAACATGTCTAGTTCCATGTTTTAGATATCATGTCTTTCCTTGATCCCATAATTGAACCTTTTCATCATTATGTCATGTGTAAAACATTTCAAAAACATTTTATGAGCATAATGAGATCAGTAAAATATACACAAAGAAGGAAAAATGTTAGTTTTTTTCAAAACAAAAAGTAAATCATGAATACATTATCATAAGTAATACCTTTCACCTTTATGAAGTAGTAAATATTCTTCACTGAATAAAAGATCATTACTTGCTCCTTTTGTAACCAAAATATTACCATAAAACCCATGTTAAGAACACACAACATATAAAGGTAACTTGGGACATAAACATACTTAAATGGAATGAACATACGATCAACTTCAACACATATAAATAAACGGAATAGCCATATGGCCGACTTCCATACCCAATGCATTGGAGGTTATAACTTAATCACCCATCCTAGTATTCACGACACCACTCGTCATTTGGTTTATCACATAACCAACCTTAAAATGTCCATGTACCATTATAAAATCATAAGATAGAAAAAAATATAAATGAAGGAAAACATTTACACATTTCAATCACAATATACCACTTTAATATATTTACATAACAAATCCATTATAAAAACCATTTTCAATACCAAAATACATAATATATTATATAGTAATTTTTTTAATAACATTATGTCTTATTGAGGAAGCCAAAGACAAATAATACCCGCGGTGGTGGAAAGGTCATTGTCACAACATATGTTAAAAGAAACATTCCTTTTTGTCATTTAGTAAAACGCTTGATAGAAAAAGTTTCATTTGAAAAGAAAAGTCAAAGGTGTTTATACAAAGTATAAAATAAATTCGTGTATTAAAACAAAATATTCCCCAATGAAAGGTTATTGAGACAAAGTCCATTATAAAGATGATATCCTTAGATTAAGGATAAATCAATTACGTAATTATGTGTGAAAAATATAAATACATCAAATATAAGTTGATATTAAGTGTATAACAATAAGAGTTCATCCACACCTATTCATATCACTACATAATCATGAAGTAGAGGTTTAACCCAAAGAATTGAATTTGGAATAAGAAGTTCCCTTGCAAAAATTTGTTAGACTAACAACGTCCCTTTAAACATCAGAAAACGAGATGATGAGAGATATAAAGGGTATCTCATCACTTGGACATAATGTTTTCAGAAATAAGAATATATAAGAACATATCCAAACAAAATAATATGTAAATTAAAAGACCTAACAAAAAGAATTCTTTTAAAAAGAAGAGGGTGAAAGGTTCCCTTACTAATTTGGGTAACTTTCAAAACGTACACCCCATGAAAGAAGTATCATATAATGAAGATGTAAATACCCATAAACTAACCACAAAATGAATTATAGAACAACATGAATATAAATAGAATCATGATTATATATATCAATTGGAAGTACACAATACACCACGTGCCATAAATAAGTGGTGACCGATGGAAATCTCACTGAATTAAATGTGATATAAGAAATCCCTTACGAAAATTCGGTAGCCAAACGATGCCACTTAAAACATCCAAAAATGTATTGATGAGATAAAATAGGCTCTATCATAATATGAAAACAAAAATTAATGTAATAGTAATATAAAATAAAACACCCCAACATAAGAAAGAGAGGCATAAAAGAAATGACATAAAAGAGAGTACTTAAGAAGAAAGAGAGAGGTAGGATCCCTTAACTTAAGTCCGACTTGTCTTGTACTTTTCTTTATATTCCTGAATAATAAACTTTGGTCAATTTATAATTTCTTAAGTACCTCCTTAAATGTTTATTATTCAATTCATATCACATATAATAATGTTATAATAATTAGTTAATTATGAGAGTTCATAGCAGACATTTTTGTCGATGTTCTGTACATGAGTCAAAAATGAACTTGTTTGAAAAGAATTATCTATGTAGTTATAATTACATCATCTCCAGAATAGTAATAATGATATAAAAATCCAACATATCCAGTATAAATTCATTTTACACTATTCCATAAAATTTGGAGATAGAAAATTAAATGCACCGTTCATGGAGACAATAGGTTGTACGTACGCATGAATGCTACTTTCATTTCATTGTCATATCAATGGAATTAAAACTAAATGATAGATATATATTTATTATAATTCCAGAAATATATTCATAATTTATATTTAATATATATCATATATATCCATTATATATATGTAAATATAATAGTACATAACATTTGGAGATAAGAAATGAAATGCACCGTTCATGGAGACAGTAATCTGTACGTACGCATGAATGCTACTTTTATTTTTATTTCATACATTAATGGAATGAAAATTTACTGATACATAGGTATATTATAATTAAATTATGATATCATATATAACACCATTAACTCCATCTTTTATTAATACCACATATGTCTTTAACGTTTCAAATCACTTTGAGGGGGCGGTAGTCCACACTTCCTAAAATGAAATTATCGCGTTTAACCATTATGGAAACCATAAAGGTATGACATAAATGAAAAATAAAGAAGCATAAGGAAAACATAAACATAATATATATCATATATAAATGTAGTTACATCTTAATTGCCACCATGATAGGTGTTAAAAGATGATTGAACAATCATCATTTTGTGAGGAAGTAATTCTCCATCTACAGAAACAATATGTTTTTTAACCATTAGACAGAGGTGTGGGTAAGTGTAGCTCTAATAATTCTCATAAAAACATCGTATTATATTTAATATACTTTTTTTGTTTCAAAATAAATGAATAAATAGATTTTAGGGGGTTGGAGAAGAAAAATAAAATAAAATAACATAAGAGAAGACATTAACATTAAATCTAGTAACTCCCCTTTGTTTGAACCAAAAGGGATTATTGAAGAGCTTTATGCCTAAGGTAAGGCTTCTCGGACGAATATATGGATGTTTGGGGACAATAGGAGTATGGTATGGACGGGCCAAGGGATTGAGCGGTGCGGGTAAGGGAGTAGAGGTGGGGGGCTTTTATAAGATGGAGGAGGGGCACTCTTGGAAGGTCATGAAATGTTACTTTATTATGAAATGATTTTTGGATTTTAAAGGTCCAAAAATGATATATTTCTAGGATAAGGTGACAGGGGTTATAAATCCACCCATCCAATAGGTTTTAGAAATGTGTATGTCTTATATTTTATCTTATATTTTCATTTTATTTAAATCCTTCTTTAATGGGGTAAGAGCTACATCATCATGGGTGTCATAAATAAATTTATTTATTTAATGTCTAAATATTATAAAAAAATTACCATGTTGTAGTAAATATTTTTATATTTCTAATTAATATTTATATTAATAAATATAACCTATATAACCACAAGTAAAAATTTATTTAGTAAAACAATAAATGTTTATGCCATTTTTATTTTAACTTTAAATAAAAACTTATTAATGTCATTTTTTTACCCATACGGCTCCATGGGGTCCCCAAGGTGACCCATGGATTGTATTGGTCGGCCATGACTCATCCAATAAGGGTAGTACATGTGTCAAGGTAAATTAATATTATTAAAACATTATTTTAACCTTAAATTACACTAATTACCTCTAATCGTGATTAATAAAACTGAAAAGTTACTATTCACCAAAAATTATTTTTATCCCATTGAACCAATTTTTAAATACTAATGAAAACCATGTATGTTATATTTTTAAAATTCAATTCATTTATGTGGTAAAATTTCATTTAAATGAAAAATCCGTTTTTTAACTACCACTTAGTGGTTTTAATATTCACAAAAAATTGAAGTTTTTCAGAAAAATACCAAAAATTCACACTAATCTATATTTGATATTCCACATTCAAAAATGTTGAAAATTTTACCAAATTCATAACATAGAAGATGCATTAATTAATTTTACAATGAATGCCCGCTGTCAAAACAAATAGTGTGTTTTTAAGAAACAATATCTTTCAAAAGATTGACACTTGTTTATGTCCAATTTCAAAGTGAAATTAATTCCAATGACCACCATTGGAATAAATTGTAATAATATATTATAATTTTGCTTTAAAACGAATTAAAAATATAACCTAACCATATAATCAAATTATATTAAAAGGAGGTTTTGAATTAAAATACGACGCCATTCACTATTCATTAAAAAAATGAACTTTATCAGAAAAATACCAAAACCACACAGAAAGTAAATTATGATGTCTTGATTCTAAGGAAGGATTCTATTTTTTTAAAAATAACATATAAAATTGTCAAAAAGTGTATTTAAAAAGGGTTTGCCATCAAAAGGCTGTTAATAGACATTTTAAAGAATATTAAAATATTTACGCTTAAAATTGGATCATTCACATTATAAGCCTCTAACATTTATGGGATAAAAGTAAAATATTTGACAAACATATATAATCATTTTTTTTGTTAGTTTGGTTCATTCCCTCCATTACAACGACTAGGCATTAACTACCATTTACAATAAAATTATTTTAGTATTAGTGTGCAATGTAAAATTTCAAAGAAACTCGTTGTTACGTATTGGGTACGTCATCGAGCATAGTGTTCCCTTTAAAGTAATATCAACATTTTATTGAAAAATATTGATAAATATGAGAATTTCATATTCTTTATTTACCAGGGATGTTACATCCTTCCCCCCTTTTGGGAATTGCGTCCTCGCAATTTTAAAATTGGGCTCGAAAACTTCATTGAATGCCTCACATCGGAAATGGAGTAAATTATACTATTACTTTAAAAGAAAGAATGTAAAGTAAAAAGGTCCCCCAAGACAACAAATACTTGGATTCCATGAAAACATGGATATGGAGGAGAAAACAAACCATCATGTTTTGATGGAGAGTGACGGGAAAATATGTCTAGAAGAAAGTTAACCACCAGAAAATCCCAAACTTGTAATGGGTTGAACGGTATTTGATTCCCTAGTAGGAAACTTTTACAGAAAACATTTTTGTTTTAAGTTAATTTTCATTGGGGAATTTATTTATGAGGTTAAATAAAACAGAAGGAAACATACTTACTTGTTGTGTAGAATTTCATCTCTGACTAGATTTATTACTCAAACCCATATTTTCTACTAAAGGTGAGTATTTAGGATGACTTGTTCACATTAAGAGCACTATAATCAACTTCTAGAGAATCAACTAATCCAAAAAAGTGAACTATATTTTTCCCATGCGTTTAGACCTTAACCATTAGCAAAATTGTTAGTATAAGATCAGGTAATCCCAAAAAAGACAATCTTTTACCGAAATAAAAACTACTCTTAATCTTTAAAATTTTTCAAACAACCCAAAGTTCAACAGAGACCATTAAATACAAAATTTCCCTTAAAATTCTTCAAATATAAACCAAACTATGTTTGAAACCCAAATATCTGAAGGATTTAATCACATAGTCTTCCAAAGAAAATCTTAACATTTATCTCCAAATAACATAAGTTACTCTTAAATTCTCATAATAAAAAGTAATTAACATAATCACATATCTTCCATGATAGGTTAATAATTTCCATAGATAACCCAAAATAAACTTATTCCCAATTCATAAGAATATATAACTAAAAATAATTAGTCAGACTAACCAGAGACTTCACGTAGTCCAGTGGTAGGCAATAAATGCTTGCCGCACTTTGGTTGCAGGTTCGATTGCCGCAGCTTCATCCGATGTGACAAGTTGTCACACGGTTTGTGTGTTGTACTTTTTCCAAAAACAATTTAATTCTTAAATCATTCCCCAAAAAGAGAAAAAATCTTCAAAAATAACTATAACATAATTAACCTCAAGTTTATCTCGTGCCTTTAATTTTCCATTATAACATATGATAACCCATAATTACATCAAAAGTAAGGGTCATATAAACCCAAATGCTTACCATTATAATTATTACATGAACTTCCACATAGAGTTGGTTATCTCATACATGATGCATTAGAGAAATCACCAAGGTTAATGTTTTTAATCATGACTCTTAATAGTTGGTTGAGAATAACCACAACAGTTCTCATTGCAGCTCCCATATCATTCAGTTGTTCTTTCAGAAAACTGTCACAGTTTTCTTCACATCCACTATTACTTTGGTGCCTGCTTTATCCAGCCTTTTACTAAAATGAAAAATGCCAGTGTGAGTATATCATTATAATCATCATATAATATCTTATAAGGAGGGTAAATACTAAGATATAATTATTCATGTTATCTTAAACTCATTCACTTTTTCTAAAACTATCACTCTTTATGAAATCATAACCATTATAATAATGTCACTTGTGCATAAAGAATACCCTAACCACTAATGTTATCTAAATATAATATTGATACCAACTATAAAGACCCGACCATAAACCATTACATAATAATTAATTAAATGAATAATTTACATAGATGATCTTTTCAGGTTTAGAGTTTTAGATAATTAGGACATAACTATTACATCTCAAAAGATTACAAAGTAGACACTTCTACTATGTTTCCATAAAATAAAAAATCATAAAAAGAAACATGTCTAGTTCTATGTTTTAGATAGAATGTCTTTCCTTGATCCCATCCTTGACCCTATTCATCTTTATGTCCTGTGGAAAACATTTCAAAAACATGGGATGAGCATAAAAAGCCCAGTAAAGGATACCCAAAGAAGGAAAACTATTAGTTTTTTTCCAAAACAAAAAGTAAATCCTGAATACTTGATCATAAGTAATACCTTTCACCTTTATGAGGTAGTAAATACTCTTCAATGTATAAAATATCATTACTTACTCCTTTTTAACCAAAATATTACCATAAAACCCATATAAAGAACACATAACATATAAAGGTAACTTGGGACATAAAAATACTTAAATGGAATAACCATATGATCAACTTCCACACATATCACTAAATGGAATATCCATACGACCGACTTCCATACGCAACGAATTGGAGGTTATAACCTAACCACCCGTCTTAGTATTCACGACACCACCCGTCATTTGGTTTATCACATAACCACCCGTAAAATGTCTAAGTACCATTATAAAATCATAAGACAGAAAACATATATAAAGGAAATAAAACATTTCCACATTTCAATCATAATATATCACTTAAATATATTGAAATAAAAAATATATTATCAAAACCATTTTGAAAACCAAAATACATAATAGAGTACATGGTATTTATTTTCTTTTAAAAACATTACGACTTTTTGAGGAAGCTAGTGATCAAATAATACTCACGGCAGCAGAAAGGTCGTTGACACTGCGTACATTAAAAGAAACATTCCTTTTTGTCATTTAGTAAAAAAATTCATAGAAAAATATTCCCTTGAAATGAAAAGTCAAAGGTGTTTATATAGCATATAAACGAAAGTCTTGTATTAAAACAAAATATTCCTCAATGAAAGAAGATTGAGACGAAGTCCCTTACAATGACGGTATCCTTAGATTAAGGATAAATCAATTACGCAATTATGTGTGAAAAATAAAAATACACCCAATAAAAGTGGATATTAAGTGTAAAACAATCAGTGGTCACCAACACATTTTTATATCATGACATAATCAAGAAGTAGAGGTTTAACCCAAAGAATGGAAATTGGATTAAGAAGTTCCCTTGCAAGAATTCGATAGCCTAACTGCGTCACTTTAAAATTCTGAAAATGAGATGATGAGAGATAGAAAGGGTATCTCATCACATGGATATACAATTTACAGAAATAAGGATATATAAGAACATATCCCAACATAAGAAGATGTAAATTAAAAGACCTAACAAAAAGATGTCTTTTAAAAATAAGAGGGTGAAAGGTTCCTTTACTGATTTGGGTAACTTTCGAAACGTACACCCCATGAAAGAAGGATCATACAATGAAGATGTAAATACCCATAAATTAAATTATATTAAAAAAATAATACAATTATGGGAAGTATATACACCACAATAATGTAATAGTGGCAAATTTAGCATGAATCTCACGAGAATAAAAAGTGAGATAAAAACACCATATCTCGTTGTAATCAATAGAGTCGTATGACCAAAAGATAATAACTACCAAATGAATTATAGAAGACCATGAAAATAAATATAATAATGATAATATATATCAATTGTAATTATACAATAAACCACGTTCCATAAATAAGTGGCGACCGATGGAAATCTCACGGAATTAAAAGTGAGACAAGAAATCCCTTACGAAAATTCGGCAGCATACCGACGCCAATTAAAACTTACAAAAATGGATTTATGAGATCAAATAGGGTCTATAATAATAGGAACATAAAAATTATAATAATAGGAATATAAAATAGCATCCCCCAACATAAGAAAGAAGAGCTTAAAAGAAATGAAATAAAAGAGAGTACTTAAGAAGAAAGAGAGAGGTATGATCCCTTACCTTAAGTCAGACTTGTCTTGTTCATTTATTTATATGCTGGAATAATAAAATGTGGTCAATTTATAATTTATTAAGGACATAATTTTATGTTTATTATTAAATTAATATCACATATTAAAATTTTATAATATTAGTTTATTATGAGCGTTCATATTAGACGTTTTTGTCGATGTTCGATACATGAGTCAAAAATGAACTTGTTTGAAAAGAATTGTCCATGTAGTTATAAGAACATCATCTCCAGAATAGTATTAATGATTTAAATATACTATAAATCCAGTATAAATTCATTTTATACTATTCCATAACATTTGTAGATAGAAAATGAAATGCACCATTAATGGAGACGGTAGGCCGTACGTACGCATGAACACTACTTTCATTTCTTTGTCTTATCAGTGAAATTAAAACTAAATGATATATATATATATATATATTATAATTACATAATTATATTAATAATTTATATGTAATATATATCATATATATCCATTATATATATGTACTTATAATAGTATATAACATCTGAAGATAATAAATGAAATGCACCGTTCATGGAGATGGTAATCCGAACGTACACATGAACACTACTTTCATATCTACTTAATACATTAATGGAATGAAAACATATTGATACATATTTATATTATAATAACAGTATAATATAATATATAACATAATTAACTCCATCCTTTATTAATCCAACATATGGAATTAACGTTTCAAATCATTTTGAGGGGGCAGTAATCCGCACTTCCTAAAATGAAATTATCGTGTTTACCCATTATGGAAACCATAAAGGTATGAAATAAATTAAAAATAAAGAAGATTAAGGAAAACATAAAAATAATATATATCATATAAAAATATAGTGACATCTTAATGGCCACCATGAGAGGTGTTAAAAGATAATTGAACAATCATCGTTTTGTGAGGTAGTAATTCACCATCAGCAGAAATAGTATGTACTATAACCATTAGACAGAGGTGTGTGTTAGTGTAGCTCAAATAATTCTCATAAAAACATCCTGTTATATTTAATATACTGTTTGGTTACAAAATATTGGAATAAAAAGGGTTTAGGGGGTTGGAGAAGCAAAATAAAACAAAATAACATAAGAGAAGACATTACCTTTAAATCGGGTAACTCCCCTTTCTTTAAACCTAAAGGGATTCTTGAACAACTTTCTGCCTAATTTAAGGATTCTAGGATGAAGAGAGGTATGTGGAGAGACAATCAGAGTAGGTTTTGGACGATCCAAGGGCTGTAGAGGTGTGGGAAAGGGAGTAGAGGTGGGGGCCTTTTATAAGATGGAGTAGGGGCACTCTTGGAAGGTCATGAAAGTTACTTTATTATGAAATTATTTTAGGATTTTTAAGGTCCCACAATGATATATTTCTAGTCTAAGGCGATAAGGGTTATAAATCCAACCATCCAATATTTTTTAGGCAAGTTTATGTCTTATATTTTACCTTATCTTTTCATTTTATTTAAATCGTTCATTAATGAGGTAATCGCTGCACCATCATGTTGTCATATATAAATTTATTTATTTAATGTCTAAAAATTATAAAAGAATTACCATGTTGTAGGAAATATTTTTAAATTTATAATGAATATTTATAGTAAAAAATATAACATATATAACCCCATGTAAAAATTGTTTTAGTAAAACAATACATGTTTGTGACATTTTTATTTTAACTATAAATAAAAAGTTATTAATGTCATTTCCTTACCCATGTGGCTCCATGGGGTCCCCAAGTTGTCACATGGATTTTATTGGTCTCCCATGACTCATAAAATAAGGGTAGGACATGTGTCAAGGTAATTTCATATTTTTAAAACATTATTTTTACCTTAAATTACACTAATTACCTCTAATCGTGATTAATAAAACTGAAAAGTTACTATTCACCCAAAATTATTTTCATCCAATTGAACCACATGTTACTTAATAATGACAAAAAAGTATGTCAAATTTTTAAAATTCAATTCATAGATGTGGTAAAATTTTATTTAAACAAAAAATCATTTTTTTAACTACCACTTAGTGGTTTCACTATTTATAAAAATTGATGTTTTTAAGAAAAATACCAAAACTTAACCCGAAGCTATATTTGATATTCCAATTCAAAAATGATGTCCATTTGACCAAATTCGTAACATTGAAGTTTTATTGATTAATTTTGTAATTAATTCTCGCTGTCAAAACAAATAGCATGTTTTTATGAAACAATATCTGTCAAAAGATTGACAATTGTTTATGTCCAATTTTCAAGTGAAATTAATTACAATGACCACCACTGGATTAAATGGTAAAAATATATTCTAATTGAACTTTAAAAACAATTAAAAATAAAATATTACCATATAATTAAATTAGATTAAAAGGAGGTTTTGAATTAAAATACAACATCATTCACTATTCATTAAAAAAATGAACTTTATCGGAAAAATACCAAAAACCTACAGAAAGTAAATTTTGATGTCCCTATTCTAAAGAAGGATTTTATTTTTTTCATATATAACATATAATATTGTGAAAAATTGGATTTAAAAAGGGTTCTCCATCAAAAGGCGGTTAATCGACCTTTTAACGAATATTAGAATATTTACGCTTAAAATTGGATTCATTCGCATTTTAAGCCTCTAAAATTTATTCGATAAAAGTAAAAATATTTGATAAACATATTTAGTCATTTTTAGTTAGTTTTGTTCATTCCCACCATTACAACGGCTAGGCATTAACTACCATTTACA
Source organism: Viscum album (assembly GCA_963277665.1). Taxonomy (NCBI): domain Eukaryota; kingdom Viridiplantae; phylum Streptophyta; class Magnoliopsida; order Santalales; family Viscaceae; genus Viscum; species Viscum album. Next base: position 1,396,604,389 of record OY728160.1, on the reverse strand, counting down.
ATTATATTATGTAATTATTAGTGTGCAATGTAAGATTTCAAAGAAACTCATTATTACGTATTGGGTACACCATCGAGCATAGCATTCCCTTTAAAGTAATATTAAAATTTTATTAAAAAATATCAATAAATATGAGAATGTCATATTCTTTATTTACCTGGGACGTTACGAGTTGTGTGATAAATATAATGACTTATAGGGTTTGTATATTTACCTGATTTCTTTTAAAGGACAAGGTCCATATGTTTTAAAGATGTGGGTGCTCATTGTGTGTGAAGGTTGAATGTCTTATTTAGGTCCAAGAACCCAGTTGCTATGTTTTTTGTTTCATGCTTCTTGTGTTGTGGTGTGAGCTTGGGATGGCTGATCCTAGAGGGATGTTGTGGTATGAGGGGGCTTAGAGCCCCAATGGTTATGGAAGATGTTGACACATAGAGTTATGAGATTCATGGGTTTATGTATGTGGGTGTTGAGGAGGTCACCTGATATGATTCAAGGGGTTTAAGTTGTGCATTGCTATTGATGTTAATGTTGGATTCTTTTGGAATCTATTTCATTTTTACCCGATTTACATTTCCCACTACAAGATGTAGATGGTTTTACATACCCACTTCCAAAAGAGGTGAAGATGCACTTGGTTTCCAATGTTCCTTCTATGTTTTTCTTCCGAATGATGAATTAGTGTACCCTCCTACAATAGGTGGAAATATCTTAACATGTAGTTCATCTACTCAGCATGCTGATCCCTTTGTTCTTGTTAGCATAAATGGTTTCTTAGAATACCTGGAATGATGAAAAAATGGTAATGTTGTTAAATGATAAAATAATGAGGTGGATCCCATGGGAATGGAGTTTTCTATGATGCAATGCTGAGGTTAGAATTCCAAGGAACTGTGGACTTGGTTTGATTATGCTTAGAGGGAATTGAACTTTATTATGATGATAAACTAATGAAATGTAGAAAATTGTAATGGTTAATTAATGGTAAATGAATTAATTAACGTAAAGAGAAAATTATTAAATGGAATAAGATGATTTAGTAATAATATTTAAATGGTTGTGTGCTTATAGGATATATAGTCTTAGTAGTGGCAGCTAGGAGTCTAAGAGACATCATCTATAGTTGATTCTATGACTAGGTTATTCCCTTAGTGTTGTTGTGAGATATATTATATCATGTAATAATTATGTTTCTATACATAACACCACCATGTCAGTTAGTGTGACTAACACCCCGAGGATACTGAGCCCTAGGGGGGGGGGGGGGGTGTTTCCCTAGACACCCCGAAGGAAGGATTGATGGGTGAATTCCACATTTTCCCCCACTCACTTTTCATGGTACCAACTTGTGCTATTACGAAAAGTGGTTAGTTTTCCCCATATATGTGTTTAGAGGGATATAATTGCTTGTGGTTATTTCACGCACACATAATCTTGGTATAGACTCCTATGTGATACTATAGGTATAACGTGTGTAGGCCGTGATGGCTTGAGGATATTTTCTCAGTGTATGGGTATAATGCCTTGAGGTTTAATACCTGATATTTGATACATGTTATGCAGAATGTGGTGGCACCTAGAAAATAAATTATTTCATCATGATGTGTGTATGGTTTGGTTCTTCACCCAGGTGTCTATGAGAAACTATTTGTGTTTTATTAGGTGCATATTGTGGTGCTCACCCAGGTGTCTTCGATCTAGCCTCTTTGGAGATAGATTCCCATGAGGCGTGACATTGCGAAAAAGTGGAAAACTAGTGGGGAATTAGTAATGGGGAAACCTTGACATTCATTATTATATTATATTCTCTTTTATGCAATACTTAGTGAGAATAGCCATGGTGAAGCTATGAACATAGTATACAAGTTTAGGTGAAGAGTTAGTTTAACAAGTTGTTAACTATTATTTAAAATGATTTCTATAATTTTTCATAAGAGGATCTGGGGAGGATCCTATTGAGTATACTATCATACTCATCCTAAATTATATAAATTATTTTTTAGGTCACATGGTGCAGGTTGGAGATCAGGTTGGTTACTACTAGCTTAGAGGTTTTGCAGGAGCTATTCGGGCTTCGTGGTCACTACCATATTAATTTCTCTTGGTACTTGTTGTTTTCCCTTTTAGTTGTAGTAGTTCTTGCATGAAATTACCTATATGTACTTGGATTTATTTCATATTTTAGTCTAAGTAGGAGTTGGTTAGTGTTTGTCTTATCTCTCAATTTCATATGTGTTCTCTTAGAGGAAAATTCCTCCCATATGTGTGTTATCATACCCTCAGTTCTAGTCGCCAACCTAGGGGCTACTGGTGGAGGGAATTAAGTGTTACTATTTCTCTTCTCCCATTTCTGGCCTAGGAGTGGTATACTTTGAGGGGAAGGGATTGTGACAGAATGGTATCAGAGCTATGGTAAGAGGGATATGATGGAGTTTGCAGTTAGACACATGTATTGTTTCATGGGATGGTATAGAAACAATGTGACCAAATTTCGAAATGCAATGTAAACACTGGAGACCGGCTACAACATGGGTATTTTGGGCCCCATCTGATCTGATGTATGGTCCATTACACTAACAGTGTCTATGAAACGAGGCGATAATTATCGCATGGTAGAGTCCGAGGGAAGGATCATGAATCATTCTTATTTGTGCCTGTGTTTGATTGGGTAGACCTGGAGATATTTTAACTAAATATAAATTAAAGAAAATAATTAAATAATATTAATTTCATCCATATTCTAGGTTCATGAGCCCTAATTATTTTTCCCTTTTTAGGTATGGATCTTGTTCAATGTCCTCGTCAGGTTTTCATAGAAGATATTCAGTAGGTTGCAAAAATAGTCCATAGTAGGGTAGTGGTTGAAAACAACAACACGTGTAGAAGGACACATCATGAGTTTCAGTGTCAGATTCGGTAGAATTACAAGGGATCCATTTCAGATCTAGTCGCAGAAGTGCTGTTGGAGGAGGTTGAGATATCCTTTAGTAACCTCCGTGTCAAAAGGATCACTTAATGTCTTTGTCTATGATGATGTTTCATTTTTTAGTGAGGTATTGGGGGTTCTTGTTATTTATGGATTTCAAGGAGTCAGTAATCTCATGGGATAAGTTCCGAAAGAAGTTTAGAGATGAGTTTCTTCCTTCGACTGTGAAGGCGGCTTGTATCCAATATCCTCTTAACATTTTGTAGAGAATCCCTACTGTCCGATAGTTTGAGATACATTTTATGAACCTTATATGATATGATTCATACCTATTACCATATGTGGTGGCCAAGTCAATGCATTTTGAGGAGTCTTTGCATATGGAGAATCCAAGTCTAGGTTACACAATTTATTCTGGAGATATATCTTGATGTGAGGGAAAAGGAAGAGGTTATTGAGATAATGTTATCTAAAAGCAGATCATTATAAGATTTGATTAATCAGGGTTCCTCAGGAAGTATAGTTATGGTTTGCGGTATCTGGTTTTTAGGGTAGAATAGTTTCCAATCATCCAGGGTTAGGTCACAACCCTCAGTGTCTTGTTTCTCTAGGAGCAGCGGTTCTAAAACCTATGTAAAGAGATCATGATCATATTTTTCTTGTATATACAGAAGTCATTAGTGGTAAGAGTGACTGAACATTCAAATTATTTTGCATGTAGTGGGTGTTCCCCTACAGGTTCCTTTATTGAGGCAGTTCTAGTCGAGGCATCAGCGGTATGTTGCACCGGTTTTGGATTAGATGTGCATATGGTGTAGGAAGAAGAAAACCATGGGATACTTCCCATACATAGAGAGTAGATCATTCCCATGGTGGTGGTCTCTAGTTGGTTTAGAGAGGCCATAAATAAGGTCATGGAAAGCTTCACATTTTAGCGTTGCTATTTCCAGGTGAGCCATACATCATTTGAGGTACCCTTTGCTTGTTTTCTACTAGTGTGTAGGCCTTTTTTTTGATTCAGGATCAAAACACTCCTTCATATCAACTACCCTTGTCAATTCCTTGGGATATGGGGTAGAGAGGCTTATGGTTCCCTTAGAATTGACTACACCAGTTGGAGGTTGAGCTTACTTGTGGGAAATATGTAAAGACTGCGAGCTAGTACAAGAGTATTACCAATCTTAGGGAGATCTCTTATGTTTACTAATACAACCATATGACTTCATCCTTAGTATGGATTGTTTTTATATGGTTAAGGGTATTATGGATTGCTTCCAAATACAAGTTGTGTTATTCGATGCAGATAGAGTGTCAGCTGTGTTTGTTGGGGAGTGGGACCCTCAGATTTGTTAGAGGCATGTTCCTTCCTTTTCATGCTTGATGGATGATTATATGTTTCTTTTTCTTGAGGATATGTAGTCTTATTTTCCCTTGGTCATGGAAGGGTATCATAATGTCCTTACAGAAGTGGTTTTAGCATCACCCCCTCAATGAGAGATTGAGTTTGAGATCGAGAAATAGTTGGGAATGTCTCCTATCTCGATGTCTATTTATAGGATAATGCCATCCATGTTGTGAGAGATGCATCTACAAATTGATGGTCTATTGCAGTGCATTTTTGTTATCATGAATGTGTCACTGACAACTAGAATTGTTTTGTTTGTGAAGAAGGCTGACGAAATTTTCCAGTTGTGTGTCAATTATCATTGCTTGAATACAGTGAAAGTGAAGAACCAATATCCTCTTCTATAGGTTGTTGATTTTTTTAATCAAATGAAGGGTGAAATTTGGTTCTCTAATATTGTTTTACTATCCAGGTATCATCAGATGCATGTGAATGATTATGATATCCCAAAGAATACTTTCTGTTGTCGGCATGGGAATTAGGAGTTATTGGTTATGTTGTTTAGTTTGAATAATTCTCCAGCTCTGTTCATAAGGTTTATGAACACTATGTTCCACAAGTTCTGGGTTAAGTTCATGGTGGTTTTCATCAATGAAATCCTTGTTTAATCCACATCTGAAGAGGATCGGGCATTGAATCTTCATTCTATTTTGGCAGTTCTTCATCGTGAGAAGTAGTTTGGAATGTTTTTTAGGTGAGATTTTTGGGATGAATAAGTCTTCTTCATGGGGAATGTTTTATCCCAATAGGCTGTAGATGTGGATCTATCAAAGATAGAAGCGGTTGTGTCGGGGTTATCCACCAAGGTAGTGGCAGAGGTGGAAATATTATATGGTATTTTAGGATATTAAAAGTTGTTTTAATTCAGTTTCTCTTGGGATGGGACTCCTATGACAGTGTTCACTAGGATGGATCAGGCATTCATGTGGATAGATTAGTGTCAGACATATTTTGTGTATTTGAAGAGGAATTTGTTCAGTGTTCATATTCATTGTGAGCTACAAGAAGGATTTCAGTTTGACGTTTTCTATGTTGCTTCAAGTCTCATGTTAGGCTGTGTTATAATGTAGTGGAGATCAGTCAATTATTATGGGTATGGGCAGTTGCGTTTCCATTAACGTTTCTCCCCCATCCATGATCTTGAGTTGGAATCAATGGGGTTTTCTATAATGTTATGGATAGAATACCTCATCAGTGAGTGTTTTGTGTTTTTATCGTTCATAAGATCCTAAGGAATGTTTTATCCTAGTGTGACATAATCTTGAGGCAACGTTGGTGGATGGAGTTTTTATTGGACTATGACATTGAAATTTCATACACACTATGAAAGGGGAATATTGTAGTCGATGCGCTAATCAGGATGTTGTGTAGAGATTCAGTGCATGAATCAGTTGATTCCTAGAGTGTGATGGAATATATTTTAGCATTACATTTGGATATGGGAGAATTCAGGGGCAAAAGTTGTCTTTTTCAGATGATGGTACAATCATCTTTGGTGTAGCAGGTGGAAGAGTCCCAAATGAGGGTTCTTGAGGTGGAGGTATATAGAGGCAGAGCTATTTGTGGTGAGGCCCCTAATGGTTGGTCTGAGGATGAACCACATCGAGTGATGTTTTGAGGGAGGATTTTCATTTCTATGGAGTTGCATGATATAGTTATTAGGGGGTTCCATTTTTCTCCCTTATATGTACTTCCAAGAATAAAAATGATTTATTGAGATTTGTGGAGTTAGTTTTGCTGGCCTGGGTTGAAGCGTGTAGTTGTAGAGTTTGTGTATCGTTGTTTAGTTTTCCAGAAGATGAATGTCGAGTACCGTGTTCCTAGTGGTTTTCTCTAGATGTTAGATGTTACTTAGTGGAAGTGGGTGGAAATATTTATGGAAATTGTTATTGGATTACCTCATTATTAGGGAGGAGATGATGCTATAAGGGTGGTAGTGGATAATTTGAAGAAATCAGCCCCCTTCATATAAATCAAGGGGTTGAGCTCAATAGAGGTTTTTTGAGGCATCATCTGGAGGAGGTAGTGAGACTTCATGGCATCCCAAGGATGATCATCTATGATCGAGATCCCTGTTTTACCTCTAAGGCTTGGAGAGGTCTCCATCATGATTTTGGTTCTCAGTTATGCCTTAGAACTTCTTTCCATTAGTAGATTGATAGTTAGATAAAACAAACCATCAAGACTCCTGATGGAATGTTTTTCTCATGTGTCCTAGATTTTAGTGGTTTGTGGATGTGGAAATTAACCTTGATAGAGTTTGATTACAAAAATATTTTTCACTCCACCATCAATATGGAACCATTTGAAGCCTTGTATGGACAATATATCCATTCTACATTGTGATGGACAAGGGTCGGTGAGTCAGAAACTCTCAGGATAGAACTATTATAGAATACAAAAAAGATGATTCAGGTGATTCATGAGAGGATGAAGGTATCCCACGAACATTAAAAATCATATTCCAATAATAGGAGAAGACCTATATTGCTTGACATTGGGGATCATGTGTTTTTGAAAGTGACTCTCCGTCGATGGAAATGATGGTTTGGCCATGGGAGTAATCATTCTCTCTAGTTTGTTAGGTCATTTGAGGTGTTGGATAATGTTGGATCCATGGAGTATCTAGTATCACTTTCCCCCATATATGATCCAGATACAAGATGTTTTTCACAGGACACAACTCCATCGTTATCTTTATGATGACTCTCAAATCATCGATTGGGTTGAGATTGATGTTCATGATGATGCAACATTAGAGGAGTGGCCTATATAGATCTAGGACATCAAGGAAAAGGTATTGCACATGCGTGCTTTTCCCTTGGTTCATGTCTTCTGGTAGCACAATGGATTGGAGGAGAGTTCTTCAGAACTTGTGTTGTAGATTAATGCTATGTACCCTGATCTGTTTAGTGTTTATCACATTCCTTGTAATGTTTTCTTGTTTGGTGGTTCTAAACCCTTTCCATTTATGGGATTGATATCAATTATTTCTTGTTGTGTGTTTCTCACTTTTGAGAGGTATATCTACTAGTAGAGTTTTTAAAAGTTTGTTATGGTTGTCATGTGGTTTCATATGTTCCTTTTTAGAGCGGCTGACCTCCTTTGATAGTGGGAGCCTTGAGAGGTATCATACAAGATGATTGTTCAAAAATTTTTTCTTCTATTTATTCTTGGGGATGGTTTTGGATTCTCGAGGATGAGAATGTTTTTAGAGGTATCTAATGTAATGTGACTCTCTGGTCAATTCCATTGTGAAAATCTAGTGTTTGAGTTGTTTTGTGAGGTCAGGGTGAATTATTTCAAAATATTTAAATGGTTTCATGATTTTTTAATAGTGTTTCAAGTTATTAGTTGGTTCTACAATGTTTCAAAGTTGATAGGTCATCTATCAGTAGGTGCTATATTGTTTCAAGGTTTGTAGGGCATCTATCAGAAGATTCTACAATGTTTCTTTAATTATAGGTCCTCTATAGGTAGGTTCTACAGTGTTTCTAGGTCGTTAGGTCATCAATTAATAGGTGATACAATGTTTTCCAGCCTTTAGGTCATCTATTGGTAGGTGATACTATGTTTCCAGGATTATGGGTCATTAATCTGTGGGTGTCACAATGTTTATAGAATGTTAAGTCATCTTTCCGTATGTGATATAGTGTTTCTAGAATAGTGATTCATCTATCGATAGGTGAAACAATGTTTCTAGAATAGTATTCCATCTATTAATAGGTTATATAGTGTTTTTATAATGGTAGTCCATCCATCAGTAGTTGTTATAATGTTTCGAGATTGGTGAGCATCTATCAGCAGGAGTACAATGTTTCCATCTTCCTACAGTGTCTCCCCTTTGATGTTATCTTTGAAAAAAATGAATTCAAAGAATTTTTAATGTATTAAATGCCAATTCAAACCCCAAAACTCCTAAATAATATTTCCTATGTTTTTGGGAGCGTTTACTTGATCAAAACGCATAATCTTGATGAGATCATCCTTTAATGGAAAATCTAAACAGCTACCCTATCACGATTTTCAAAAGTTAGAGATACCATCTGCCCTTGTTCTTCCTTATCCTTTCACTTCGTCTGATGTTACCCGATACTTTTTTTTTGATGATTTCTGTTATTTTTCTATCTTTGGATCATTTTACCTTTAGTTTTTTCCTACTTCATGTGCACCCCCTATTTTGGTGCAACCCAGAAGTGTCGATCCATCTTCAATACAAGGTATATTCTAATTCTAATATTTTGTGTTACTTGATATGTTTCCTCCCATTTTACTTTGTATGTTACTGAATGTGATTTCCATGTTTCTAATTGAGCTTTCTTGGTTGTTGGATGATTTAATTGTGCTATGGTGTCCCCAGGTGGATGCATTCTTTGCGAGAGAGGTGATCGGAATCAGTTTTGTTAGTCATTATCATGCAAAGGATAGTTGAAATTTTTTGAGGTAATATATTAATTACTTATTCTTTTTTTATGTTCAACTGCAAAACTATCATGTTTTATCCCACTGGACCACAATGGAATTAATATAATAAATATTGAACCTGAATAAATGATTAGTTTCAATTGATTATCGATGTTATTTCCACTTAATTTTCTAAATTGTGTGATATATATGCCTTGACATATAGCATATTGTTCTTGATGGAAATTATTAATGAATTTAAAACCTATATTAATCAATAATTAATTTCCTAACACTTTAATTAGGGATGTTAATGAATCCAGATGTTATTTTTGTAATTTAATGATAATCAGATTAATGCAGTAAGCATGTTTAATTGAATTTATTGATTTCATGAAGCTTGTTGATGATTATTGAGAAAAGTCAGGTCAAATTAATTATCTAATTAATTTGTGATAGCTTGAGATTTCAATTTTTTTAGGTTTCCCATATTTTGATCCCGTGATAATGAATAAGACAATTCAAGATGGAATAAATAATTGGTTGAGAGATAAAGATAATGCCTGGTAGGGTTCTGAGTTACCCACTTTATTGTAAAGTCCATGAACCTTATTCTTTGGAACTTGGAGTACTCTTTGAGTGTCAAGGATAACTTCATATTTAGGGATAAGATCCCAGTTTCTATGTTTTTTGTTTCTAGCTGCTTGTGTTGTGTTGTGAGCCTTGGATAAATAGTCCTTGAGGGATGTTGTGATTTTTTGGGGGTATAGAGGACTAGTGGGTGTGGAAAAAGATAGATCTTAGTGTGGCAAGATGAATTAGTGTATTAATTTGGGTTTTGGGAGGTCATCAATGATGATGATATATGGATGAAGCTGGGATTACCTATAGATGTGAAAGTTGGATGCTTGTTGACAGTATTTCTTGTTTACCTACTTTACATTCCCCACTACTTAAGGAAGATGGGTTTTCATAACCTCCATCCAAAAGAGGTGAAGAAGATAATGGTATACCTTTTTATTTATATACTTAATTAATCAAGGATGGTTGGTTATATGCTATTTCTGTAGTTGGAAAACACTTTATGGGTAGTTTATCTACTCACACTGTTGATCCCCATATTCTTAGTAGCTTAGAATTTTTTCTTAGAATACCTCAAATTATTGAAAAATGGTAATGTTTTTAAATGATTGAATAAATGAGGTTGAAACCATGAGGATGGATATTTTTGGAATTCAATACTGTGGTTATAATTCTATGTAACTGTGGTTATGGTTTGGTTATGCCTGGAGGGAATGAAACATTGCTTTGATGCTAATGTAATTAAATGTGGAAAATGATAGTGGTTAATTAATGGTCAGATAATTAATTAATGTAATGTGAAACTAATTAAAGGGAATAAGATTATTTAATAAACCTATTTAAATGGTTGTGTGCTTATGTGATATCTAGTCTTAGTAGTGGAAGCCAAGAGTTTGAGAGACATTAACCACCGTTATGTTTAATACCATGTTATTCCCATAGTGTGGTTGTGAGCTATATTATATCATGTAGATCTTGTGTTTCTATAATCTACCCCAACATATCTATTAGGGTAACTAATAGCTTAGGGATTTTGAGCCCTGGGGGGAGGGTAACAGCATCCCAAAAGGTGGATGGATGGATGACATACCCCATTGATACTGCTCTCTTCTCTTGGTAGTTACCTATGCTGGTATGCAAGATGGTCAATATTCCCCATATATATGTATATTGGGATATAATAGATGTCGGTTATTACAAAAACATATATTATGGATATAGATTCATATGTTCTACTATTAGTATAACATGTATAGGTTGTGATGGCCAAGGGATCCTTACTCAGTGCATGGGATGTAATGGATGGAGGTATAATACATGATGTTTGATACACGTTATGCATGCTATGGTGGATCCCAAAAACTACATGGTTACTTATGTTTTTGTGTATGGTGTGGTGATTCACCAAGGTTTCTGCATTAAATCATTTGTGTTGCACGAGGTGCATGTTGTGATGCACACCCATGTGTCTTTGGGTAAGCCATTATGGAGAGAGATGCCCAAGTCATGCGATGTAGGGAAAAAGAGAAAAACCAGTGGGGAAGTGGCAGTGGTTTACCCTTGACATTATTTATTATATTATATATTCTTGATTGTGATACTTGGTGAGAGAAGCCATGGTGAGGCTGGGAACATAGTATGCCTGTTTAGGTGATGTGGCATTTTCACTTGTTGTTCACTACGCTTTAGCATTCTTTATTTACATTTACACAAGAGGTTTCATGGAAAATTATACTATGTATAATATTTTAACAACCCTACATTATATAAAAATTATTCAGGTCACTTGGAGTTGGTTCGAGATCAGGCTGGTTACTACTGGCTTTTAGGTTTTTAAGGAGCTGTTCAGGCTTCGTGGTCACCGCCAATTTTTTTCCTTTGGTACTTGCATTTTTCACTTTCAGTTGTAGCAGTTTTTTCATGAAATTACATATAATTAAATAGTTTTAATTCGTAATATAGTGGGAATAGGATTTGTTTGGGGTCACTCATAACTCATTATTTCCTATCGGTGTTTTATCAAACCCTAGGTGCTAGTCGCTAACCCATGGTCTATCGGAGGCGGGACATAGGTGTCACTATCTCTCTTCTCCCATTTCCAACCCAAGAGGGGTACACATTGAGGGATGTGGGACAAGAAAGAATGACCCATGCACTTATAATATAGATTACATTACATTCTCCCTTTCTCTTTTTATATGTTAACCCATGAAAACTCTAAAAGTGTTATTTTCATTCTATATGTTATTTTTCTACCAAAGTATAAATGTGGAAGAGTCTTTGATCTTGGAAAACTTGTGATATTTCTTGTATACCAAATCCAGGTTGTGGATCAGATTTCATTTTATAAAATATTCATGGATGCAGGTGATTTACAATTGGAGGGGATTGGGTCTCGACTTGACACTGAACCCCTTGTTTATTCTGTTGTTCATTTTATTTTCTTATTTCAAATATTTAAATGGATATGGGTTTTAAACTATAAACAAATCATATACATTGATAGTGGATGTTTACATGTGTTTATATAAAAATTATCCTATGTAATAATATTTCACATGTTAATGTAATTTATTATTGTATTTACTAATACCTAATCAACAGTTTAGAAATACTTAAAAAAACAAATATCATACTACTATATTTTGACATTTAATATTTATTTTATTTTTTGGATTTTTTAGAAAATTTTTATTAGAAACTCAATTCAAACCCTCTTGAGTTACTCACTCCGAAAAACTTTTAGAATCAAAGGAACTCTTAAATATCATTTCAACTATGTTTTAGTTTTTTTAAATATCTCAAACTTCTATTAGTTTTAAATTTAGTTCTATATGGATAATAGATATGAGGGTTTTACTACCGATAGACCATATTTAAATTGAACTAATTATTATTAGTGAAAAACCAAAATTAAAATGTATATTGATATATTGTGTTTTTCATCCTAGACTACTATTGTATTCAAAAATTAATTACCTAATATTATGATAAATACATAAGATGATCCTACCAAAGTGTCTTAAAATAATAACTATATATCCATGAATTATTAGTATAGTTTTTTGGGTTATGATGAAATTAATAGAATATCAGGATGCACAACTACTTTTAAAATTTGGGAAACTAAACCTATCTCTCATGAAGGAACATATTATGTTAAATAAATGCACTTAATCACCTATAATATTTAATATTATACTATTAAAATGAAATTTTAAGTTCATATTTCAGACATGTATCGAATGTTCAATGATATTGTGAGTGCAATAAACTCTATGGGGAAACATGTTCATGATAAAGTCCATGTGTTGTGAATGTTAATGTGTATACAATATAAATAGAGAGGAACCTCAGTATAAATCAGATAATTGTGTGATGTAATAAAGTAACCTATTATGGATATGTCTAGAAAACCGAGGATGTAAGAAAAAAAATTAATGTAAATATAGAAGAGGAGGATAAACTAAAGAGAAAATCTATAGACTTCAAATCATGTACTCCAAAATAAAAGGATAAACTTCAAGATGAAAGTTCATGTGATGATGATTTTCCTTCTAAAATTAATGAAGATATGGACCATCTAGGCATAAGGTTAAAAAAAATTAATAAGAAAAGGTTCTTAATTAAAATAAGTTACAATGGTAAATATTATAATAATAAAAACCAATGAAATGATTGGAAGAAAGAAGATTCTTCAAACAAAATTAATTGATAGAAATGTAAAAGGAAAGTGTATTTCAAGGATGAATGTTCTAATCTCAAATAAATAAATATAAATATGATGATAAGTACAAGAGATATAAGAAAGAAATGAAAAAAACTAGTGTGATTCTGAAGACAACACGAGTTATTCTGACAAAACCCATGAGGATAATCTTGTGAGAGCTAACCTGTGTTTTATGAAAACCTAATTTAAGGTATCTGATTATTTCATAATTATCATGTACATATATATAATCTTAATATAGATGATTTTTTTTGAAAACATTTCTAATAAAGAGAGTTTTGAGTACTATAACATGTTGGGAGATACATTTAATGAGATTAAATAAAAATATAATACTTTAAATAACAACATATCTTAAATTTAAACATTATATATGAATGTAGTGTTGAAAAATAGAAAAATAATCAAAAATTAAAGGAGAAAAATGAATCAAAATTATCTAATGAGAATTTAAATAAATATTTTGATAAATTCACCAATGGGAGAAACAATCTTACTCAAATTCTTGGAAAAGAGACAACACCCAAATACACTACTGGTATTGGTTATTAACCTGGAAAGATGGGGATTATTTAAAATAAATTTATTCATTGTTCAATGGGAGAAACAATATTACTAAAATTCTTGGAAAAGAGACTACACCCAAATACACTACTGGTATTGGTTATTAACCTGGAAAGAGGGGGATTATTTAAAATAAATTTATTCATTGTTCTATCACTCTAACTATTTTTAATTAATCTGGACCCATACAATTGTTTATTTATAATACATTAAAATCTTATTATAGGAAACTGGTTATGTAATTATGGGTTCATAAATCATTAATTACTATCATTATCGGACCTAAGAATATTTGGGTTCTAAATTAATTTTTTTTTCTGAAACTTGTTTTTCATGGAACTTTCTTGATTATATCCAATAAAAACATATGGTACCTAGGCAATGTTTTCTCCAAAATCATAAGTTTAGATCATTAAATTTTTAAAAATTTGATAAATGTGGATGGTGAACATGTCACATTTGGTGATCATTCTAAATGGAAGATAATTGGCCATGGAAAAATCGGTATTTCTAATTCAATTTGAATTTACAATAAATTTATAATTTGTTAAAATTATAATTTTATTTTCATCTCAAAGCTTTGTGATGATGGTTTTCATGCCTTTTTTGAAACTAATTCTTACTATGTTTTTGATTCTATAAACGTTTTAGTAGTTATTAATTTAAGAAATGAGAATGTTATTTCTATTAATATAGATAAATTATTTTCATGAAATATTTATTGTCTATGTTCCTTTAACAATGAATCTTGAATTTGGAATAGTAGACTAATCCATTATAATATTCACTAACATAGAAAGATTAATATGAATGGTTTATTAAAATATCTACCTAAACTAGAAATCCTAAATGAAAACTATTTAACCCATTTCAAAAAGGGAATCAACCCAAGATGTAATCCAAAAAAAGAAAGAAGTTTCCACTTCTCAACCCTTAGAGTGGGCCCACATGGTCTTCATTGGGACTTATAGAGTTTCTAGTAAAAATTGGAAGTACTAATTTTATGTCTTTTTGGTTCAATTTTCTAGTTATACTTGGGTATTATTTCTATCTCACAAAATTGAATATTTCTATTCTTCCACGAAGTATGAAAATATGTAGAAAATATTATTAGATGTTGGATAAAGACCATAAATAGTGATTATGGCTACGAGTTTTAAAATCATGACTCTGAATATTTTTTCTCAATAAATAGATATAATATAACTATTACTCTCATAGGACCCAACAATAGAATGGTGTTGTAGAAAAATAAATTTGATCCTTCAGGAAATTTTCAGAATAATTGTTAAGGGGTATTAATATTATGTTCATTTTTTTGGAAGAGGCTAGAATACAACCTATTATATAATTAATATAGTTTTAATTAGACCACTATTAAAAAAAGCACATTATGAATTATGGAATAGTATATTTCTAAAATTTTACTACATTATAGTTTTGGGTTGCATTGTATTTATTCATAATTATAAGGATAATCTTGAAATATTTTCATCCAAGAGTGATGAATGAATTTTCCTTGGTTATTGAACTTATATTATATCATATAGGGTGTTTAAAAAAAACCAATACTATGGAAATATCGGTAAATGTAAAATTTTATAAGATAGATCCAAATAAACCTAAATCATCTTTATAAAACATTGAGGGTGGCCTATGAATTCTGAACATTGATGCCTAATATTTTGAAACATATATAAAACATGTAGAAAAATCATCCAGTTATAAGGAAGAACCAGAACCTGAATCTATATATGGCCATGAGTTTACCTTAACTTCTTTTCCTAGAGTTATTAGCACTCATAGATACCATCCTATATTTTTTTTGAGACCTATAGAGAGGTATATAGACTAGATCTTTTGTTAGAAATAATGTTAAACATCATGTATTCTTCTCTTAGCTTAATCCTAAATACATGAATGTTAAAATTAATGATGAATTATTGGTGATGGAGATGGAAGATCATATTAATCAATATGAAAGGAATAAGGTTTGGGAAAATGCAGTTAAACCAAAATACACATTCACTATTGTCACTAAGTGGGTGTTTAAGAATAAAGTTGATGAGTTTGGAACCATAGTAAAGAATAAATCTATGTTGGTTTCACAAGGATATAATTAAGAATAATGTACATACTATGAGGAATTATTTTTATTAATAACCAAATGTGAATCCCCTAGAATACTTCTTTCCTAGGAAACACATTTGGGGTCCAAACTATATCAAATGGATATAAAAATATCATTATTAAAAGGTTATATAGTTGATGATGTTTTTTTGTACAACCCCATGGATTTCGAAATCCTTAAATAAATATTTATATGGTTTAAAATAGTCTCTTCCAGGTTGTTATGATTAGCTCAACTATTTTCCAATTTCTAAATGTTTTTCAAAATCTATAGTTGAACCTACTCTTTAAAAAAGAATCATTGAAAGATGTTTTAGTAGTTCAAATCTATATGGATGATATTAATTTTGGATCTTTTAAAAATTATCCATAATATAATTTTTTAAAAATTATTCAAAATTAATTTGAATTGAGTTTAATTGGTGAACTTATATTCTTTCATGGTTATTAAATATTAAAAAATAATGATGGAATTGTATTAATTCAATGTAATAATGACAATGAACTTATAAAATATTTTGGTCTTGATATCTCAAAAATTATTCATAATCCCATGTGTACCACTAGTATATTGGATCTTGATGAAGCAAGAAAGCTAGTGGGTCGAACCAGTTTTAGAAGTATGGATGGTATTTTACTATACTGAACTGCTTGCTGACCTGATATTTGGTATAGTGCGTGTATGTTTTACCATTTTCAAGAAAAACCTAAAGTGTATCATTTAATTGTTTCATAACGATTTTTCAAGTACCTATAAAATACATACAATTTAGGGATATTCTATCCTAGAAGAAAAGAACTTGACTTAGTATGTTTTTCAAATGTTGATTTTTGTGGATAAAAGTTAGATAGAAAAGCTACCTATGGAACATTTCATCTTTTAGGAGAGTATCTATTGTCTTAGTGTAGTAAAATGAAAAATGATGTGGCACTGTCTACCAATGAAGCTAGATATATAATTCATGTGAGTTACTATGCATATTTTTTTTAATGAAACACACTTTTCAAGATTGTGGATGTCAAATCAGACATTTCATTAAAAAGTGTGACAATAAAAGTGTGATAAATATTTATAAAAATCATGTGTATTATATAGGACAAATAATATTGATGTAAGACATAAATGTTTTGATGAATCACTTTTTGAATGTGTTATATAATTTATTAAATAATTGGAACAAAACACCATCTTGATGATATTTTAACAAAACCATTGAAATCTGTGGTATTAAAATACATAAAACATGGATTTGAAATAATAAATCTCAGTTAGTATCTAATCTTGGACAATCCACCAGATGGAAATACAGTGTTGGAAAAGAAACCATTGGAAAATCCATCCATAGAAACACAATTGTTGGACCAGCCACCATTGGAAAACCACAATTAGAATGACCCCCCATTATAATGATACAACGTAGGAATGATACACTATAAGAATGATATTGAATTATAATAATCCACCATCAGAATGATCCACAAATAGAAAGATCCACTTTTGGGATGCTTCCAATATCTTTTTTTTTATTTTTCTTCCAGACGAATACCTATTTTGATTCCATTACAAATTTCCTTTGTTAAATTTTTTTATTTGGTTTTATCATTTATATTTTATTATATTTATTGAATTCAAACACCAAATTGATAAATTGGGATTGAAATTTAATTTTGAGCCTCTTTATATCACACCTTCTCCATTAGAACCCAACAATATCACCTTCCTTTACTCTCCCAACCTTCATCAATCTCACACCACTTCTCTAACCATAGTATCATTATAATTGTGAGAGTAAAGAATCCAAAAGTGTCATTTCTTGAAGAATCATGTTCTTGAAATATTTATAGAGGATAATCGAGTCAATCTATTATCAAGATAAGGAATGTAAAACATTCGAATCATGTGGTTTTCAGTGAAATTAAATTGGATACTGAATGATTTATTTATAGAAAGTTGTTGGTGGTCAAGGTGATCCATGACCTGGGATGGATTGATAGGTTCTCAAAAAATTATATACCTTCCTATTTGAGGTTTGTTCATCAATTCTCTCAGTACATTGATTTTTTTTTCAGAAAAGAAGGATTCCATTTATAGTATGATTGATGGTAAAGAGTTTACATTTTTCTCAAACTAATTGGAAAGATGTATAAATTTATCTCATTGAGTAATTTTTTAGGACTATCATAAAGTTATTCCCAGTGATAGTGAGTCACTAGATAGTGAAAATTATTTGTCAGAGATAACTTGAGATGGAACATTGAAGAAGGTGTGCTACATCTGAGTTATATAGAGAATGAAAATTTTTATTCTTGATCATTTAATATATGATGTGTCCTAGTAAATGGTAATTTAATACTATGAGATATCTTAACATGTACTTTCTATTCATCATAAAATAAAAGGATATGCTTAATATTTATAGATACCACATGTTTCATGGGATTGAAATGTGTAAGACGTTATACAAGTATAATTTCTTTATTTACCCTATGTTGATTTTAGTAATGTTGGAACATAAATCGTGATAAATGAGGAGGAAACTGAAGTGAAGTGTGGTGAATTCTTATTGAGTAAGTATAACTGATAAAGAATGAAATTTAATTTGAATTTATGGTTTCGAATTTTGGTTGAATAAAATGAAAAATTCTATATGGATTTAAATATTGTAGACCATCCTTCTAGACCCAATAACCTCATTGATTCTGGATGGATCAAGATGAGATAGTGAATTATTCAGATGATGAGGATTCTTCTGTAGAGGAAGTTACTATGGGTATTGATAAAGAGGAGGTGGCTACCATAGTTGAAGAGGGTCGTGATCCTTATATCATGAAGATCCCTACCGTGTACTTTGGATATGCAAGTCCACTTATATCTCTTAATACTAGAGAGAGTGTCTTAAGTAAAGGAATTGTAGATGAGGAGATTTAAATTTATAGAGATTAGAAGATTAGGTGATTTTCTTCTAAAACTCCATGGAAGTTCCAGTGGTTTTTGATGATGAGAATGGTAGTGGAGAAAATGGAAGGATAATAAGGATTGTAATGTTGATGGACCTGATCATGATGATGTTGATGACGTTGATAGGACACAATCACATCATCATTATATTTCTACTTAGTTAGGTCTATGGATAGACTTGGTTCAACTCGATCTATTACTTTGGAATGATCTAAATTAGTTCATCTAGTTAGTAACACTACCTGTTTTTGAGTTGAGATCATATATTCTAATGAGTGGAGGAATCCCCATGTCTATTCAGTCACCAAGATGATCTAGTTATAGTAGAAGTGGATTCTCTTGATGAATGGGAATAGTTACCAGTGTATTTCCAACTCGGATTAGATTATTCAGAGTCTAAGGATGTTGAATAAGATGTTGAGGAGAATAGAGATTCCCATGGTGGATTTTTCTTAGGTGAAGATGATGTATCATATATGGGGGATCTATCCCTAGGTTCCAAACTGCTTGGAATATCTTATCAAGACTCAGATGGAAAAAATGATTGTGATAAACACAATATTCCACTAGATCATGGTGGGATATCAATCTCAATTGAATACGGGATATATCCTAAGGTATCCTTATTTTAAAAGTTTATTAGTACTGGTGAGCTTAATTATTTTTTGGCCGATGTACCAGCTAGATCAAAACCATCATAGGTCGGTATTCCCTGTGTTGAGAGAGCTACTGTACCTCATACCATAGATTATGGTTTTACTCAATAGTTTGTATCCATAGAAAATTTAATGTCTTTCATTGAAATATCTAATTTAAATTTCGATTTGATTTGAGGTCTTAGACACCTCTTCCCACTCAGTTTAGTGAATCAGATGCTAGAAATTTTTTTGAGTATGTTTTTTTCAACATTCAATAAAAGATGAATTTTTGTATTTAGGTAGTTGAGACTAGGATTGAATGGTTTTCTAGTGATATGATAACCTTGATTTATATGATGGAGGTTTTGAGGACCAACTTTTTTACCAGTCAGGATGATTTCTCGGAGAGGTTGGAGAGTGTTCATGTTGTTGCTTCCATATCATGTGTTCCACCTCCATGAACCTCTTTTGAATCGGACATGATATGGTCTAAATTTATTGGGGTTTTCTATGTTGTTATGTATGATATTCACACCTCTAAATAGGTTTATATTTTCTATATTCGGCATAACAATGAGTACATATAAAAAACTGGTAAAATAGTGTTCAAATAAATCCATAATCGATAGGGAAACCATCACCATGGCTATTAAATACTATATTTATTGGATGTATACCAAGATTTAGTTGAATAATAATTTCAATTTTAGGTGAAAACCTAAGGATGCAACCTATTACTATGGTTTTCATGTATCATGTAGCTAGATCAATGTGATGACCCCTATAGTGAAGTTATTCAGGTAGGAATAGAAATAATTATTTAGTTTTATAGAGTTAGGTAGAGACATTATTATTAATTTTTTTGAAAAAATAAACCCTTGTTATATGATTTTGACATTTTAATTATTTCTATAGAAGAAGTTCCCATGAAATCCTGCACCCTTAATAATTTTAATCTTCTACCTCCTCAATTCCATCCATTTTGTATATATCTAGTTGAATTAGTTAGAAATCTCATAGTGATGTTCATCAATGAGATTCTCAACACTACCATAGAGCCTCCTACATTTGGCGAGGCCAAGGGATCTACAGATCGTACCTCTGAGGATAAAAGTGATTTGTTTTAGCCAATGTATTTTATTCCATAAATATTTTTATGTTATTAAATGACACAGAATTATTTTTATGGTTTCTATTCTTTGATAATGAATTTATTTGGATGAAATTTATGTACTTATATTTTGTGATATGATACAATAATATTGATACCAAATCTATTTCAAGTAATTATATTAAGTAAATTAATTTCAAAATGTAATAGTATTTTTTTGAAATTTTAGAAAGACTATTACTATTTAAACTTATCTATTTATGTGAAATTATGTTTTATATATGGTTTATAAAATGCCTTGATTTGTGATATCAAAAAAGGGTAAGAAAATTAGCACCTCATTGTTTTAAGGCTCAGAATTCATGTTTCCCATTTTTTAAATATATTTTATGTTTTATTATAGGATTTCATTTTATGAATAAAATTTGGCTATGCGTTCGAAACTGACACCATTTTTTCAAATTCTACCACCGCAAGAGTTATTCCACCACCAGCCACGATACACCATAAGACTTGTGATACCGCTATCTCTTGATACTGTCAGATTATTAACACTTCCAGTCACTTTATACCTCTAAGAATGAGAAACCATCTGATATATTCTATTTCTAGAGTCTTTTTACAACCAATAATCTCATCTACAGGCTCGTTGCTTCCACCAGAATCTATTACCGTCAGACGTGCTGTCTCCAGAATGTTCTTTTGCTAGTATTTCCACAATTAATTTTGTACTCATCTTAAATTAAATGCTTTAATGGATCTTATAATATTGAAAATAGGGGGAATATTTAATTATTATTCCCTAACCCTTTTAATAGTCGCATTGCAGAAAAAGAATAGGATTGGTACAAGGATCTATAAATTCATTATTATTATTTTTCAATGTGTATTCAAACCAATAATACTTTGTATTTCCAAATGATCTCCCTCATGTGTGTGTGATCCAAGGGGGAACTTACATTATACCTAATTTATGAAATACTAGTGTGAATGTTTTTAAACTCATTAATGATCAAACACATTAAATAGAGAATATAGTAAAATTATTTTTATACAAAAAACAGAACTACATGACACTCTATTTTCCACACCATTCCATGAAGTAATTTGATTTTCTCACTAATAAAAATATGAGTACTCTCTAATATATAGATCACTAAAGACCGAGAAATGACACTCCTTAAATATATTGTTATTTTATCCCTCTATTTTTTTACTTTACTTTTGAGTAGTGTGTTATTTACTCAGTTAATTATCACACAATGACCCTTACGCTTGAATTAGAGAATACTAAATATTCTATCCTTTTATTTTTATTTATTTACCCATAAAGAATATGGAATATTTCCCTGAATTCCATGTGATTTTTTTTCTACCCATGTATAACTATTGAAGAGGTTTTAAGCATGGAAAACTTGTGTTTTTTCTTGTATAACTTATCCAGGCTATGAATCAAAATATTTGTTATATAATCTACTTGGAAATGTGAGATTTTAAAGTTTATAGAATTAGGTCTCGTCTTAATATTTAAACCATTGTTCATTCAACTATGTGTCTTAGCATTGTTTTGTTTATTTTAAAGATATAACCACATTTTTTAAATAATAAACGATACATATACTTTTAAAATTTATCGTAATATGTTTTTATATTCGTACCTGATTAAGTACATTGATTTATGATGTTAGAGTAATTCATTGTGGTTGTAATTGATCCCTAATAAAGGATTGATAAATACATTAAAGGATCAAACATAAATTAAATTCTGGTGAATTTATTTTAGTTGAGGGATTTTTTTAACAAACTCTTTGTT
Organism: Viscum album; assembly: GCA_963277665.1. NCBI lineage: Eukaryota > Viridiplantae > Streptophyta > Magnoliopsida > Santalales > Viscaceae > Viscum > Viscum album. The sequence goes on along the minus strand of OY728160.1, from coordinate 1,396,582,127 downwards.
AGGAACTAAATTCATCCTCATCTTGAGTTACACAATCTGCACTATAATAACTATTTCAATTATTTCATCATAAAATAACTCATGGATCACATAGTGGGTTTAAAAATAATTCTACCATGGGATAACCCATGAAAATAGGAATATTTTATATAAATATCATGAAATCATAAAAATAAAGCATTAAAATAAATAATAAGATTGTTTTCCGTGGATCATATCCCCAGTAATGCATAAATAACCTCAATGGTTATCTTCTGAGGCATATAATGAATTTGAATGAATAATCACTTATAACATTTCTTGGTGAAAATATCCATTCTCTAAAAACAAATTAATAAAACTAAACTACATGAAATATTTTGGAAATTATTTTATTTGAAAATTAACTATGAAAATTTATAATGGATCTTTTGATAACCATTTAAAACATTTCTGGCAGAAAATAAACATTCCACTTTTATTTTTTTAATCTTAAAACATTTTCATAATATGTTTCTAGGAAAATAACAATGAAAACATAAAAATGAAATTTTAAAACACATTTAAAATATATCTTTAGTGAACCAACCTTTTGAATTTAAAATTTTCCTTTCAAAGACATTTAAAATTATAAAAATACTTTCCTTTGGAAATAACCTTGAAAATTTATAATGTAATATTTAGAATCATTTAAAATTATTAATTATTTAAATAACCTTTTCAAATTGATTTTTTTTAAAATATAAAAAAAATTTGAAAATAATTTAATTTGAAAATATCATTGAAAACGTATAATGTTGGATCGAAGGAACATAATGGTCAGGATGGGGGGAAATTTCATTCATGCCAATCATGTTAAAACTTGATTCCTTCCACATTTCTAAGAAACTCAAAATGAGAATTGTTTGGAAAATGATATGAAGATTTATTTTAATTTATTTTTAACACATAAACTATGATTTAATATTTATTCACAAAATCATTGGAATGTTTTTAATATTTCTTGAGAAATTTTTTATAAAACAATGGTTAGGATGAAAAATGGCTTTTGACAAAAAATGGAATCATGTTTCAATATTATTTAAAACATTATGTTAAATGTGTGGGTATATATAGAGAGTAAAATGAAGGGAAAACAAGTATTCTCATCAAATAAAAAATAGGAGAATAAAATTAATGAGAGTCTTGAGATATGGATCACATTATTTTTTTATTATAAGAATAATGATATACAACCCCAATAAAATATGAGATTTTAACATAATACTCTTACCACATTGGTAACATTGAATCATAATCACCATAAAATAATAACCTTAAATGATAATGTTAATATCATGAAAAATATAAGATTAATTATTTATCATTTTGATGGAGCAGTATGTACACCACACAAAATACGTGGGTGGTGAATTTTTATATATCTTCCAGAAATGAGAGACTAGAAATCCTTTACCTTAAGTCTCGAATTCATTCATACACATTTGAAACTCATATATAATGAATTTCATTGTGTTAGACATATATTATTGAAAATTAATAATATATTTTATACCAAATATTATTTTCTTATGACCACTCATTACCCTTTTTTACTAATTCCATGTTAAAATCACATTTAGGGTAATAACCGCTTTGTTTTTGTATATATTTTGATTTTTTATTTTCAGTACTCTTACTTTGATCATAGTTTATTCGTATATAGAATAAAAATAGTGAATCTATTTTAATATTTATAAATCAATTTCTATTTTAATACCTATCATGATATATGGTTTCAATAAATGAAGTACTTTATGATAATTGAGACGATAGACCGTACAAATACCTGAGTAACATTTCAATTTAACAATAATCATTATGGAAAAGAGGGAAGTAAAATATAAAATTTCCATAATTATAATAATATCATAAATAAAATATTATCACTTTAAATATACTAATACATATCATCTATATGGGTTGGAGATGAGAAGGGAGAGTCACATCCCTTCATGAAGGTGGTAATCCATACATAAAATAGTGATGTTATCAGATTTCATGAGTGAAAAGGTAAAAATGAAAATAATATATTAGATAATCAGAATGATAATAATTTCATGAATATAATAATTATTTCATTTATGTAACATATATTCATTAAAATTATCCTTATTATCACCAATGTAATGTTTTTTTGAAAAACAAATCACATCTCTTCATGAGGTGATAGTCCTCCATACGCATGAGTGATGTTATGGTATCCCCTAAGTAATGTAATGTAAAAAGGTATATATGATAAAATTTCTCTCGAGGTTAATTTTTTTTATAAATATCACAAATATATATATATGTGTCTGTGTGTGTGTTATATCCATCATCATATCTAACATGAGAGGTGGAAATGGAAAATGGAATGACCTCAGTTTCTGATGAAGTAGTCTGTCGTACACCAGAAGGATGATTTCATTACCCATTTGATGATAATGGAAATGGATGTCGGTAGTGAACTTAAAATAATAAAATATAATTATATTAAAATTATTTATGTTTTTATATTATATATAATTAATGATAATTGAGGAGTATTAAGTAATAAATAATATAAAACAATCATTGAATAATGTTTCCTCTTCCTTAGGTTTCTTCCGTAGGTTTTCACAAAATGAATGTATAGGTTAGATTTATGAAAAAATAAGGATTATAAGATTACAGTACAAATTTATTCAAGTTATTCGGTTTGATATTTTCCAAATAAAAAATGTTTGATAGTATGAAGAAAATGAGAGATGTGGGGAAATTTTATAAGTGAGGTGAGTGGAACACTTGAAATATTTTGAAAATAAATAGGTGTACCGACAATTTTAACCTGAAAAAGTACCAAAAATAGATTATTATATATATTTATTCATTATAGTGTCCAAATATTTCCATAAAAAACAATTTGTATAGGTTTTAAGGTAATTATAAACCATATCATTTTCATTCTACCCAATAAAAATCTCTTTCTTACCCAAATCACGACAATTAATTTTTACTATTTTCACTATTCATCATGGATAAAAATTATTCCGACCTTATTAGATAATATAAATTGTTATTATTCAAAATAAGGAATCTATTATTTAAAATAAATATGAAAAAACTGTAAAAATTTAATTTAAAATTAATCTTGGAGACAAGTTGTGAATGTTGGTTTTCGAAAAGAAAATTTTCAAGAATTTCTACGGTTTTTACATCAAAATTGAACATGAAAATGATACCAGTGAACTAAATTGGATTTTTAGAGATATAATTCAAATTGTTTTTATTTTAAACTAATTTAAACTATAATTTAAATTTATAATTAATTTTAAAAAAATACAGTTTGAATTATGGTTCAATATTTTTCACTATTAATCAATAAATTATACATTTCAAAATATTCTCTGAAATTAATTCTAAGAAAATTTACACATTAGGATTTAAGAAAATAATTTTAATTTTTGATATAAATTTTAATGAATTTTAAATAATTAGTTCTAAGGTACGTGTGTAAAAATGTGACAAAAATGATTATTTTGAAAAATAAATTTTTTAGTGTAAAATTTAATTTTTTTTTATATTTTATCTAGAAAATAAATAAGGTGAATGTTAATGATTTTATTTGATATATAATATATGCATTTAATCAAAACCATTCAATGAAATTGGTTTATTTAATTTTTTTTATCTAAAACATGTTTTTTTTATAAAAATATATTTTTAGAAAAATATTTCATTTAATAACGATTGGTTTTTTTAATTAAAATTAATTACTATTAAAATAATTGAATTTATATACATGGGTATACCACATATTTTCATAACTTATCTAATCATATTCATACCCACCATTCAAATGGATTAGTGATAATAATCATATTATATAATAATATTTTAATAGTTTTCTATGTTTTGTTAAACATGGTTTAGAGTATATCATAAGTTACAATTAGTGTTACATGTAACAAAATCTACACTCAGTGTTATTATAATGACCTATTATTTGGATCCAATGTAAAATTATAAGGGAATTTTAGTTTTTTAATTCGGTGGATGATCCATTCTTTTAACTGAGCTATAGAAGGTAATTTCAAGATATGGACCACTAAAAAGTATTTTTTTAGACTTGGATAGAGGACTAAGTAGTGTCGTCGGTGTATGTCAAATTTTAGGAGCATTGGGATTTGAAAACAAAAAAAAGGAGAAGGATAAAAGGGGGGATTGTTTTTTTCGAAACTGTGTGACCATGTAGAAGAAACCGTCTAGTTAATCTAGAAGCGTTCTATGTGTCAGATGGATTCATTTGACCATGTGAGTGGAGCCGTACATCTCTGTGACTTGTTGTAGGTTCTTGATAGTGGGTTTTAGTACATGCTACACACAGTTAGCCAAACTGTGCAGCCAGCCCAAGTGATGGGAATTCTAGGGTACTGCCTTGAGCATGGTATATGCATAGTTTTTAAAAACTGTGCGGCCAAACTCTAAAACCTTTTTTTTGGGTGAATTTAAAATTTTACCATTATTGAATGTTAAATAATTATTTATTCATTACTCCCTCTTATTCCTGTAGAGGTATATCATCTTCTTCTCCCAAGGGTTTGTAAAATATCTTTTCCAATACTATTGATATCTCATAGACCTAGGCATCGATTAGAACAATTTCAGTCATGTTGGATCCATAGAAATAGTCTCTTGAATCCTTTTTCTTCCTTTAATGGTTTCTCTTCATATCTATTGTGTTATTTTTGGGCATGCTAATTCACCCTATTTTCAGGGTGAATGTTTTTTTTCATCGATTTCTCTCAAACTATAAAAAAATCAATGTTTGATATTGGATGAGTAGAGGAAACATGATATAAGGTAGGTGGTATATATTGGTATACCCATGTTTATGTTCATTTTTAAATATTTTTGTCATTGTGTATGGAACTTTTCCACCCGTCCCCCTGAAATTGTTTCTTTATTTTATAAATTATTGTAGAAATTATGTATTATTCTCGTTGAATCATTATACATAATTATTGGATGTCAAACTCAATTATAAGCACTCCTTGGGTGTAGAACTAAATTTTACATATTTTATAAATTTTTTTGAATCCTAGAACATATTTTAAAAGTTCTTATTAGATAGTAAATGAAATTTCCTCTTATAGGAAATTTTTATAAAAGATAAAATTGTTTTTCCATGTTTGGTAGCTCTCTAAAATGCCCCAATTTCGGGAACTGAGTTATGAATCATGAATGTGAATATTGGTTCTACTAAATGAAATGTTTATAAATAATGTCATGTATTATAATTAAACCCCTTTTGAGGAGGTACACTATCTTCTCAATTAAGTAGTGTCGATTAGTGATTTAATCCTTCAATAGTCTAATGGAATTAGTGATATCATATTGATTTATGTTATTTCAAGACATGTGGAATTATTAGTACATGTCATAAATGAAATTCGTAGATGGATTGAATAAGGGGGCATGACCTTCCTTATGACTAATCATTTCAAATACTAGCCACCCTCTAAGTGGGTTGACATTCACTAATTATAGATATCCCATCCTCTATAAATGTATGATCTTGTTGAAATTAAATGGTTTGAATTAAATTCAATTGAATCAGTTGGTATGAAAAAGCCACTTTCTTTATAAAAATAAGCACATCTTATTTGGATAATATGAATTCTAATGCCTCATTTGAATATGGGCTTGAAAAATAAAATGAATGAGAGGTTATTTCACATGGATATTATAATAAATATTATTACACCAATGATGTAGTATGTGTAATGATGTTAAGGGTTCTATTGGTAATGAAGAATTATGCTCTCTTACATTGGGTGTTAAGCATGATGTCTCAGACCATTAACACTATTTGGATAGTGGGAATGAAACCTAACCTCCCATGTTAGAGTGTTGTAATGAAGACACAACCATCATTTAAGGTAGATAAAATGAAGTATCTACCTCATTATTAGATATATGGATTCTACCATATGTTGGACCTTATTGGTTTGTTTAGACTTGTCATGGATGCTCGAGTTACACCTCAATCCAGCCAACACCTAGTATTTCATGTGTATGACTACTTAAATCCTCACGTACTTAGTTCATATCGGTATATATATATATATTTTATTAAATATATATATATATATAGTTTCTGGATTAGATGGATTTTGTCCTATTCCGAAGCTGGAATTATAATTTATGTGTCCTATTTGAACCTGATCCAATAGGTATTTATTCATTTAGTCTTCATTATCAATATTTATACCTGAAAACTACTGCACATTATATTCACAGGCTGGATATAGCTAAAGACACCACTGGTTGTGGGCTACTTAGTATAACTCATACCTAGTTTGTGCCACCATTGCACTGAGGTACCCCTGAATATCTCTGGTTTGAAGGACCATAGACTAATTCTAGTACTATCATGTTTGTACAAATGAATTTGGAGCATGTTACTGAGTAAGATCATAGGATTCTCATGGTGTTTTCCCTATGGGACATTATTTCTTTTATTTTTTCTTATATTTATTTATATCATGTTTCCCTCTATATGTATACTATTTCAATTTATGTATTATCATCTGGAAATGAATGTTTTGGTGTATATTTACATTGGATATCATTTTTTATTCAGCTGTAATTTTTATTATTTCACTACTCTATATGTCATTTATTATTAATTCTATTGTTTTTGGTTATTTAATTTTTGATATACTACGGTGCTACTCTGATCATGAGGGTATAGACTTCCCATCGTACCATCATTCAAACATCACAGCTAGATTCAAACTTGAAGCCATGTGGGTACCAGTTCGGCTACTGGTTCTATAATCATCATTGTTAGGACATTACAAAGTGGTATTATAGGGGGTTATTTTTTTCCTTGGTCTTATTATTTGTGGATGGTAGACAAGAGACTAGGAATGTGTTGACACTTGTAAAATAGCCATGTATTGGAGTGGTCTACCCACCAATGAGTAAATGTCAAGGTGGATAGGGATGGTATTTTCATTCAGGATGTTTGTTGTTATAGTTGAATATGATTTCACTTTGAGTGATTGGTGTATTTTCAACATCTTATATATTTATGAGATTTACTGAAATTTTTCCTTGGACTCGTATAACAAGGAAGTATAATTACATTCATAATTATTCATACATAGATATTCACATGTCTAGTATATTTCATGCCATATAGTTGCATTTGTAGGATTTTTTCTTACTGTAAATATGTTCCTTGTGTGTTTATTAGTATTTCTATTATATAAAATGATATTAATTTTCGTGGAATACTTAGTTTTTTACCTATTTATGTATTTATTCATAATTATTATTAAAATAATATGATTGGGTGAATAATTTATCATGCTAATCTACTAACAGTATTAGGTAATTATATGTTATTCTTCCTAGTCATTTAGAATTCATACATATATATCATCCTTTTGTACTTATTAAAAATTTTTCGCTATGTTTATTGCTTATGTAAGCATTATTAGTTATAAACTAGATATGAAATTGGTTTTAAAGTGAAATCATGAATCAAAATGGTTTTCCCCATATAGATTGATGATGAAACCTTCACTAACTAATCATGAATTGTTTAAGGCAAGAACCATTTAATTCCTGGGTTGAAAAATATTAGTAATGACTAATGTGATCCAAATTCCAATCTGTAATGTGTATGGGTTCTTTATACACTAGGAGTAAAAATTTATATAAATTCCCCATTTTATAAATTCATGATACATTTTCAGATGCTTATAAATGTAAAAGAAAATTATTTTTGTTCAATGAATAATTAGTTTCTTATGGAACTATTATGTTTCTCATACATATTAGTGTTGTAATGGTATTTAATATTATTAGATAAAATCAATTTAGATCAATATAAAAATTTAATCTTCTAATGGTTTCCTTATATTGGATTGTGAGTCTATCACATGAGCATAAAAATCTACATGAGTTTTTCCTAAATTCACAAGTATAACCATGTAGGTTTGTTGAGAAATGTTTATTATGAAATTACTCACTATGAGTGTTTTGAAACATTGATGACTAAAAAACATCTATTGAGTTTCATTATGATGAACCTTGGTTGGTTTAACTAGACATTCGTTGGTTTCCATAACTATTGAAAGGTATTTCTATGATAAATATACTAATTATGATATGATTCCAATAAATGATTAATGTTTAAAAGGGATGTTTGTTAATACATACCTATTTTACCTTGAGGATTTAGGTGAACAAGGTACCAAGTGCTTTGGAATTATAATTGGTACTTGATGTTTTGTATCAAGTCTGTTAAATTATAAAATAAAGAATGTGAATCCATGTAATGAATAAAAATATAAACTTTGGTGGTATAATTTTTTTTAAATCCACATGTAAGGTAAGATTAATAACCTCAATGAGTTTATATGGAATTGGAACATGAGACTTTTTTGTAGGAATTCTAATTTTTTTTGAAGGGATTAAATGATAGGAATAGGGTCTAGTGAAATATTTTTTGCATGAACTTGTTATAGTGTCAATGATTTTGATATCCTAATAGGATAGTTGAGGTAGGAGTCACCTTTATACATTAAATTCATTTCTAAATCTTATGATCTTTAGAGGTGTGGCACCATTCATGTGGAATTATCCTATGTAGAGCTCTTAGATTCAAAATATAACCCTTGATTGGATTGGTTTTTGTGGTTTCATTGACTCTTGTAATGGACATTATTATCAAGTAAATATCAGTTTTAGCAGGTTAGACATGCCCAAAGAATGGTTGGCTGTTTAGAAGGCTGCATGAACCTCTCTTCTTACTTAGTGATGGATGACTTGGTATATCCTAATATACATTAATGGTCATATGTTAAAATACAACTCTGTATTAGATCTCTTTTATGGACCACCTGATACCTATATACATATGGCTGAAAAAATATGGATAGTATTGAGGATGATTCATATTACTTTTTAAACCTAAGGTTGTTGCAAGTTCATATATGTGGTACCCCTTGAGTATCTAAATAATATAATAAACCTGTTGAGTTTTGTGGAATTATTAATGCATGAACTGTTGTGTAAGGTCTCATGTCATCTCCAGAGTAGAGTGAACTAGGTGTTAAAGGAATCCAATTCATCCTAATGATCAAGATTGAATAAAACGAGGGTCAAGTGTTTTGACACACAGGTCTTGATGGTTTTGGATTTCTTGCTGAATGTAATGATGTATGTGAGTGTGTATCTAGGAAATGTCACATGTGATTTTAATGTGAATCTAATCTGGATAGATTATGAGTGGACAATCTATTTCAATATTCTAGGACTATGAAACTCCTACAGTGGGAAGAATCATGATATTTATAGTGAATACATATCCTTCCTTGTAAATGGGTCACAATCGAGGAAGAACATTTTAAAATGGTCAATGATATTTTTGAATTCCCTTGAGGCTGGAATGATTTGACTTATTCCGGTGCTTTCAAGGTAGAGTGAAAATGAATGGTTTCATGCATACAATACCTCTTGAAACACCGTTGGTCATGGTTGGACTTTGGTGGTCATGTTGAGAACTCATGGGATTCGTCAGGTGGTAAGGGTGTTTTGATTGATTAATGATGGCGCGTTGAATGGTATAACTAAGCTTCTTGAAAAATGAGTTGAGTAGTATTGGTTTGACTGATCTTCGTTATAGTAGTTGAGTATGGTTGGATTAAAACATTACTGAGAACTAAACATTTATATATAGAGACTGTCTTAGGTCTTTTAGATAATATTTGGTGTCCCCTTATGGTTATCTTGTTCTAGTGAAGATCATTTCCCCTATCTTGACATCATCGAAGTACACTAAGAGAGTGTCAATTATATGTTACAATTAATTTAAATGTCATTGGAATGATAAGTAAACTCCATTGGAGTCAGGTTTCATCATCGTGGTTATTTTAAAAGGATTGGTTTTTCCTGAGTGATATTTGGGTCCCCATGTAGAAATGACCTACCCAGATTCATTGACACCAGCCAGTTCGTGAAATGACTAACATTGGGCTTAGTTAGTGTTCTTGATATGTGGGCATCTTGGATGTGCACCAACTTCTCACTAGTAAATGTCGGGTACATGCTATCTTGGATGCGATCCTAAAATTCTAGTCGATGACACCAAGGTTACCCAAAATTTTTAGTTTGGATCAGATGAGATGTTTCATTGGTGATGATCATGTATTTTTGGATTGGGTGTACACCCATGTTTGTGTGGAGGCATTAAAAGTTAAATTGATTTTGTGCTAAAACGTCACCAAATGTTTGAAACGAGCCTTTTGGGTCATGCTCAAGGGTAATATGAAATGAAATGGGAGAAGGCATCTTGTTTTGGGATGTAATAGACCATTAATCTAAGCCAATAATTTTTATAATTGTTATAAAGAGTTGGCTCGGCTTATTTTCTTTTATGATACAGAATACAGATGGTATAGAAAATTTTTTGACACATCGTCGGGTGGAGATTTGTGCATTTTTTCGGCCAATAATTTTCTTTATAATATGGCTTGACCTAGCTAAATGAGGACAATGGGGAATTTACCATTTGACCAATTAAATATCATGCTAGGAGTATCTTTAGAACAAAAGGGACGTGCTTTGATGGAAATTATGATGGTGGAGGCACCATGCCTCCGAATTGGACCTTTTATGAAAAAAATGAATGTGATAAGTACCATAATACAAATTCATAATGTGATAATGACATGATCACGTCTCTTTTCAAATGGGATTAATTAAGCACAATGATGGTGCTTCATATGGGAAACGTGCATTGGCTCAGGTTTTTATGGCATAAGTGCTATAAACATACGTAATGCATGGAGGTGTGTGGTGGAATTTTGGAATAAAATGAAACCATTTGAATGAGACTACATGACCATTGTGGTCCAGGTGAGATTTTTAGGGTTTCCCCAAGGATTCCTAGGGCTGAGAAGTTCTATGGTTGGGAGGATATAATGAACTGTGTTTTGGATCCATCTTACAATTCCATGAGAATTGGAATTTAGACGTATAGTGGACATGCCACTATTTGAAATGAAATTTGGAACATAATACAACGATTAATAACACTCAAAATTATTTTTTTAGTCTTGGTTTGAGGTACCAGAGGTTCCCCGGGTGTTCTATTGTATTCCAGGAGCATTGATCACCACAAAATCAATATTGGAGAAAGATAATAGGGGCACACAATTTTCCTAAAACCATAAAACCCACTATAATAAATAAAATGGACAATATAGTATAATGGTAGGTATCACATGATTTCATATAACTATGTATGTGGTGCTTCATGGATGTGCACATTGATGCAGGTTATTGATAGTGGGGTTTTTCATGGGATGCACACTATTAGCCAGACCATGTAGCCAACCTCTGTAATGGGGAATCATGGGTTGTGACTTAAGGAAAACATTGAAATGGTTTAAAAAAACCATGTAGACAAACCATGGACCCATATTCTTTAGGTTGAATTTATGAATTTTCCCTCAATTAAAGTTAAATCCTTAATTCTTATTTCCTTCCACTCATTCCAGTGGAGACTCTCCTCTTTTATCTCATGGGTTTCTACAATTCCTTTTATAGGATTCTTGATATCTCATAGATCTGGGATATGATTTGGGCACCATAGGCCACATTATTTTAACATTAGAAGTCTATAAAATACTCATTCTTCCTTTCATAGTTTCTCTTACTATCTATTGCGGTATTTTGGTGGGATCTCATTCACCCTATTTTAATTAGGGATGGCTTTCATTGATTTCTATAAAAATAGAAAAAAATAAAATATTGATATGATAGAAATAGCGAATCACCTATATTGTGTAGGTGATCTATAGATCTTGTGAATACACTATAATGATTTAAAAATATTTCCATTATGTTTTGGAATAGCATTTTCCATGAATCATCCTAAAATGAGTTTTTTATTTCCATAATTGTTATACCCATGATGCATTACTACAATTGATAATTTCTATGTTAATAGATGAATTAATCCTCAATTTTAGATATCCAATGGGATTCTGAGTTGTTTTTATATCTTTTATATAATCATTGAAATCCTATAATTCCATATAAGCATTCGACTTAGACTGTAAAATAAATTTCCCCATTAGAGGTAATATTTATAAACCACATAAATTTTTTCCTTCTTTGGTAGATTTCAAAAATTGTTTTTTTGGTGAATTCAGTTATGCTTCTTGAATATGATGCTTGGTTATTCCCAATCAATTTTTTGTTAACAATGTCATGAATTATAATAAAACATCTCAAATATGGTGTACTTTATTCTAAACTAAAAATGGTGGTTATTGATATAAATCATTCATGGCCTTATGGCATTGGGGATTTCCTATTATTTTTTATGTTATGTAGAATTCATCTAACATGACCTCAAATGATATTCTTCATTGGATTAAATAAGTGGGCATGACCTTCCTTGTGACTAATTATTTTGAAGACCAACAACCATATATGTTTGATGGAATTATTTGATAATAGATATCATTTACTTGATAAATTGAATGGAATGTTTAAATGGAATGGTTTTAATTAAATGGAAATTAATCGGGTGGTACAACCACGCCTCTATAATTATATAAATAATAATGGATTATCTGAATAATATGAATTGTAATTCCTCATTTTTATATGGGAAGGACTAATAAAATGTTGGAGAGACAATGAAACATGGATATTATTATATATATTATTACACCTTTGATATGCAATGTGGGACGATGTTAATGTTTCTTTTGGGCTTGATAGTTCATTTTCCCTTACATCAGGTGTTGAGAATGAAGTCTCACACCATTGAACATATTTATAAGGTGGGAAAGACCAACCAAACCCCTTTTTTGGTGTTAGAATAAGGACACACCAATCATATTGAGTGGAGATCATGACATATCTCACTCATTATGAGATTTTGGGCTTATAACCTCTATTGGAGCTTATAGGCTCATCTAAACTTGTTATGGATACCAGAGTTACACCTCATTCTGATCATCACTTAGTATTATAGGTATATGGCTACTTACAACTACACATACTCAGTCCATATAGGTAGATACAATATATAACTATATATGAATATATATTATATATATATATATATATGGTTGCTAGATCAGATGTATTTTGACTTATTCTGAACCAGGTAGAGTTAGCCGGGTGTCCTATTAGAACCAAATCCAACTAGTAATTATTTATTGACCCTTAATTATAATTCATTATACCTTCAAATTAATGTTCATTGTATTAATTGAATTTATTTAGCTATAGGCACTATTAGTGGCGGCCTATTAAGTATATCTCACACCCTGATCGAGTTTCCATTCTTGGAGTACCTGGGAAAATATCATGTTCACAAGATGATATATTTCTACTTGTGATTTCATTCTTATACATTGGAGTTAGGATCAAGTGATGGAGCTAGATATCAGGATGCTCATGGAATTTTCCCTCATTGATTTTATTTATTTTCTTTATTCGTGTACTAAATTGTTTCGTGTTTCCTCCTCTATGTCTACTATTTCAGTTTATATATCATCATCTAGACTGACTGAAAATAATTTTTTTTTCATTTTCTAAAGCCGGGTTAAAGGTAACCGGAACCCCAACGTACATCATGCCTACATAGATGAAACTTAAACAAACCAGAACAACACAACATTACACATCATAATAGCCATAATCGTCTCCAAAACCCATGCAGGATTCCTCCTCACCCGTAGCCGACTCCCACACTGGGTTCCTCCAATAGTTGGCACTTTGAACCCTACTTCTAAGCTACTCCAGAACATGCCATTCAGGTGAGGCATCGACGGCCACTCTTCCTTTTTCAAAGCAATCACCGCCACCCCACTCCGCTTAGAAGCTGATCTGGTCCTCAACGGCAGTAGAAGATGTGAGTAGTCCTTCCGCACCCTTATTCTTGTTTGAGTAGACATAGGCCCACCACTTGTATCAATCTTCCGAGTCCCTCTCTTGACAATATCACTGAAAGAAATCCCAGCCAGCTCACTCACAATTACTGTTCCTCCACCAGAGTTCTCCTCTCCTCTACTATGTTTCTCCCTCCAAACAGAAGACGGGCATACAACATTATCCAGCCTCTGATCTGTATTGCTGATTTCCACTAAAGGGAGACGTCCATCTTTATTTGGAGCCTTTTCCACAACACTGGACAAGGCCGAATTCCCTTTACTATCATTGCTCCTGCTCTTTCCCCTCCTTCTCTTAGGAGAGGTATTACTTCCATCCGTGCATAACTCCTTGGCAACATCCACTTGACCATGATTCCCGATAGAAGTCTCCTTTCTTGTTGGTTCCATACCCTCCTCCCCACCTCTGGAAACACTATTCAAAGCCGGTTCAACATCACCATTACCAAGGCAATCAAACCTGTTGGATAAAGAAGCAAAAGGCTTGGCCATTGAATCTAAACCTCTAGCCCCTTATGTGCAGGGAACCTGCAGGACAGGACTAGTACTCACATCCCCCACAGTCTGAACCAAATCAGCTCTGCCTCCAGCAAGCATCCAATCCACCGAATCCTTAGCACCTTGGCCTTCCTCCTCTAGCAACCTACTGACCTCAACCACCGGGCCATCCACCTCCGGTGCCTGGGAATCCAAATATACCCCTTCTATAATCATCTCCTAAACAACAGGGGCAAGAATCTCCTCAACAGCCGCCTTGGAGGCCTCACCTAGAAGACTGTCCACTCCTACAGATTGGGAACCCTCCTCTTCGCCAATAGGACAAGGCTCCCTCTGCTCACATCCCACCCTTAGAGCCAAACCCACTGGTCTTCTCCTAGCCTCTCCATCCCTTCTACTGGGAACTTGTAGTCGGTCCTTCAATGTTCCATTCCTATGGAAAAACACCAATTCAGGTCCCATGCGGTGACAAGAAGAACATAAACCCGTCCAGTTCTCGTAAATCACCTGCCGTCTACACCTGTACTCTTCCCATATGGTAATCCACACATAATCAAATGGCCGTCGAGAGGCGTCCATCTCCACACAAACCCGAGGATTGAACAGATGGAACACATCATTAGTACGACTATCAGAACACAAAAACCTTCCTACGAGTTTGCCAAGCATTTGAATAATAGCAGGGTTCTGGAAGGGAAGCGACAAATTAGGGAAACTTACCCAAACCGTTGTCGATGGTGAATCGCACTTCATGTGAAAGTCAAAAGACCAGCGTAATATAAGGAAGCGATACCCGTTGAAACTGCGAGGAGCTCTCGACCAAGCAATAATGAGGTCTTCCTCTGATTTGAACTGAATCATCATGTGGTTCCTATCAAGCATACTGACAATTTCCCTTTCCTGAAGCTCCCACAAACTGAAGATAAATCTGTCGAAGGCATCAACATAAGGTCTTCCATTTCTAATGTGCTAAATCACGGTAAGACTCAGAAGCGCAGAAGATTCTGAAAACTCTGAAGTTGAGAGATGAAGATTAGGTCTCCCATCGAACAGATCAGACACCTTAGGGCTCAAAGAGATTTTCGAGAAAGGAGGAAGAAAGTCTGGATTTGAAAATGGTCGAAAAACACCTGGTCTCGCATTGGTCGACGAATCTCCCTTCCCCCCCAGCGGGGGGGGGGGGGGAGGGGGGGAGGCCGGCACCGTCGTCGTCGTCACCACTCGCCCAGAATCACCAAGGTTTCGCCTTCATCACCGATCGACCCTCCTTACACTCTATAATTCTATTAATCATTCTGGAGATTATCATCATCTAGAAATTCAATCAATATTCTATATTGGTATTGGAGATCATTTTATTATTATTCTGTTATTATTATTATTATTCATCTCCACATTCATTCATTTACTACTACTTCCACTATTATATTTTATTTAATTTTTGATATACCACTATGCTACTATTATCATGAGTGTATAGTCTCCCCAACATATAATATTTATACCCTTGATGCTAGTTGACATCTTATTGTATATGGGGAGCCAAACTTGAGGCTAGGTGGTGACTTGTCGATCTACAGGTTTTATAGTCATTCACCTTAGGATGTTACAGTTTAATGTAAAACATGTTAAACCCAATGTTGAATGTAACAAAAAATATAGGAAAGATTAAATTTATTTATTTTTTTTTACAAAAAATTATTAGTGAGTAACAAAATCATTTCTCTAAAAAAATATTTTAAAATGAAGATAAATAATTATAGTCAAAATTTCATTTGAAACATTTTTTTGTAAATAATGTAGGGACAAATTTTCCTTAAAAAGTCAATTTTCAATAATAATTGTGTTAGTATTTCATACCAAGATCAAGGAGGTTACTTAAGACCATATAAATATTTTTTATGTTTAAAAACATTACGTTGAAATATTTCATTCTAAAATCTATGTGGTTGTTAAAGAAAAACTTCTTTAGAAATTATTCCATTTAAAAATGAACATTTTATATCCAGTTGAAATAATTTGAAATATTAAAAGTAAGAAAATTCTAAAAAAATTCAAATAGATTCCATCCTAGAAACAAAAGAAAAATAATCTTAAAAATTAATTCCATCTTCTTGGGAATAAACTTGAACAACTATTAATTATTTATTTTTAACTATGAATCTTACTTCATATAGTTTATTATGAAAACCCACTATGTTCATATTTGGTTCATTTAGAATTTATAAAAAACTCCACATTGTATTTTATTTAAATTTATTTAAATAATCATGAATAGAAATAATCCAGTTCAAATCAATTAATTCATCATCAATGTTATGCAGAAAAAATTAAATAATAAAATTAAAATCAACACATTAATGTAAAATATATTTTCAAGTTGTTATACTAGATTCAACATTTCAATATACTATTTCAATAAGGTGATATTTATGTTTTTCCACACATTAGAATCTGTTTTTGATGATATTGTATTCCCCTCAACTGATGGAATATCATTTTCTTGTTTATCCTCATCAAAATTGAATTATTTAAATTCCTTAAAAGAATTTTCATAATCTTAAATATGGTTGTCATTATTTGAAATGAAATTCCCATATACAAATTACTCCATAGACATAGTTATCTGGTTATATATTTAATAATATTTAATTTTATTTGAGGTTCCTAAATTATACCGTCATCACTTTTTGAAACAAAAATTTCTAGATTATATCTAGTATTTAAAATATAAACTCTACAGACAATTAATTTAAATTAACCAATCATATGTTTCATTAATTTGAGAAGTTTATAACGTTTTTTCATTAACATGTGTAAAATATAAACTCTTATTAAGATATTTAAAGTAGTTTTAACTCATTCAACCAAAAAAAATACTTTGGTATTGTGAATTTATTTAGCACTGTACTTTACACTTAATGAATGATATTATTTTTCTCCCTAAAAATCCACTTTCTTTTGGTGTTCATAGAGTATATGTTTTTCAAAAATAACTATTATCTTTAAAACAATTCTAAATGTCTATGTTTATAAATTATATTCCATGACCACCTCTCATTGATGAATTAAATGGACCCTTTTATTTTGAATTTATTTACATAATTTAATAATTTTTTAATGTATCACATTTATGGGATAAGAAAATAGTCAAAGTAAATCTTCACAAATAATTAATAACTAAAAAAACATATCACATAAAATATAAACCTACTATTATCTTGGGTAAAAATAAATTATGATGCATCAATTCTATGTATCTAGAAGTTTAAACCATATTAATGGATCTAGAATAATCTATGTACTTATTATTTTTTATAAAATAATCATATAAAAAATATATTCTTTAAATTTTGTAACATCCAAAACCTATCTATGTTTGGAAAACATGTACAATTGTTGATGATGAAAATTTAACAACCATATTTCACAAATAATTGTGGTATGTTTCTACAATATTTATGCACTTTATATTTTAATTGGTAAGTTCTCAAAAATCTATATAGTTGATAGTTTCATTTCAATTGGAATAAAAAAAATAATATTTTCTTTATAAATATGACATTTATTATCATTGATGTTTATAGTCCATAATTATCACAAACCGATGATATTCTGACTAAATTGTGATTTAATCCCACCACATGAAGTGATTTATAAATTATAATAGATTTTAATAAACCATATAATACAGAACCTTTATCCAATCCATTAGAGGTGTAACTGAATGTGATAGTGTCTCCATCACATAAACTAAAAGATAATATGTTGAGGTGTCACCAGCCATGTTTCTGGATCACCCAATGCCCATATATTTGGTATCTTTATTACTATTTAAGAAGGTTTCCACTAAATGAATTATGTAGATAATTTTTTTATTCCCAATATATTTTCTGTCCAATAATATTATTTATAAAACTCTTAGGAACCCATATATATTTTAGAAATTTACTATAGGGCAATAAAAAGGATAATCACTTATAAATAAATGTTTTTGTGTGTTGTAGTGATTGTGTAAATCTTAAATTGAATTTATTTTTATAATTCCTTTTTATATTACATATATAATATTTAATTCATTAAAAAAAATACTTTTAATACTTTTAAGAAAATTATTTATATAATTAATAAGAATTTATGTTTTATAAAAAATCAAGTTTTATATATTTTTTAGTTTTATCATAGAAATAATCTTAAATCATTTATATTTTACATAAAAATAGATACGGTTTTTATTTATATAGTTATTTCACTTTTAATATTTTCATTAAATTTTTGACTGACTTACAGGTTATAATAATTTTTAAAAGCTGAACATGACCCTATAATTTTCAGTTTCTTGTTTTTATATTTATGATTTTAACATTATTGTTCAATTTTTTTAAATCAGAAAAATCTAATTTAAATCACCATTTTTTATCATTATATGATTTTACATGGAATCCTTCATTATTTCTTCCCATTTTTTAGCCGTATCATTTTATAATCACAAACTTATTTCTTTTCATTAACTATCCTATTATCTCTTTGAATTTCTCTATAATTTTTATACATTATCAAAATATAACTTTGAAATTTAAACTTTTTATTTAATTATTTAACCTAATTTTTAGTGTTAGGCTTATAAACAAAACTATAATTAGAATCAGTGTTTTCATCATTTAGAATTATATCCATCAAGCATAGATTGGATGATTCTTTTTGATTGTTAGAACAGTAACTATTAGAATCAGAATTATATGTGAAATACTATCAAATATGATATACATATTTTAACTTCTTCTTATATTGAATTTATTTCCCTTATTTTCAAAATTTTGAATAGTTTGATATGATATGACCCATTTTCCTACACTCTTAGATGAATAATTCTAAGACATCTTATTTACTACATTTCCTTTTCTTAGGATCTTTTATTTTATTCTTCATTTTGATGTCAATTTGGTTAGTTATTAAATATTCTATTTCCATTCATATACTTGTATACAAATTTATTAAAATTTTTAATATCATCTTCTTTCTTTTATATAACATATAATTAGAGGAACCAGAAATAACATATATATTTTATTAAAATTTTATTCCGTTACTTTTTTCTTGATCATTAATAATTTCATTCTTCATTTTCATCTCAAATTGAAGAAGTGATCTTATAATTTCATTTGTTGAATACTTAGTGAAACCCTACTCTCCAAAAATTATATGATTCTATGTGATTTATCTTTTATGTATTGATCGAAATATTATTTCAAATAGAGAAACATTATTTATGGTAACCAAGATTGAAATCATTCTATGTATAATTTTTGTGAATCTATTGTACATATTGTTGATTCTTTCTTGATTAGCCTTTTTTAATTTTTTAAACACAGTATTATGAATTCCTAGATTGGTTCAATACAAATTTTCCGTTCCGGGATGATTTATCCTTAATGTCCACAAGATGTCAAAAGCTGTTATAAAAGTAGAGATATCGATACACATATTTCTACTTAAATAACAATATAAGTAAATCATAAGTTTTTAGTTTTTAACATATTTTTTAGAATTATTTCCTATTAGAGCTTCTAAATTTCCATTAGGTAGTTTATAAGTTTTTGACATAACATCCCAATATAGAAGACATATATTCTTTTTAGAAATACCTCTATTTAATCCTATGAAATTAGAATAAATAATTCCATAAAAGGAACCATGATTTAATAAAAACAATTAAGTGCTTTTATATGGAAATATTTACTAGTTGACGGGGGTGGTGAAAAATCCATTAAAAAATCTAATCAATTGAACATGTTTATTAGAGTGGTAATCAATGTTAACTCTACAGAATAAAATAAAAAAATAACACAAGATGTTATTTAGAGTAGTTTGGATCACCAAGATCCCGATCTACTCTTTAATAGCCTCTACCGGGTTAGAAGACTGGTATTTACTATTTCCTAACTTCTAATAGGGATTGAGGACCTAATTACACACATATGTACCTTTTTCTAACCATGTAGTATAATCTATGACTTCTGAAGGAGTCACAACCCATCTTATTTTTTGTCTTGGAGTCACAACCTAAACATGGGTTTATATGGGAGGGAAAAAACCATCTGACCACTTATGTTTGGGAAAATATTAAACTGACTATTGAGAAAAAGAATAATATATAATGATATACAATAACGAAAACTAGAAAGAAATTAAGAACAATGGTAGAGTAGTTAGTATTGAATATGGGCCCAACTCCCCAAATTTGATCACTTTATTAGAGGATTATCAAAATGATGAAGTCCTCCAGGATCAAAATAATATAACAACAGTCATATTTGATACACAATACTTACCCAATATCATATGAAAGTTTTATTTTCCTAAATTTTTAATTTTTCCAATCGTCATCATCAATATTTATTGACTAATCTTCATCGAGTTTACTTTACCACCTTTCTTGATTCTAATTTAAAATATAATTTTTTGTCATTAACTAATAAGATGATGGAGTTTGTTTTTGGATAATCACATAAAGACACATTAGAAATATAATAAACATATAAAATATATTCATTACCTGTATTCTCAAAATACAATACACAAGATCATATTGTTTTCGATATTTATTATTTCTGCATAAAAAATTTCATAATACTTTTTATATGATTGTTTGTACAATAATGTATATTAATATATAATAAAAATGTTTAAATTAAATTAATAAACATGGTGTTTTTTAGAAAATAAAAAACTTACAGAAACATAGTATCATAAATAACATACTTCTTGTGTGTATATATACAACATGAGGAAAATTATTATTTAAAGACATGTAATTATATTATTTGAGAAATATAATTAAAATATAAATAATTAATATTTATTTGAATTTTTTTAATTTAAAATAAAACAGAATATAATTTAAAAAAAAATATTTTAAACTGGTGGTAGATAAAAATACCCATCTGAAGCAAGGTGTTGATATCGCGAGCTGCCGTCACACGAGCTATGATCACACAAGATACCATCACGTAAGCGACCATAATAGAATTGGTTAATCTACTTTCGGTGTATCATGCGACCACCATTACTATTGAATAGAGGATTCCTAGTAGTAAATGGAGCTATCATTGAACTATATAATAATCTACCATTTTAAATGGACTGATATATAATGGGGTTATTTTTAGGAGGGAAAAGTGGTATATTCAATTATGCTTCCATATTCCCACTAAATTCATAGAAACAAGAGCTACCATTAACAAAGAGGTATAAGAACTAACTTTCGTGGAGAGATATCATCACACAGTGACACAACTACCATGGATTTATAGCCCCTGGTTGTACATCCATTGGCAAAGAATGCTACCATATTCTAGTGGTAGATGATATATTGTCTCACTATTTAGAAACCATGAATGAAATATCTACCATCAAACAGTAGAAAGTTATAAATTCTATATAATGGTGCATCCGTGAAGCACTGGCTAGAGAAAACAAAAAAGTCTTGCATGAGATATGAATTACATGCTTTATCATTTTTTAAAATCTTCAAAATTTTAGAAAATATTGATCAGATGAACTCATTAATATTTGAAAATGGCCTCTGAATGTCTTTCTAAATTCATCCATGTTGAATTATTTAAGTAAAAGCATGCATGAACGATAAAATTTGATGTGTAGAGTTCCATCAACTCAACTCCATAAATGAATAGGTTCCTAATAACTAGGGAGTCATCATGTATGATCATTGGCAGTTCATCCTAAACTCCAAAAATAGAAAACTTTAATGGTTGTCGTATGTAGAAAATGATTTCTCAGCAGTGACCAAATGGATTGCATGAACCAGATTGGGAAGCCTTGATTTTATTTTCTACCCTAAAATACGAATGAACAATGTAGAAATTTCTGCATCCCACCCCAAACCTTCACTTCTTATTACCTTTTCTATATCAATAATACCACGCCATAAAAACATCAAGCTGGAGGTGAGAGATTTTCACCCACACACACCTTCAAACATGGGCCTCACAGTTCAACTCCTCCTTCTGCTGGCTAACCCACCCACACCCATGCACTCTAACATGACCACACTCATGTGATCCCAAAATCAACACACTTACTCTCATATCACCACGGATGGTCCTTTTGGTTTTCTCTCCCATTGGGCTGACCACAATGTCCCCCCAAGTGTGGTTGAAGGGCTGGCCCATGGGATTGCCCATGGTTGGCCAAATTAGATATTAAAAAAACCACCATGATATTCTTACTAAAACACACTAATTAAAAGTTTAATAGCAACCATATAATAGTGTCAACAATCATTTAAAAAACTAATACATGTAATACAAAACGATTACATTTATAAACAACTAGAATTTATCTAAATGTAAAAAATTATAGTTCATAAAAAAACTTTTAAACTATCAAAAAAAAGTTCAAACAATAAAAAATCACCCCCTTTTATAAATTTTAAAACCAAAAAATTATTTATATTCACAAAAATATTCTCCCCATTATTAAAATTTATCAAAAAGTACATTAAAACATAATAATTAAATATTATCCTTGTTAAAAAATATCAAATAATTATAATTTAAAAAGTGGATTTATGTCATAAAAACATTTATTTATATTTCATATGAATGAAGATTATTAAAACAATTCTAAATTTTAAAAAAATTATAATTATAAAAGGAAAAACATAATGCTCATAACATACCCTGCTCAAACAGTATCTTCTCAAATTTGATAGAATCAAAAGGTATAGTCAATATGTCAGAAATATTTTTTTTCTGGGAATGAATTATAAAATTATATAACATTTATTAACATGATCTATCCGATATTAAAATTTGACAACAATATGTTTTGTAATTGAGTGTTTCATTGGGTTTTACGAAATTAAAATTACACCTGAACTATCCCTATAAATTTAATTTTTTTCAAAATTAATATGAAAATCATATAATATTTTTTTTATCCAAATAAAATCATAATAATAACAAGTATAAAAAATATATTAAAAATAATTTATAGATAGTGAAACTAATATTTGTTTCATAGAAAAAATGGAATTAAACATTCATATTGAAAATGAAACATACATATTATTCTTTTCCATTCATGCCTCTGAACTCCAATGATAGAGTCGGAGTAATATAATAAATCAAAATAATTTTCATAGAATAAAATAAACTAGTATCAATAGTTACCTTAGTATATTTAACAACTCTCATAACATATTTAAGAAGACTTTATTTAGAGTTGGATTTAAATCTTGTACATTAATAGAATGAAAACATTATATTGAGTCTCGATGCATTTAGATGCAATAAGATACCTATCATTCCTTAGTATGGTTTATTTTTAAAACACTCTCTAGAAACATAAAAATATAATATGGAATTGGTATTAATTTTTGTTTTAGTAGTAAAAGTAGAATTAACTCAAAACATTTTAACAAGTTCTTCAATATATTTATATTGAAATAAGAAAAAAACATTATATATTTGATTATTATGTAAAACAAGAAAAGAATTTAAATCACCAATTAAACTAAGGTAAATTTCACATGTTAATAGTTTATAAAAATTATTACCTAGTAAATCATGTGGTGAAACACATATTATAAAATGAATATAAATTTGTATAATCAGAAAGTCATTTGAAATATTTATTATAGATACCATTGTGTATACTTATCCTTCAAAAAACTAATTTTGAAATAACATCTGAATTACTATTTCATACCAAACATGGGGAAATTGTTTAAGATAGTATAAATCATTATGATGTTTAAAAACATGATTTTGAAAATTATCATTCTCATGTAAAAGGGGGGTTTAAAAAAACATCTTTAGAAATCATTGCTTAAAAAATGAACCTTTTACAATATTTTGAAATAATATGAAATTTTAAAAAAATTATAATTAAATTATAATATATCCCATCATAGAAATGGTATAAATATGTTATTCAATATAAATTCCCTCTTCTTGATAATTACCTCAATCTAGTAGCCTTGAATTATTTTTAACTATGATTTTAGATTCTTCTTTTTTATTATGAAAACCCCCCTTAGTTACCATTTTTTTGGTAATTCAAACAATAATTAACTGAATTTCATTCAAATTAATTTAACATATCATAAATGACATTGATATATATTGAATAAATTGAATAATCCTCAATTTTATATTGAAAACAATAAACAAAAAAAGAAGAATTAACATAGAAATTTGAAACATATATTATGGTTTGAATAATAGATTCATCATTTCCTATTAATTTTACCATAAGGATATCATTAAGATTTTTCTAATTATTAGGATATTTTTTGTAATGGATTTTCTCCTGCTAAACTGACAAACTACCATATATAGGTTTATTTTAATTATAATTGAATTTGCTAAATTCTTGAACATAATTATCAATGTCTTGAGTCTATTTTTCATTATATTATATTTACTACACATGTAAATATTCATCTATAGACATAGTTCTATTTTTGTATAGTATATAAGGTATAAAATTATTTATGAATCCTAAAATGATACCTTCAGCATTCATTGAATAAATTTTTCCTATATTTTCTATAGTATTTAAATTATAATCTCTCAACCAAAAACTTTTAAGTAACCAATCATATGTTTCTTTTATTTAAATTGTTCAAAAGGGGTTTTCATTATCATTGGTCTAATTTATTCTCTATTTTGGACATATCATATTGTGTAAAAATATTCACCCCAAAAATATTTTGGTAGGATAAATTCATTTGGCATCATCATTTCTATTTTTTGAAGAATTTTGTTTTACCTCCCTACGACCCCATTTCTTCGTGGTGTTAAAGGAGTAAAAAAATTATGGAAATAACCATTATCGTCAAAATTATTATCAACGTATAATTTAAAATTTTGGCCTTATTTTGAATTATAATTGATAAAATAAATAAAATTTTATATTATGATTTTTTTAAAGAAAGTAATAATATTGTTTAAGGGTTCATTTTATGGGATTAGAAAAGAGTATTATTAAATCTAATGAAATCATCAACAATTACCAATAGATATATCTTACTACTTAAATAGAAGTTATCGTGGGTCTAACTAATTATAGATGAAGCAATTATAGGAATTTAATAGTGTTAACCACATTAACAGATCTAAAATACTCTTTATACTAATTACCCATTAGAGAAACCATTTAAAAAATATTTTTTAATATTTTGGAAGATCCATAACTTCTCCATATTTCTCCAAATTGTAAAATATTCAAATATACAACATGTCCCAGCCTACAGTGCCGATGAATGTGGTCTATTTCTACAAAATTTATGTATATTATACTTCTATGGGTTAGTTTTGGAAAATATACATAGTAGATATTTTATTTTCTATTTGATTAAAACTAAACAATGTTATCTTTTTAAAAATGAAATTTATTTTCATAAAGAGTCATGGTGGAGTGTCGTGTTCTTGTAATATTCTGTAGATTTACATTTTTCTATAAAAGAAGTAGAAGGACGTCTAAAATCATTGTAATGGTGAAACATGTCTGTATTCAGTTGTTTAGGACTTGTGATAAGAGGCCCTATCTTGTGAAATCATTAAACTGGTTGAGATTGGGTTGTTGAAGTGGACTAAGGGATCTATATGCCCTAAACCATTATACATCGTGGTGTTCTTTTCCTTTTTATTTTTATTTTTTTGATCTGTTTTCTTTAAGAGCGATGGAAATGTTTTACACATAACAATATTAGTGCTTCATGATATATCAAAATATTTGAAGAACACGATTATGTTGGATCGAATATGTATATATAAGTCTATTATATGGAACAATACAAGAGGGGGGGGGGGATGAATTGTAGGTTTAAAAACCTTTGAGTTTTAGCAACAAAGAGATTAGTTTAAATGATCTTAAACTAATACAAATACAAAAACTCACAATTGTATTGAATATAAAAGGTATGATGTATTGTAATACTAATGTAATGTAAAACAATTGTATTCAAGGTGAACACAATAATCAGAGTACAAAGATGAATGATTCTACCTTAAAGCGTATAGAATCAATCAATACAAAATGTAATAGAATGATTGTAATCGAAACAATTACAATTGAATATGTAAAGAAGAAAGGAAACAATACAAATCCCTTTCTAATACAAGTAACAGCAGAAATGTAAAAGTATTACAATTCTTTTAACCCAAAGAGAATGGTTATCCTTTCACCTAGGATAAAAGGTCTATCTCACCAACACCTTGGTGAGCCCTCAATACGATGATCGGCACGACTGTCTGCCTATCCCCGGCAGCCCTCGATACGATGATCGGCACGTCTATCAGCCTATCCCCGGCAGCCCTCGATACAATGATCGGACGCACAAGGCAGATGAGAGAAGTTACAGTGTCTCTCTCTAGAATCTTTGTAGTTCACAGAGTCTCTTCATTCGTTCTCTTTGTTCATCGTTGTCCTCTCATCTTCAAATGACCTCCTATTTATAGGCCTCGGGTTCCAACGGTCATATTGCCTCCAACGGTCATATTGAAACAGAAAGCACGACATCATTTTGATTAGTTTGTAACTAACTCAACGACATCATTTTGTTAGGATAAGAGATATAAAGAAATGAAAAACATGAGTATGATTCATATGCAATGAGTGTTTTTGACTAAGTACCAAAAAAAATAATGAACATCTGAATAGCAGAGTCAGTACGAAACGATTGACAGAGTCAGTATGGTATGATTGACAGAGTCAGTATGGTACGATTGAAAGAGTCAGTACGATCATTATTGTACGATACGATAAACATGATAGAAGACAAATGTAATTTCCAAAATATTATAGAATGCATTTGTGATTTCCAAAACATGATATAGAAGTCAAAAAGAAGACTCTTGACTTAACAATCTTCTCCTTTTTGGAAAGCACAACACACAAAGTAAATGTAACAAGAAATACTTATCTCCCCCTGAGTTATTGAAAACTCTTCTGAAAAAGAAATTGAATACAACTAACTCCCCCTTAGGTATGGATTTTCCTAAAGATTTTATTTGTAGATTTTCCTTAAGAGTGTTGTAAAGCATTCTTGCCCTTTATAAAACATTCTCCCCTTTGAAAACATTCTCCCCTTTGTAAACATTCTCCCCCTTTGTGATTTACAAAAAGAAAGGAGTAATCTTGAATTGTCTAAAAGAGTTAGTAAAGCAATACAAGACAATGGATAAAAGAAAAGGATCATAAAATCATTACAAAACAAAGACAAGTTCCAAAGGAAAACAAATACAACAATCATTTTTTTTCCATTTCCTTCTCCTTCTTTATAAGCTCATGAAGAACAGATTTCATCTTCTTGATCTCCTTCTTGTCTTCAGAAATTGATTCACCCTGAGTTTTGAGAAGTTCATGTTGGTCCGCAAAAATCTGATCTTGATTTCTGATAGTCTCCTCCTGGACTCTGATTACTTCTTCAAGGGTATCAATTCTGTTTTGAAAATTCTTTTTATCTTTGGATAACACAGAATTTTGATTCTTTAGCAAAACCATTTCATCTTTGAAAGATGAAACCTTCGAGAATTCAGATTGAAAAACATTCATTCTCTCTTGCAAATCTTTCACTGAAGGAACATCGGCTCTTTGAGAAGACAAAAGATTCAACCTTTCAACCGTTTCTCTGTCAAGCTTGTTGAAAGCAATTGCAAGATCATTTGATAACCATATTATATCTTCAATAGCAATTTCATGATCATTGATTGAGCTCTCTGTTTTGTATGACCACTTGGTCATCTTATTTCATGCCTTCTATGAGCAACCGAACTTTCTGAAAGAACTTTCAAATCAGATTCCACTGATAAAACTTTCTTCCTCAATTCTTTTACAGAGCCAAAATTCTTCTTTTGATTGTCAGTAATAAAATCAATATTCCCTTCCAGCCTCGGGAAATAAGGATTGGTCTTCTCAACCCTTCTTAAAACATGAACAATGTAATCACTCTTCTTGAGAGAGATTGTATGTTCTGAATCAGTATCTTCATCGTACGATGATAGTTCATACAATCGGCTTGAGTCAACAAGTGGCTGTTTTCCTTTTTCTCTTTCTTTCCGCTTTCTTTCTTCTTCCACTTTATCACTAATGACAACAACTTTATCAGAGTGAGAGGATTGAGCACCTTGATTTTCTTGAGATGACATTCTGTCCGGATATCGTTCTTGATCGGCATGAGGAGTTTGTTGAACACCTTCACTCAACTTTTGAACCGATTCCTCTCTACTCTTCTTTGAACTTTGAAAAAATTATAAAAGAAGGTATCATTATTCTTCTTCCACTTCTTCTATCTCTTCCATCACTTGTTATTGTTTTCCTTTCTCAGGGAGACTCTGTACGATGGGCTCTTGATGCACTTCTTCTGTTAGTTGGGCACTAGCATCCTCAACCGCTTTCAAGACTTTAGAGACATCAAAGTCCTGATCCTTTCTTTTTAAAAGAACCTTCTTCTTATTTTCAGCTTGAAGGGTTTCTTCTACCCTTACTCTTTCTGCAAAAGCCTCAGTAGGGTCAAGACCAAACTTCGGATCACCTTCCTTTCTCTGTTCCTTATCCTTTCTCCATTTTGCTACAACCTCCTTACTGTACCTTGGCTTCTTATTCAGCTTTGAACTGGTTTGTGGATCAGACTTTTGAGTAACACCGGTAGATTGATTGTCTTTGGCTGGCATAGGTGCCGATTGATTCTGAGCCAATTCAGCTTCTACATCTCTGACAAAAAGTTTTGAATTCGGATCAAAACAAACATTCAGCTTTTTCATTGTACTCTTACTAATCCATGAGGGCTTCAAATCCATGGGGTTTCCTTTCAAAGGAATGTTAGAAAACTTCATACTCTCAAGAATGAACTTCGTAAGGATAGCTAGATACATAATCATCTGGGACTTAATCCCTCCTGTCTTGACATTCTTAATGGTTTCAAAAACATACCCCATGAGATTTACTTTTCTCATATTCACAAGATAGTCAAGCATGAATATATCAGAAACTTTCAAAGTTTATCTATCCCCTTTCCTTGGGATAAGAAAACCTTGCATCCATAAAGTGACAAAACGATTGTCCGGTGAAAGATGAGACACTTTTCTCTTTTCCTCATTAATAACAAACAAAGTCTTTTCAGAACTTTCTATATTAAACGTACCAACTTCCTCTGGTAGTTTGTGCGATGGACAGAAAGAATCCCCTTCTACAGAAACATTCAGAAAATCTGCCGCTTGTTTCACAGACATAGACAATTTTCTATCGTACACAACAAAGTTTATAGTCATATCTTTTTCGAAAGAAACGGTTTTGTAAAATTGAAAAACTTCATCAAAAATAACCAGATCTTGAGAATCAGGCTTTTCAACACACAGATGTTCCCATCCTTGAAACAAAATGATCCTCCTGATTGTGGAATCGTACGTATCGAAAAAAATCTCGAGATACTAACCTTTCTCTGTTAAAGTCTTTCTCTATAAAAGTCTTTGAAGACATTTCAGCAGGAGTACTAGCAGAGGATTGAGACATAAAGGTTCTGCTGATGAGAAGATCGTACGATGATTTATAGCTGGTGGAGCAGAGCTTCACCTCAAATCCTGAAAATTCAATGTGGGTTTGGGGAGGGGAGGGGAGCTATTTATAGGCGATAAAGGGGTGACCGTTGATCTTCTACGGTCGAAAAAGGAAGACCATTGATCTTCTACGGTCAAGATTAGAGAAAACCAGATCAATGGTTAGGATTAAATCAAAGAATTTTTTTTTAAAAAAAATGAAAAAAATACCTGTCAGAGAATGTAAGGTAATTGTTGGTTTCGATATATTTCAAAAGAAAAAACAAACGAACGAAATAAAGTACAATAGAATTATTAGACGACATGCCTATGGAAAAAAAATTCAATACTATCATCGGCCAATTAAATATCATGATTGATTGATACGATGGAAAAGAATTTCAAAACCATCATCGGTCGATTCAATACCAAGATTGATTGATACGATGGAAAAGAATTTCAATACCATCATCAGTCGATTCAATACCAAGATTGATTGATACGATGGAAAAGAATTTCAATACCATCATCAGTCGATTCAATACCAAGATTGATTGATACGATGGAAAATAATTTCAATACCATCATCGGTCGATTCAATACCAAGATTGATTGATACGATGGAAAAGAATTTCAATACCATCATCGGTCGACACGATGGAAAAGAATTTGATTACCATCATCGGTCGATAGTAAATGATACTATAAAACTGTCAATACGATAAATAGGAAAAATGAACGAAACGATAAAACTGTCAATACGATAAACAGAAGGGAAAAAAGAATGATATGATAAAATTGTCAATACGATAAACAGAAAAAGATACACATATTGAGAGAGTAAATAGTTAAAGATCATAAGATAAAAAGAAACATAAAGACATAGAAAGGAATGTCCTCCCCCTTTCTACGAGGAGTTTCTTACTATTAGGAGAGATGTAAAACAGGAAGTAGATATGAATGATTATTTTAATGTAATCATTCCTAGATTCTATTTTATAAATTCAAATCTATCAGAAGGTAAAGGTTTTGTAAAAATGTCAGCAAGTTTTTCTTGCGTTCCGATGAATTGTAAAACAATATCTCCTTTTTGTGTGTGATCTCTAAGAAAGTGATGCCTAACATCTATGTGTTTTGCACGTGAGTGATGTGCTGGGTTTTTACTAAGAGCTATGGCACTTGTATTATCACAAAGAATTTGAGTTTTGGAGAAACTCCAACCATAGTCAGTGAGAGTGTGTTGCATCCACAATACTTGAGCACAGCAACTTCCAGCTGCTACATATTCAGCTTCAGCAGTGGAGAGTGCTACTGAGTGTTGTTTCTTACAGGACCAAGAATCTAAAGAATATCCTAAGAAATGACATGTTCCAGATGTACTTTTATCTATCCATTCTACAACCACCAAAGTCAGCATCTGAATTTTTTTTTAAAACAAAATCATTTCCAGAAGAGTAGAAAAGACCTAAATCCATAGTGTCTTTTAAATACCGAAAGATTCTCTTTACGGCTTTTAAGTGAGACTCTTTTGGATTAGATTGATATCTTTCACATAAGCATACAGAAAACATCAAGTCGGGTCGACTACCTGTCAAGTATAGCAAACTCCCTATCATACCTCTAAAATTTGTTTGATCTACTGGTTTCCCACTTTCATCAAGATCAAGAGTATTTGAGGTACCAATTGGGGTGCTAATACTTTTAGTTTTGTCAAATCCATACTTTTTGAGTAAGTCTTTAATATACTTATGTTGAGATATATAAGTTCCTTCTGGTTTTTGAGAAATTTGAAAACCTACAAAGAATGTTAACTCACCCATAATACTCATTTCAAACTCAGATTTCATTAAATTTGCAAAAGAATTAGTTAAAGATTTCTGAGTTGATCCAAATATGATGTCATCAACATAGATTTGGACAATCAAAACATTTTTGTTTTCCATTTTGATAAAAAGAGTTGGATCTGCTGTACCTTTTGTATAATTTTTTTGTAAAAGAAATCATGTAAGTCTATCATACCATGATTTAGGGGCTTGTTTAAGACCATATAGAGCCTTGGTAAGTTTAAAAACATGATCAGGATGTTTTGGGTCTTGAAAACCAGGAGGTTGTTAAACAAAAACTTCTTCTTGAACAAAACCATTTAGAAAATCACATTTGACATCCATTTGAAATAGTTTGAAATTGAAATATGCTGTGAAGGCTAATAAAATACGAATAGATCCAAGTCTAGCTACAGGAGCATATGTTTCTTCATAGTCTATTCCCTCTTGTTGATTATATCCTTTAGCAACAAGTCTTGCTTTATTTCTTACAATGATTCCATTTTCATCACACTTGTTTCTGAAAACCCATTTTACACCAATCACAGTTGTTTCTTTAGGTCTTTCAACTAAAGTACAGACTTGATTCCTTTCAAATTCATTTAGTTCATCATGCATTGCTTTGATCCAATCGTCATCACCTAAGGCCTCACTTGGACTTTTAGGTTCAAATTGAAAAAAAACCAAGATGTTCTATTTCATTTATTAAGGAATTTCTGGTCCTTACAGGTTGATTTATATCACCAATGATGTTATCACTGGGATGATTCCTAAGAAACAATTTATTTGAGTTTTGTAAAACCTGTTCATCAACATATGGTAGAAAATCCTCTGTGGTAAATGTTTCAGGAATACTTTCTTGAACATTTTCCTTATCAGAATGCTCTTCTAATAAAGGTTGATAAACATTTTTAGAAAACACATCTGAAGCTGTAGGATTAGGTTGGTTGAAAACAAAAGGATCAGTTTCATCGAATTTTACATGTACTGTTTCCTCAACAGTACAAGTGTTTTTATTGGAAACTCTATAAGCCTTAGAGGTTGTAGAATAGCCTAGAAAGATTCCTTCATCAGATTTTGGTGAAAATTTGTGTAGATTATCTTTTTTATTCAGAATGAATACTTTGCATCCAAAAACTTTAAAGTATGAAACTTTAGGTTTTCGGCCAATCCATAACTCATAAAGAGTATTATTAAGAAATGGTTTAGTTAAAACACGATTTATAGTATAACAGGCAGTACTAACAGCTTCAGCCAAAAAGTGCGTAGCAACTGAGTATTCACTCAACATGGTTCAAGTCATTTCCTGAAGAATACAATTTCTTCTTTCAACAACACCATTTTGCTGAGGAGTTCTTGGAGCTGAGAAATTGTGAGAAATAACTTTCTTACTACAAAACGTTTAAAAATCTGAATTTTGAAATTCACCACCATGATCACTATGAATAGTTGTCAATGGTAGGTTTTTCTCATTTTAAACTTGGGCTCTAAAAGTTTTGAAATAGGAAAAGGCTTCATATTTCTTTGTGAGAATGTAGACCCATGTAAATATAGTAAAGTCATCAACTAATACAAATACATAGTATTTGCCTCCAATGCTTCCAGATTGTGAAGGACCAAACAGATCCATATGCACAAGCTGTAATGCATTAGAAGTTGAAACTTCATTAATTGGTTTAAAGCTAGTTTTATGTTGCTTGCCAAATTGACAAGGATCACAGACTTTTGAAGAATCATATCTAAGGTCCGGTAGCCCTTTTATAAGTCCTTTCTTTGAGAGTTTTCTTAGGTTTCTCATATTACAGTGTCCTAGTCTCCTATGCCATAGCCACGATTGGTCTTCAATTACACTTAAACAAGGTAAGTTTTGGTTCCTAAGGTCTTCTATGTTAATAGTGTAAACATTCTCTTGCCTATGGGCAGATAGAATGAACTCATCCTTGGAATTGTGAACTAGACACTTATCATTTCTAAAATTCACAAGGTAACCTTAATCAAATAATTGACTTATGCTGATGAGATTGTGCCTAAGACCTTTAACAAACAAAACATTTGAAATAAGAACTTTTCCAAGAAAAACAATATTACCTATACCAACAATCTTTCCTTGAGCATTATCTCAGAAGGTAACTTTTCCACCTTTTGTTTTGATAACATTTTCAAAGAGATCTTTGTTTCCAGTAATATGTCGAGAACAACCACAATCCATGTACTAAATGTTCTTATTGGTACACTTCTTGTTTTCCTGAAAAAGAAACAATTAGATTTTCGGAATCCAAACTTGTTTGGATCCAGAAGGGTTAGATAAAAGAATTTTAGGAATCCATATTTATTTTTCAAAATGAGCTTTATGAAATCCTAAAGATTGAGTTTTGTTAAGAGAACAATCTCTTCTCCAGTGTCCACCACATTGACACTTAGAACAGAAAATGGTTTTTTGAGGAACAAAATAGTTATTGATAAAAACAGGTTTGGAATAAGTGTAACCAAGACCAGAACGATTTCTCAAAGGTCTAATTTGAGAATACATCTTATCAAAGTTTTCTTTTCCATGAGTAAAGTTTGACAAAAACTTTTTCAAGGATAAAATCTCTGACTTTAGTTTTAAAACCAAATTCTTATTTTCCAAAACATTTGAATTTGAACTAGAGTTAGGCTCTAAAATATTTTTCTTCGAAATTACAGTTTCAAGATCCTTAGAAAGTTTATCCTTATCAGATTTAAATTTCTCAAGGGTTTTTAAAATGCTTTCAAAATCAGATTTTTTCACAACAAGATCTTTAGAAAGATCTGATACTTATTTAGTCAAGATTTAAATTCTAGAATTTTCTTTTTCAAATCTCTTTTTATGTTTAGAATTTTCATTTTCATGTAACTTAGAAAATATAGAGACCTCTTCAAAAGAAGGTAATGTATCATCCTATGATGATGAGGATCCATAATATGAAGATTCATAATATCCATTATCAATATAATTTTCATTTTAAGAGACATTTGTAATAGCTTTAGAATTATGTACCTTAGCCATGAGACAATGATCTTCAATTGGTAGTCTGGCTAGAAGTCCAATATTTCTTTGTCCGGATGTCTCATATGCTGAAGAATCATCTGAGGAATCACTACCACTTGCACTCCACGTATAATTTGCTTTCAAGCCTTTATTTTTCTTATAAAACATTTTCTTGTTTCTTTCAGAGTATTTCTGTTTTCTATCTTTCCTCTTCAGTAAAGGACAATCAGGCCTTATATGTCCTGCTTTCTTGCATTCATAACAAGTTACCTCTGAATCTTTCCTATCTTTCTTTTTTCATCTATATTGAAAATCTTTCTTTCCCACAATCTTGTTCATCCTTCGAGCAAGATTGGCTAACTCATTATCCGGAAGATTACAGTCACTTGAATCATATATAACAATTTTCTTCGATTTAGACCTTGTTAGCCTTTCAGGTGTTTTAGCTTTAGATGCAAAAGCTACAATTCCATTCCCATTCTTCTTCTTATTGAAATCAGCATCTCTCTTCATTCTTGTCTCATGCTATAGAAGAGTTCCAAAGAGTTCATCAAGAGTAATCTGGGAGACTTTTCTATTTTCATAAATAGCTGTCCTTTTTGACTCCCATTCATTTGACATTATATCTATAATCTTGTCAACAAGAGCTTCATCATCAAGACCTTTTTCTCCCATAGATTTTAAGCTAATTACAATCGTCATAAACCTTTTTTTCACTTTACATACTCTCTCTCCATAAGGAAAAACAAATCCATGGTACTCTGCTCGAAGCATTGCTCTCCTTGTTTCTATAACCTTGGATGTACCAAAATGGGTAACTTCTAATTTCTTCCAAATACAGTTGGCTGCTTCACATGAAGATATCTGACTATATATATGCCTGTTCATAGAGCATAATAAAGTATTTTGTACCTTGTAATTCAGTTGATATTCTTGCTTCTCTTGGTTGGTGAAAGTACTAACTTCTTTGTCAGGAATTTTGTAACCCCCACTAAGCATAATAAAATTGTCTACGCCAGTATTGATAACAAAAGTCTTCATACGATCTCTCCAATACTCATAATCATTCCCATCAAAGATTGGTGGTCTAGAAGGATTCAGATTATCTATTGATCCAATATTCATTCCTGCCATCTAATACAACAAAAACAACTTTTCCACTCCACACGTTAGTGTAGTAAGTATTCAAGATAGTAATAAGAAATAAAGCTAGTAATACAAATCTGTGGAAAACCTCCTCTGATACCAATTGTTTGATCGAATATGTAGATATAAGTCTATTAGATTTAATAATACAAGAGGGGGGGGGTGAATTGTAGGTTTAAAAACCTTTGAGTTTTAGCAACAAAGAGATTATTTTAAATGATCTTAAACTAATACAAATACAAACACTCACAATTGTATTGAATATAAAAGGTATGATGTATTGTAATACTAATGTAATGTAAAACAATTGTATTCAAGGTGAACACAATAATCAGAGTACAAAGATGAATGATTCTACCTTAAAGCGTATAGAATCAATCAATACAAAATGTAATAGAATGATTGTAATTGAAAAAATTACAATTGAATATGTAAAGATGAAAGGAAACAATACAAATCTCTTTCTAATACAAGTAACAGCGGAAATGTAAAAGTATTACAATTCATTTAACCCAAAGAGAAGGGTTATCCTTTCACCTAGGATAAAAGGTCTGTCTCACCAACACCTTGGTGAGCCCTTGATACGATGATCGGCACGACTGTCTGCCTATCCCTGGGAGCCCTCGATACGATGATCGACACGTCTGTCTGCCTATCCCCGGCAGCCCTCGTTACGATGATCAGCACGTCTGTCTGCCTATCCCAGGCAGCCCTCGATATGATGATCGGACGCACAAGGCAGATGAGAGAAGTCACAGTGTCTCTCTCTAGAATCTTTTTAGTTTACAGAGTCTCTTCATTCGTTCTCTTTGTTCATCGTTGTCCTCTCATCTTCAAATGACCTCCTATTTATAGGCCTCGGGTTCCAGCGGTCTTATTGCCTCCAATGGTCATATTGAAACAGAAAGCATGACATCGTTTTGATTAGTTTGTAACTAACTCAACGACATCGTTTTGTTAGGATAAGAGATATAAAGAAATGAAAAACATGAGTACGATTCATATGCAATGAGTGTTTTTGACTAAGTACCAAAACAAATAATGAACATCTGAATAGCAGAGTCAGTACGATATGATTGACAGAGTCAGTATGGTACGATTGACAGAGTCAGTATGGTACGATTGACAGAGTCAGTACGATCAGTATTGTACGATACGATAAACATGATAGAAGACAAATGTAATTTCCAAAATATGATAGAATGCATTTGTGATTTCCAAAACATGATATAGAAGTCAAAAATAAGACTTTTGACTTAACAGATTAATCCCCTAATGTTTCTTTCTTATCTCTATCCCAACCTAATAAGTGGTATCAAAGGAAGAGATATATTGGTATTTTTTCTAATTGAAACTTATTTTGACTCTATCCGATATCAATAGGTGATATCCAAGAATGATTTTCTATATAACACTTTTGAAAATTATTGTAACATTTATTATTTTTATTTGATACTAACAAGTGATATCAGAAGTGTCAATAAGTAGTAATAAATTTTGTTCTCCACTTAATAATTAATAATATTTAATGTCTACAACAATCATGAGTTAATGATTCAATTAAATACATATTGAAATAGAAGACTCTAGAGAAGGTATATCGAGGATTCAAGCTCCATACATTAATAGTCATAATTATGGATCGTGAAAATCACTCACAATTATTAATTTTAAAAATATAATAATAATGGTTTATTTAAAGGTTGGTAAGCCTAATTATATTCCTAAAAAAGATTTGAAGAATTGGGATGATAATCACGCAAAAAAATATGATCTCAATTAAATATTAATGATTGTTATTGTATATGGTTTATGAATAGGTGTGATTAATCGAGTTTCTTAATGTCATATTTTATATAAGATATGGAAGATCATTACTATTTCCTATGAAAAAACATACAATATCAAAAAAATAAGGTACATTATTGTATGGTTATTGTGTTATTCTTCTAGAATGCATGATGTTTAAAATATCCTTGAAATCAATGGGATAATGACATAAATTGTCAATAATATTACAACATTGGGAGGACCTATTTCACAATCAGGTCAATCATTAAAATTACTCAGAGTACTAACTTCTATGTAGAATGAAATATACATAGTTATCCATCAATCTATACCTGTAAATAATTTATCTAGGTAAAAATTAATTGTAACATCCATGATGTATGAAGTGGAGATGTAGGATGAAGATGATAATCATATCAAGAACAATGTAGATGATCTCAAAAATAATATAGATGAATCCTATGATTCAAGTCCTAAAAAGTTAGATAGATATTTATCAGACCGTGATAAAATATTTGTATTTTTTTAACACAAGTAGAAAATAGAGTGAAGAAAATTGAAGCTATGAAGGTAATGGAAAAGGTCATAGAAAGTATAAAGTTAACTTACATAAAACTAAAAGGATGTCCAAATATATGATAAAATGAAATAATATCATAAAGGATACTTGGATTAATTCTTCTGGTTCCCATGATGGATCTTCTATAGATTTTTAGAAGAATCATAAAAAATTCATGGTGTGTATTATGTCTCATACTAATGAGGTACAATCTTTACTCTCTTCATGATATAATTGTGAAACAAAATTCTTTCGATGAATTAAATAGGTTTTTATTTAAGCAACAAGATAAATATGAACTATCAAAAATGGATAGTTGAAAACATATAAATCTTTTGGTACTATTTTATAATATAAGAAACACTTATCTAAAAAATTAATAATTTAAATCTAAATCTTCTTAAAATTCATTTAAATGATACCATGAATAAATAATTATTCGATGATGTTGATAATATAAAATATTCCTCTATTATAATAATAAATGGATAAAATTATTTAAATGAAATCCTTGGTAAAAAAAAATTAAAATAAAACATGGAATGAGATGTAATGGTGAAAGAACAAAAAAAATAGGAATTATTTTGTTCACTGATTAAATAAAAAAGTCATGTAAATTGTAATTATTTTAATTGTGGTATTAATGGACATTATTAAAATGATTGTATAATTATAAAATATCAAATTTTAATGGTGTTATAAATGTTTATTGTTCAAAATTATTATGTAACTTTTGTAGTAGAAAAACTAATAAAAATAACAAATTTTGGTTACGTACAAATATAATTGAAAACTCTCCTAGAACCAACATCACATGGGTACTAGAAAGAACTTATATATTATATTTTTTAGGATTACAGCACTATACTACATCATTAAATCTTTATGTGGTTGATAGAGTGATTTATGAAAATCTTTACAAAAGGAGTGAACAACCCAGAAGTAGTTTGTTAACAAAAAATCCTTGGTATTGAAATTTCGATTTTAGGAAGTATTTTATACTTATCAATATACTTCTATTTTATTAAATATTTTATACAATAGAGGAAATATATTTCTTATAATTTGATAATGAATTTTCTTTTCTCTTTGATTCAAGTCTTATTATATTTTGATAAAATAATTTATTTGATAAAACATCAAATATTTCTAAACATTGTTTTAAATATTTATATAATACATTAATTATGAAAAATTTTAATTTTTTTTTCTGTAAATCTGTTTAAATTTTTTAATTTCATGTTATAAAATATTATTTGTTTACATAACCAGAAAACATTTTTCCCATTATATGAATTTTCAAAAATAAATGCTGTAATGATTATTCTACGTCATTTCGACTTGAGAATATCTAGTATTTCTGGTAATATGTTAGAAAAAAATGTTTCATCTTATACTTGAATATTTTAAATTATGTATCCATATTCATCGAAACATGTTGTTCAAAGGCTTCTGAATGGGAGTCATAATAAATTGAAGAAGTCAATTACTAGAAGATTAAAATATAATATTTCAAAAAAAAGTATGATAGGTAATCATTTTGATTATTTAAAATAAAAGTTTGTTTCATATGTTAATGATTTTATTAGAAATTATCTTGAAAAAAATAAATAATCTCTTGGGTATAATGAACTAGAAGCCTCTTCTTCTCAAATATCGTACAAAAAGATTCTACACAAAATTAACACATTGGGTGATGAATATTTAATGCTGTAATATTATTCTGATGCTTCTATAAAGTCATATGATGAAATACACACAACGTATTGATTAAAAATGGGCTTTTATTCATTATAAAGAGAACATAAGAATGTGAAGAATGGATAGTACTCAAAATAAGGCTTTAATGATTTATGAGTAGAAATTCTATTCCATATTGAGTTACTCATAAGAGAAGCTATTACTATACTAGATCTATAAAATTTGAAACTATTATTTATTGACCAGTGTTCATCTAGTTCTCTACATCAAAGAACACTAAATGTTCAAAATATAGTAGAAGCACTTTCAAGAGTGTTAGCTGAAGCACGTGAAAAACTATTATGTTTGGAAAGCTAAAAATAACACTATACTTCTTCCTATCATCTTAAATTTTATAAGTTATTTTTAATCCAAATGTTTATGTTATATTTCAACCTTTCATTCAGATGAATGTGTTAGACAGGTATGTTCCGGGTTGAGGACTGGTAAAAGTAAGCCCTCCGGTTTGGTCTTCAGTTATTAGAAGAACTCCGGTTTGGTCTTTGGTTATTAGAGGCACTCCGGGTTGGTGTCCGGTTATTATAGGCACTCCGGGTTGGGTTCCGGTTACAGTTAGCCCCAAGGTCTTGGGACGAGGCCTTGACAAAGAAATTAAAGTTCAGCATTATGCATTCCATCATTATGAAAGTGGTTATTGATATTTCATGTGATTATTAGATTTGTAGAATATTCATGTGAATAAGTAAATGGCATTATTTCATTTTACTTTTACAATACTATGTTGAGGTTCAAGTTTAAAAGGCTTTTGTTTTAGTTATACATTTCCTTAAATGTTTATGCTTATTTTTGAATGTTTCTGCTATATTTTTATCCTTACTGGGCATTTGAGCTCACCCCTTTTCTATGTTTTATTTTTCCCAGGATGTGAAAAAGTAAGTTATGAATGACCTGCAGGGATATTATGAGGGGATAATAGTGTGGACTATGAAGAAATTATGTTTTTGTAGTAGTTTTTCACTTTATGATGTAATGTAAAACTTTATGAATATATCTAGTGTTTCCAAGGCTACTAAACCAATTTGTCTTTCAAGATTTGATCTTTCTTGTGATCATGCCAATGTTATGTAATAATGCACCGACTCTGGGTAACTGGGGTCGGGGCGTTACAGGGCAATAATCTAGTGTTCTACGATTAGTGAGGTATGATGGGTCACATTACAAGTGTGCTCGAACAATAATTGTGTTATGAGATTAATGAAGGATGGAAATTTAGTAGAGATATTTTAGGAACCATCGATTGGTAGGTAGTGATGGAGGATCTTGTCAAACCATTGCAATGGGAGGGGGTCTTCTAACCCATACTAGTTGGGCTGTTAAAGTTTTATGGTCCTCTTGGTTGTGGTAGAATACATGTTACCTCAATACAAGAGCACTCATATCAACAGATTATTGTATCATATTGGACTCGGACTAAAGAACATGGCATAGGTACATGCCATTTTCAAGTAGTTCATCCCACACTTATTTCAGCAAGGTTGGGCCATCAACAATCATAGGTACAATTATTATATTTTTTTTCTATAACACATTATTTTTCACATGGGCCTTGCATTATTTTATAAATTCATATCTTTTGAATTTTCTGAGTTTGAAAATGGGGTTTTTGAGTGGGGTTATGATGATTGAAACACTTTTGGGTGTACATTTGTAGAAAATATATCTACTTAGAGGATTCTTCCATAAGGATTGTGAGTATGATTTCATTTTGTATATGTACCTACATGAAATGTCAAATTTTTTCTTTATTTTGTGTATGGATTTGATAGTATCATGAAAAGCCTAGATTAATTGTTAACATAGTATATTGACCTTCATGTATCATGAGGGTAATAGTTTTTTTCATCTTGGAGAATGGGATATCCATGAAGGTCGAGTAGCGCCTGTTCATCAGCAATTAGAGGAGCTCACCCATCATGTTTCGATTATCTTTTTAGATGATGAGGGTGTGAAAAATGATGTATTTACACCTATAGTAGATCATTTTTGGATGTGTTTCATGATGAATACACAATAATTCCAATAGGGAGAGATTTTAGGTTTCCAATTGGTATAATGAAGGGATATGGACTAGTGTTTATCCCACATAACTGAATGGAACCAAATGAACTCCAATAAAAAAAATACTCCATGG
The DNA here is from genome assembly GCA_963277665.1 of Viscum album. NCBI lineage: Eukaryota > Viridiplantae > Streptophyta > Magnoliopsida > Santalales > Viscaceae > Viscum > Viscum album. Next base: position 1,396,539,875 of record OY728160.1, on the reverse strand, counting down.
GAAGAATTTATGGTTATGTGATTTATCCATTTGAGAACACACCTTTGGATATCTTATTTGTTTCTAATAAGGACCACATCATGTTGCATTCATGTATTGATTAAAAAAATGTGAATTAGATGATAATTAGGAACTGGTATCCTTTTCCATGTATCAATGATCTCTGTGAGAAGTTAACGAGTTATTCAGTATTATCCGAGATCGATTTGAGGTCAGAGTATCATCAGTTGAAAGAGAATTCTCATAATATTTTATATAATTATTTCTAGAGCAGGTATGACTTGTATGTGTTAATTTTAATTCCATTTGGAATGAAGAACAAACCTGCTCTATTTTTGGATTAAATAAACTAAATCTTCCACCTATTCATAGACCATTTTTGAGTTTTTTCATTGATTACATCTTGGTGTACTCCCAAACCCATTATGATCATACCAAATATAATGAAATCATCTTGAGTACACTGAACGAGCATAGGTTATGTTCCAATATATATATGTTTCAATTTTGGAAAAGAAATGTACATTTACTGGGTCAGATCATCTCTGAGGAAAGTGTATTAATGGACATTGAGAACGTCTAGGGTGTTTTTTCTTGGGAGAAACCAATTATTGCTTTTGATATACAAATATTTTTTTATGTTTAGGAGGATGCTATTAGTGGTTAATATGAGAATTTTATTTCTTAACATAACCTATTTAGGTATAACCAAGAATGGTATAAAATTTTAATTGTTTTGAGCATTTGATAATGACTTCTAGGAGTTAATGAAGCATCTTCCCACTGCACCAATTATGATCCCACCCGAGCCCTGTAAAGATTATATCTTGTTTTATGATTCATTTAGGATTTTATATGGGGTAGTATTGATGCAGATTGAGTGAGTCATGTTGCAGGGATTATGAGAATTGAGGCTACAAGATTGAGATTATACTATGCATGATCTCAAGTTGGTTGTAGAGGTTCATCACTTAATGTGTTGGCAGAATTATCTGTTGGGTGAAATTTTTACTCTGTATACTGACCATAATATTTTAAAGTATATCATTTTTAAATGAGTTTTATATCACTAATGATGGAGATGAGTTGAGTATATGATGTTTTTTATTTTCAAATTGGCTGTATGATCTGAAATTGAAATAATGTTGCACATTATTTGAGCTAAAAGAAACAGAATCAGGCAGTCTAAGAGTCTAGATCAGTGTGTAATATGAAATATTTTCTAGATGAGATGCATAAAAAGGTTTTATAGGGATTGGGATATATTAATTTCATGCCGTTATCTATTGATTATTGACTTTTGATTCAGAAGAATGAGTGGCAGTATGAAGATTGTAAGTGTTTTTCCTTGTGGTAAATCATATTTTTATGGAGTAACTTTCCGATTGGACTATAGATGTGGATGAGATCATCTAAATCTAGGGAAATGTTGTTCTGCTTTTGTGTATACAACAAGATTTGATATGTGGGTTTGATGCATTGATTTGGGTAGTTCTTGCTGATATAAAAATGATTTTCCCCAATCATCAGTGATAATAATGGAAGGATGGAATAGAAAAAGATATCTTATGTTTTATGACACGATGGTACACCTATGATTAGGTGAAGGCTAAAAATCAATGACTAGTTGTTTTTCTATATTCTTTGTTCATTATTGAATGGATGTGGGATACATTTACCATGTTATTTTTTGTAATTATTCCAAGGACTCCATGGAATAATGATATGATATGGGTGATTGTGTATCGGCTGAAGAGAGTAGCACATTTATTATCTATTTAGGAAAAATTCATTGTTGATAAGTTTGGAGAATTGAATGTTGAAGATATAGTCTTCTTGAATGAGTTTCGATAGAGTATAGTTACATATCATGATTCATGTTACACTTCATGCTTCTAGAAAGGATTGCCGAAGCAATTGGGTAATCCTATGTTTCTATGTACATATTTTAACCTACTGCTAGTGGGAAAATTAGAGAATTCTATCAATGTGCTAGAGGAAATGCTCAGGAAATGTATCCTAAACTTTATTAGATCTTGAGATAAACACTCTGTTCTAGTTGAGTTTTCCTATAATTATAATTACCTGGAATCTATTTAGATGACACCATATGAGGTTCTTTATGGTATTCCATGTAGATCACCTTTATGTTAGATAGAGTCAAGAAAGTTATAGTTTTTGGGAATTTGTTTCATGGAGGAGACATCAGAATAGGATCAGTTAATTAAAAAATGAATGAATATATAAATTAGTAGAAATAAATATTATTCTGATCGATTTCATGAACCTCTTATGTTTACCACGGGTGACTGTGTATTCCTTTAGGTGTCACCGAGATTGGGTCACCATTGGATTAAGAATATGGGAATGTTGGAACCTAGGTTTTCTCAACAATATGATATTATAGAGAGGATTAGACCTGTTTCATATCAATTGTCCCTTCCAAAAAGGTATATTTCCGGGAACAATGTTTTTCATGTGTCACGACTTCTACATTATCCCCACTATATTTCCCATGTGATTAATTATGATGATGTTGAGCTTAAAGCTGATGCATCCTTTGAGGAGCATCTAGTTCATGTTGTGGATTATAGTGATAATTCCATATTGGGAATGATTATTATGTTGATTTTATTGTTATAGAAGAATGGATATGTTTATGAGGAAACATGGGATATGGATTGACATATGCGGGCAGAATAGCATGACATTTTAACCAAGGATGTTTAGTAACACTAGGGAGTGTTTCACGGGGATGATATTTTTTATGGTTGGATGATTTTATGATCAGGACCATTTTGGTGATGTATCCAACCTATTGTAGAATCCTTCCCCGAGTTCCACCAAATTGTTCCCTGAAATGGTGGGCTGAATGACCTCAAGTGCATATTATCAAAAACAATATGATTTTGACTTTTAGTGAGGGCCAACAGTGTGTATGTGGAGAGACTCACTACTGGAAAATGTACCTATCCCCACAGTTTTCACCAAAACCGTGGGGATAGACCCCCCCTATACCCACGTTTTTGGAAAACTGTGGGTATAGGTGACTTTTCATGACCTATACCCACAGTTTGCCAAAACCGTGGGTATAGGGGGGGGGGGGGGTCTATCCCCACGGTTTTGGCAAACCGTGGGGGTAGGTCCTGAAAAGTCACCTATACCCACGGTTTCCCAAAACCATGGGTATAGGGGTCCTATCCCCATGGTTTTGGGGAAAACCATGGGTATAGGGGTCCTATCCCCATGGTTTTGGGGAAAACCATGGGGATAGGTCTGGGATAAAATACCTATACCCACGGTTATGAAAAACCGTGGGTATAGGTCAATTTTGTGTGCGCGGGATATTTTTTTTTTCCACGGGAAGGAATTTTTTTTGGTGGGAACCCTATACCCACGGTTCTTCCCTCTACACCCACGGTTTTTATAACTATATTTAACTAAATATATATATATATACATATATGTGAAGTTAGGGTAGTGGTTAGACGCAGTGTTTGCAGCGAAGAGGTTGCGGGATCGAAACTCGGCGCCGACATTAATTTATGACCTATACCCACGGTTTTGAAACCGTGGGTAAAAGCCGTTGACACCATGGAAATTGTCTATGTTTCGGTGACATGGTGGCAGGACACCTATACCCACGGTTTTCCAAAACCGTGGGTATAGGCTGGGGGCCTATTCCGACGCCGTTCCAGCCCACGGTTCCCAAAACCGTGGGTATAGGCTATACCCACGGTTTTGAACCGTGGGTATAGGCCGTTTTTCCAGTAGTGACTATTCCCTCAAAGATCCAACTATACATAGCAGTAAAAAAATAATAATAAATAGAAGAAGTAAAATAATAATTAAAAAGTAGTGGATGTTAAGATATAAGCCAATAATAAAAAATAACAATATAGTAGAAGAAAAATTAATAAAATTGGTATACCAGAAGACGTCCACGTCATGATCATATACAATATCAGATCATAGGGGAATAAGTGATTAAAAACATTTACTATATGATATAAAAAAATGAAAATTTTCCAAAAACTTGTACACAACATCTTTAGCATAGGCTCAATCCTATGCCCCCGAACTCCATCCTAAGAAGCAAGTAAATCTAGAATCCAAAGTAGCATGCTTCCATTTATCCAAATCTGTTATCATAATTTCTACTCACATAATAAATGATGCTTGAGAAGGGTGTGGGATATAAATATCCATTGGTTGGCACCAATAGTGTCTAGTCCAATCCATTTCATTCAAATAAGTATTGTGACATAATAATAAAAGCAGAGTATTAAATAAATAAATAATGTAATACTTGTTCTGGGTTCCTAATTGAATACCCATCCCATACTAACTACTTCATACTAATCCAGATGTCTAAATGAGGTACATGTGAAAGGCATAATATGTATAGACAGGCCAGATTAAACAAGGTAACCAAATAATTCATTCCATTAGCTTATACATTGGCATTGGGTCTAATTTTCATGTCATCATACAAGTGCTCAAAATAATGATAATTACAAATATATATCACATATTAAATAAGAAAATCAAACAATCCATCAATTCCCATTGTCTAGTCCAAGCCCATTCATGGTGATCCAAACAAAATACCAAGGGTTTCTACAAAACATCCAATATATCAAATTTCATTGACCCATCCAAGGTAACACATACAATTCCACTTAGATCACCCATTACATGGTTACTCTGAGCCAGTGAAAAGTATATCTCACTGGGGATCAGATATCACCAATTCATGGCATAACCATCTTTCCAAACTAGTCCATACTATGTTTCTCCCCTAGGGAACCGGCATCACTCAGATTTATATGTAAATCCTCTCGGTGAGCAAAAATCTGGATAGAAAATGTATTACACTATGAGTATCATGAGTATCTAACCAAGCATGGAGAGTATGTACCTCAAATACTTAACTCTAGAACCATGTTCACTCCCTATCCATAGAATGTTACCATATCAATTAAGACCTATATCTCTAGCCAAGGCTATTAGGAAATTTTTTTCTTCAAATACTAATTCAAGTATTGCATGCTTACCATGATTTCTGAAATATACAATTAACTTCAAGAAATATGGATCAATTACATTAAAAATTAATAAGGCATTAATAATGAGAAAAGTAGGATCATGAGGTATATACTTTCAGGAATATCATATTCATAATCACACGACTTCAATGGTGTCTGAAACCCAAGCAAACAATCATTCCAATATATACGATTAAAATCAATCCAAAATTTATGGAATAAGACAACAAGATTGAAATGAGGCTTAGAGAATCATGAACATGGAATAACATACATTATGTTATAGAATAAGAAATAAATCTATGGAATTCAAGCAACTTGCATAATAATTTCATTATAATGTGTGAGGCATAATGCTAAAGGGAAAACCCTTCATCTTAATTTAAATTGTTATTTGAGGAATTTAATCAAACGAGACTCGCATATGATAATTAACCATTTAATGAATTGGAGAATGGCCATTTAAAAGTAGCGACATCAAAAGGGGTGTCCAATGACGTGGTGAACATCCCTATGATGGGTTTCTCCCTAATGTAACGTCTTACAAGGCATGGAAAACCCTTTAAATAATCTATTTCACAAGAAACAATCATCACAAGAAGAATTCAGTGAGCTTTACAATGGAGTGACTTCTATAAATATATGGAATGACGGGAAAAAGCATATACCCCACCTCAATGTAGTAATTCTCCATTCTTCCCTAATCAATGTTTGATTAGACCGTAAGTGTAAGAAATCAAAGGAATCGTCAAACACCATAAAATAGCGAAAATCAATTTCACCCAAATAGCACGCTAAACAGATGACATAGAAATAAAAAAAGGGGCGCAGAAGGTTTTGCTAACTGAGATATTTTTATACCTTCATATGGTGAAGGATTTAGACCACATAAATAGGAGAGAACTCCAAACCCCATGGAGATGGGGGGAGAAGGCTAGACGCTAAGGGGGAGAGGAGAATCCTGTTGGAATGAGGAGGGAGTATAATAATAGGGCTAAAAAATTGCATTATTTACAGAAAAGTAAATTCAACCAAAAAATATTGGGTCATATGGTTTGGCCGAATTGTTCGCCAACCCTGTTTCTCCTACCACCTAGGAACCCACATCACATTGTTTTTCCCACCTAGTTAGATTAGTAGTGAACAAACTATGAAATGAATAGTGTGGGGGTAATTCCTAGTTGGCACAAATCAAGCGGTCAAGGAACATGGTTTGGGAAAACCATGTATACCTAGTGAAACACCCAATAATCATCCAAAATATGTTTCATGATATGTTGTTGAAGGTAAAAATGTTTCATACAAACCGTGTGCCTATTCCAGAGCACCCAAACATGATATTTTAGAGCCTAGCACTCCCAAAAATGAACAAGACTTCTGAGAACCCCTCAAGAATTTAATGGTGTTTTAAAAACACATTGAAGTGTTCCAACTCTCATAATATAATTATGAATACTAGTTTATAAAATCGACCATCCAAAAAAATATAAAATTCAAATTAATTTGGATTTTTCATTTGGTCAAAGAACACCAGATTCTAAAAACTCTCCACCTTATAACTTATAATCCCTAATATTCCTTAGGTAAAATAAAGGAACATAATTCAACCTCCTCATATATTGAAGCCTTATTCAAATGGATGAAATAGATTCCCAAATTCCCAATGCATGAAAAGCATTTTATAAGCATAAGATTATTAAGCTATCAAAACCTGATCCAAAGATCAATTTCCAACCAAAACAATAATATAGTGGTTACTCAATCCCATTTAGCAAGAGACACAATCGAATCATAGTCTTTTTAAACATCTGAACAATGGTGATTCCCACAATAGGTATTATCATTTTATAGGGGGCTAATTCCAAGACAAGATACCTCAACCATTGGAAATTTCTTACCAAGCACACCCGAAGCATTATAACGATGTCCTGACATGAATCCATTAGCCGGGTGAACACAATTTCTTCTAAGGCCATATCAGGGACCTCATCAGAAAGAAACAGTTGAATCCCAATTTACCAAATAGAAATCAGTCAGACCCACATTCATTGAAAGACAATGTTGACCAAAAACACTATGCTCAACATAAACTGATTGTGTGATTAAAAGAAGATCCTTATGCCCATACACATAAAAAAATTGGATAACATGTCAATCTAAATCCATCTGACCATTCCAAAGATTCATGGCTTAGATGGCTATCATATTTTCAATAGAACCATGATGCCTTCTCCCAATGTTTCAAACATTTACCATGTTCCGGTTCAATGAATCCCATACCTAACTTCTGATGATTCTCGAAGATCAATCCATCAAAATATATTTTAAGCTGTCATGCCACAACATGAGAAAGGGTGTATTTTAGTTCCAAAAACTGGAAAGAATACCCTTTTAAACATCACCTCTATGCCTGACATCAAGTTTTGGACAACCTCAGATTCATTAAGTTAGAGTTCAAAGTACTGAACCAAGGTTATCTATACTCCATGTTCACAAATGAGATTCTGGTTTAAGGGAAAAAATCAACATCAATATATTGGATGAAACCAAAATAGGAAACTGACTAATAAACAAGTCAGTGGGGAAAAAAATAGTGTCCATAAGTTCATCTCGGGTATTGCTACTTGGGAACCAGGTTTCACTCAGTGATAACCCAGATTCTAAGGAAAACCATGCTTCCAAAGACTACTCTGATAGAAATCACTCAATGATCCCAATAGAAATTAAAACTTTAGCATGGTTTGATATCAAAACTCTCTCAGTTTACCTAGATGATACCAAGATAAGGGACATGGTCATCATTAAGCTGATAGTAAATTAAGAGTATTTAAATGATTTCCGAAGAGGGCCCATGACATTCCTTCTTTCAAGAGGTATATCTTCTCATTAAGGATTGCTCCCAACTATACAGAACCATCAAAATAAGGTAAAATAAAACCAATAATGGTTGAATTCTTTAGGAAAAGGCATGTATTCACCTGTAGATGCATAAATAACCCAACCGTGATACCTTCATCACCCAATGCATCCCAAGGTCACCCACACACAACCACTATGGAGAATACCATTCCAACAAGGTCATCAATGGTTTCAAGTATAGCTAAGAACAACATTGTCATGTACAATAGAAAACACCAATGTAAACTCGAGAGATTACTTGTCATAGGGAAATTTAAGTAGTATCTACCATTTTCATATAGTAATTACAATGATGTGTTACTTCTAAATAGAACAAAAAATTTAATGATAATTGAAAATATTATCAAATCTATAAATGTGTCCTCAATGTTAGATTTAGCATATAAGGGTATCTCATTCAACATCACGTGCTCTGTCGACGATTGATCGTAGTCCCCATGGTGTTCTCAATGATTTAACATGAATTTGACAAAAAAATAGAGATAACCATTCATTCAATGGTTATTAGTTGGATTTAATTTTAGACTTACATGAAACTATTTTCCCAAGTTATATCCGTACATAATATAACATTAGGTGTAAAATCCAAAATGACTAACTAGTGTGTCAAACAACCAATCCTCATTGAACATCATCCATATCAATGGAATGAGTTTCATTCCACCAGATGCATAGGTCAATCAATTTAGGAACTAATCAAAGGTTAAATTATAAAAAATATAATTTAAAATATTAAAACTAAACTCAAATGGTTTTGTGTACAATTTAACACTACAGTGGGTACCATGTTTCTCAACACATACTACCATGCAATTACATGACAAAAGGAAAAATCCTTGATACTATCCGTTTTATTATTGACAATATGAATTCAAGTATATGATGGTCCACATTAAGGATTAATCCAAGAGTCTAATTACTCATACAACTATTGAATAAGATGATGATCACTAGGGTCATCCAAAAAAAGGATATAAAGGATCGCATGACCTACTATGTGGTCAACCATGTCCTTAGCATGTCCCTCCCTCTAGAAATGATCATTTCAAGTCGCTTATACAAGTAGAAAGGCTCAAATAACCCATGATCACTCATCAAAACAATGGTTTCATTTGAGAAACATGGGGTCCTAAATAGGACTATGGAACTTGAACAATACCACATTAGAGTAATTGTTTGTAAGAAACCAACATGAACTATAATGTGTCTGAGGGTGCTACCTAAAATAGCTATTTCTTTATGTAAAATAGAAAAAATATACCATACATGGAGATCATGCCCAATAATGTCACTTAACTTAAGAGGAAACAATGTTTAAGTTCAAGATATAGGATAGGGGCCTACATGTAACCCTCAAAAACCCATCACATGGAGGATGAAAGGAAGGACTCAAACTACCTGTAAATAAGGTTTAGGAAAAAACACCACTTAAGGTTCCATTTTAAAGTTTTAAAGAAAAACTCAATTAGTCCTTTAAACACATCAATATTAATTTTAAATAAAATAAAATCTCTCCATAAGTTAAAAAAAGAATGTTATTTTAAATTACCCTTTTATGAATTATTAATTAATTTTTTTCTATTATAATTATTCAATTTTATCATAAAACCAATTATAAACATCTTCCGATTTTTTAAACATCTTTCTAAAAAATATCACAAGCAGACTAAAGGTCTTTTATTGACTAAAATGGTACTAATCATGCACAAAGTCTCATAAAATAAGGATATTTAATGAAATTCCTTTATGTATAATTACATTACCCAATGTGGTTTTGTATTGTGGCATAAAAAGGAAAGGTGACCCCTAAGGCCCCCACCCCCGCATCACCCAAATGCCTTTTCTTATTATTGATTTCTAATAACCCCCCTCTCATGGGATGAGAATGAACACTTACAAGGCCCATAAGATTAGAAAGATTCCATGACACATAGGTCTTAGGAAAATATTAATACTACAACTGCATCAAACCACTCCTCCCATTCTTCTTCATCGCGATGTTATCTCTCCACCTTGGCATGGCTTGTTCGACTAGGATTCCCATTCATGCACATGCTGGTCCTGATGGCAATGCCATACCCTCCCATTCTGACAAATCCTATTTGCTTATGCTCCGGTGAATGTGCCTGCTATGAACCCTTGTCTGAAGTCTACTCCATGAAGAGTCTGTGAGGTCATTTATGCACAACTTCAGGATTCCCGATGGCCTTGTGGTGACCTTAAGGCCTTGAGGTGTCCTGAAGGACATGAGGTGGCCTGAAGGTCTTGAGGTGGTCTTAAGGCCTTGAGGTGGCTCAAAATCCTTACTATCCCAAAGGTCTTGTGTGGCCCGAAGGCCTTAATGGAACCAATGCCCAAACCGGTCACTCTAAAGCCAAAAATAGATGAATAGTTTTGGTTGCTACAGTACCAAACAATTCCTTTTATAGTTCCTTTTACAGTGCACAAATTCCCACAAGGGTCCCATTAATCCATTTTAGGTTCAATTTAGAAGCAACACAAATATTTTAGACATTTTTTTAAAACACCCATAGTTTGTTTATTACATAAGATACATACCCCAATTGACCTACTTGGGTCCAGTTGAGAATTTATGAGTTTAGCTACATAAGTCATCAAACCCAGGAAAAAGATGAACAAAAACATAATAAGGAAAAAATAATATCATTATTAAAATAATAGAAACATTTATATTTACAAATGTTTCTATATAGGAAGCTTATTTCAGATATCTTGGTTCTACGGTTTACTGCGCTCAACATATGAGGCAGCCATAGGCTTTACAAGTTGTATGAGGCTCCCATTTGACTGCAACCATATTATATATTATAAAAATGAAATTTAACTATCATAACATTTATATAGAATCATTTATATATACTAGGCATGTCTTCGATGGTTGTATTATATGGTCCACCCTATAAAAATTAATAAAGCATGCATATGCTCTACAAATTAGAGAATGAATCCCATTTAACCACATACAATATTAATAATAAAAGGGAATTTTTTTAGTTTTAACTTTATTTCAATAGTGTTTATGTTTATAAACATATCAATAATTGTTCAGTAATATGTGAAATCACTATCCAATTCATAAGGCTCCCATAAACCTTGAAAATTACAAGATGACTCCCATTTAATCACAACCATCATTTTATAGTCCCTTCTAAACAAGCATTGAAGCATGGAAATTTTAAAAAAAGAAAACTAATAATCATATAACATTGTAAGATATCATTCATTTAAAAATAATAAGTAAGGATGATAATGAAGAAAAATCATGTAAAATAAGCATTGAAAACTACTACATAAGTGAGGAATAATAAAAAATAGCATATAAGAATGGAATGATAATTTAAATTACAAAATAATGGTCATAAAATACCAAAAAGAGAGTGAACTAAACATGTTATTGAAATTTATAATATGGAATGAAAAATACATGATAATAAAAAATGCAAGGAACATAAAAATTTTCAAATAGCATAACAATGCAATCTATATGGCTTGGAATAATTCAGGACATGTTAATTCCTATAGTAAATAGTGTAATTCATGTTTTTAATATGCCCTCATCTCATTTAGATAAACTAATAAAAAATAATTATTCCAATCATATCAGTATTAATAAATCCACAAAATATGTGTGTCACCCAGTGTTGAAGTCGTATCAACCATAAATGGAATAATAAATAACATCAATTTCCAATCCTTGTTAATTTTGGTTTACCCTATACATGGGTTAGCTACGTCCAAGAATATGATCGTTCCCAAATATTATTTTCCTAGTCTACTATTTAAACCAAAAAAATAATAAAAAATGAAAACGTTCCTTGATATAATTTTATATAATCCTTTATCATGTTCCCCTCAACAATGCCATGAGACAGTGGGTCACATGACCTCAAGAGAATGTCCCTGATCCCTAGAGGCTAAGGACATGTAGTGAGGGCCATGGGTGTCTATATGGGGAGAGAATTACCTCATATGTCTTTATATACATAGTAGTTATAAAATAAAAAATAAATAAATGAATCATAACAATAATGAGAAAACAACATAAGTAAAGAGATAATACAAGAAGAATAAATAACCAAGGGGTGTAAGTTAAAGAAATAGAACGAGTACATAAGATTTTGTTAATGTCATGATCCTATAAAAAATTAGATCATAGTAAAACAAGGGATATAGAGAATATACTACATGCTATACAAAAAAATGCCAAAAAATACAACAAAACATATTGGGAATAGGCTCGACCATTTTCCATTTATGTCTATCCAAAAAAGAATGTAAGTAAAGAATCAGAAATAGTCTTCTTCCCTTTAACCATACATACGATTATAAAGTCTACATTGGTTCCAAAAGGCTCCTAATAAGGGTGTGAGATATAAATCTTAGTAGGCAATCACCAATGGTTTTTAGGCCTATCCATTTCATGAAATAATTAATAAGAACTATTCCATAATAATAAACGTATAGTATTAAATAATTAAAACATAAAAAATGTAGCCTGAGTTCCTAATTGGATACTTATCCCATACCACATGATTTGGCCTAATCCAGATGTCTAAATGATGTACATGTGCAAGGAATATGTTTACATGGTCCAAAGTAAACAAGGAAACCCAAGAATTCTTACCCCATTCTTACGCTTTGACTTAGAGTAATATTTAAATGTGATCATTAAAGTTCTCATAATAATGATAATTACAAATATGTATCACATAATAAATGAGCTAATCAAATAATCCATCAATTATCACTATGGATTCTGAGCCTATCCAAGCCAATCTATCCAAGATCCCAAAGGGTATCCATGGAACATCAAAAATAATAAATGTAATTGAGTCCATCGAGGTAAACCCATACAACATAACTTGTATCACTCAAGACATGATGAATTTGAGACTATGCCACATATCTTATAAAGGGGACCAGGTATCACCTGAGTCAGGGCATATCTCTCTTTCCAAAGGGGTCCATCTTTGGATTCTCCCATGAGGAATTGGAATCGCTCAAGATTATAAGTAAATCCACCTAGAGAGCTCATAAATGGAAATACAATGTTTCTATCCCGAAACGTCAAGAGTATCCAACTGAACACGACTTGTCCTTTGATTAAATACATAAATTGAGACCCTTGTTCACTCCTATACAATAGAATGTGGGCATAGTAATTAAGGAATATATCCCTATCCATATCATATATGAAAATAATCATCTTCAAATAATAATGTCAATATCACATGCTTACTAATCTTTACCAACTATATAATTAAATCCATGCACTAGGGAAAAATTATATGTAAATTCTATAAGGAATTAATGATGAGAAAATCATGATAATGAGGCATAGGCTATAAGTCATACCATATTCATAATCAAACACCTTCAATGGTGTCTCAACCACAAGATAAAAATCTTTCCCACATATACAATCCAATTCAATTCATTACTTATGGTATAAGAAAATAATCATGAAATGAGGCATAGAGAACAAGGATCAGGGAAATACATAACTATAAGAGATAACACATGTCATGAATCATGGGTATTCAATGAACATTCATAAGAATTTAATTATAATTTTTGTGGCATAAAGTTCAATTTCTAACTATTCTTCTTAATTCAAGTTATAATTTCAGGGATTTAATCAAATGAAACTCACATATGGAAATTAACAATTTTTTGAATGTTTGAATGACCTTTTAAATATGAGAACACCCAAGGGGGTTTCCAGTGACGAAGCGAGCGACCCCAGGACTAGATTTACCACAAGGTAAGTTTACCCAAGACATGGAAATACCCTTTAAATAATTTATTTAACTAGAATAAATCCTTGCATGAAGATTCTGGTGATCATAACAATGGGATGAAATATAATGTAAGATGAAGTGATGGGAAATATCATAGAACCCTTACCTCGATGTAGTGGCTCTCCATTCATCTTCTATCAAGACTTTATTTGACCTAAATTGGATGAAATAAAATGATTGGTAAAACACCGTAAAATATGGGGAAAATAAGTCAGACCAAAATAGAACAATGGAAGGAATAGATAACTATAAATAGTGGGGTGCAGAAGGTAGAACATAACGATGGATTTCTGTAGCTTCCAATAATGATGGATTTAGACCATGGATGAAATAGATAACAGAAAACCCCATGGAGAGTGGTGGAGAAAGACACAAACGCATGGAGAGGAGAATCCAACCAGAATGAAGTGGGAGTAGAATAATAGGGTTAATTAATTTCATTAATGAATGAAAAATTATTTCACCCAAATAAAATTTGGTTCGGACAGTTTGGTTGCATGGTTTGGCCAGACCATGTGCCTACCATGTGACTCCTATTTCATAGGAACCCACCTCACCCAGTTTTCCCCACACAGATAGCCAAACCATGCTCTAATAGAGTGATGACAGTGTAAGGGTACTACCTATGTAGAACTAACCATACATGATAGGTGAATGTTTTGGTAAATCTATACATAGATTGTACAACACCAACATCCCATCTGAAATAGTCCACACAACTTACTACTCAGGCCACACTATTTCTGACAAACCATGTGCCTCTTCAAAATAAACCAAGCTTGAGACATATGGTCTTGGAACTTCTGGTACATAACAAGTATCTTTGGAAACCCTTTGGTCCTTTATCCATGTCTAAAAACACATTGAAGTGTTCCAACTCTTAAAATATAATTTTGATGCCCAGTTTACAAAATGTCATATCCACCATGTGATGATATTCTAATTTCTTGGGATTATTGATCTGGTTAAAAAAAATAAGACACTAAAACTCTCTTTATGAAATTTTCACCCTTGATTTAATCACTTTTTGGATGAGTCTTTTCAAGGGTGATTTTTTGTGAGTTTTGTAAGCTTTTGGAGGGTTTCTAGGCAGTACAAAGTTGGTGTATGGTTTCCCCATATTGTGCACATACCCTGAAAAATAATATTCCATGAGAAAAAGGGGGATAGAATAGATGGTAAATTGTTTTTCTAATAGTTCACCCTCCTATTTAAAACTATGAACCCAAGTTAGCAGGCTCGCACTGTTAGGGAACACGATCTGTCTCACCGTGTGGCCCACCTAGGAAACTATGAACACTATTTATTAATTCTCTTAATTTTTAATTACAATTTCCTTATAAAAACTTTTTATATCCCTAATCACCCACAATTTACCTCATATGAATTCCGTTGATATTGGAAGCTCTTGAGAGTATTTCTAGGCTCCCCAACCCCTTTATCTGGGAATTGATGATCAGGTGGAAGAATTAACTCAAAATTGGTATGTGATGTCTTCTTCATTTAGGATCCTCTCACTCCAATCATTCTTCCCATTTGGGGAGGTATGAATCCCTTTTTTATTGATAGAATAAATATTTGATTTAATGGATCTTTTTTATTTTGGATCTTGATCCTAGTTTTTGACACTAAATTTTTTCACCATCGTAAATTCAGATGTTCTACCTTAAATTGTGGCCTAAGGATGGAAGAACATTCTTCATTGATCCTAAGGTAGGAAACATTTATGACAAATATCATATTCTTGATATTTATCAAGAACTATATTTGTATCATTTTTCTTTCATGTTGTGAAATTTAATTTAAATTATAAAAGTGAACCGAGTTCCCTTAAATTTAGAGACCCTTCACGGATCCCATTGGTCCTATTGGAGATGATGAGATAGATCTTGATAGAAACCCATAGGGGTGCTAATATTCTTGAAATGATGATTTTTGGAATATAAAATGGGGAGAATAATAGAATTATGTAATTGAACTAAATCTTTGTTTAATGGTGTTATTATAGGATTTGAATAGGTTTTTGGATTAACCTTAAAAGGTTAACGAGTAATGAGATAATTGATGATTAATTTAAAAAATGATTAAAATGGAGGATTTCCAATGTTGATGAATATGTGTAATGAAAAGAATCATGATTATAAAGGATGAATGATATGGGTTACCATATTGATAATGAATGATAATATGGTCTATTATGATGGAAGTTGATATATATATATATATATGAAAAATGTAAAGAGGGCACTCTACAGATGCTGCAAGTTCCCATGCAGTTCTAGTCTACTGCCCATGGCCCTGATTGATGCATGTGAATTGGTGTTGAAATGATACTCCAAGTACCTATTAATTTTGTGATAGAAACATTCTCTAAGTAACCATGATATTTTTGATGGAATCATGTTCCATGAACCTGAGATAATTATGATGGAATGATGTACAATGTATGCATGAATATTGTACCTGAACTAACACTATGTGGTGCTAAAATGAAAATGGAATTTACCTGAGTAATGAAGTCCTAGGAAATAATTAATTATAAAATTTGTATTTGTATTGATCATACTTTGGAATGTGTTGAAGTAGTTAATATTGGTTTTGGTGTCATTATGAAGCCAAGGCCAAACATTGTTAAATAAAGAGTAATAAATGTGAAACATGTTTAATATCATTGTTTTGTCTTTTATTATTTATACAACTGCATGCACTATTATAGATTCGATATTAATTTCAAAACCATTGGTGGTGGGATATTGAATTTTAAATAAATCATAAATGGGCTCCCCTTAGTTACCCAAATAGACTTCTAGTTTTTATGATATGATAAAGGAAAGAACCCTATGTTGGAGAACTGAGTTGGGATTTAGTACTGAGCTTGGATGAGAGTACCAGAGAATATGTTGAGATCCACTATGGAGATGCTAGTGTGTCTTTATTTTGTGTTCTCA
This sequence comes from Viscum album, assembly GCA_963277665.1. Classification (NCBI taxonomy): domain Eukaryota; kingdom Viridiplantae; phylum Streptophyta; class Magnoliopsida; order Santalales; family Viscaceae; genus Viscum; species Viscum album. The sequence goes on along the minus strand of OY728160.1, from coordinate 1,396,523,138 downwards.
TTTGCCACATGAAACATATATGGCATGAAAAATCTACTACTTTGGTTTATGGTAATTTTCCTCTAATTTGGAAACATTATGAGATGTTGGTCATTATTGGTTACTGCATTACATTGGTGATTGTTTATTAAATTATCTTGGTAATTTTTTATGTTGATTTCTACTATTGTCTTACATTGATAAAGAGGGTTTAATTTTGTAATATCCTGAAAATATTTAAATATGACTCAATATTTATTTTAGGTACTCTATTTCCTTTTATTGAGTACATTTCGTTTGGGTTTTACATTGAGGTGTGTTTGGGTGACATTTGATGAAATATGGAAGAAAGAGGGATGTCCACGATCAGAGAACTATTTTCCCTAACTGAGTGCCTAGTCCAACAAAATGTGATTCCATGGATAGAGGGCTATAGAACAAATAGAAAGCAATTGGTAAAATCATGTTCCATAATAATAGAAACTATGATTCCCAAAAAAGAGGCTCATGGTTAAGGCACAATGTTATGGTAAATTGTGTGCCCCTTCCCTGTAAACCATTCAAGAATTTTTTAATTTACGAAAAAATTAGATTTTAAATCCCCTGAACCACCAAAAGTCACCATTTTCAAACTTAACTCATCCCATATCATCTTCCCATTATTTTAGAGCCTCTCGAATGTATTCTAGGCATTCCCGACATTTATTATTTTCAATTTGAGTCTAGATTGAAGATATTCACTATTCTCGGTAAGAGAATCCTACCTCTCTTGGATAACTATTCCATATCCTTTCCTCTTCTATTCAAGAAAGTGGTTTTTATTCCTATTTTGATTAGATATAGATATGAATTTTTGGATATAGATATAGTATTGTAGATCAATATCTAGTTTTAAGGTATCTTGATTTGAACAATCTAAATGTAGGGTTTTAGACATGGATCTTCTTCTACGTCTTCGTGCCGCTCAAATTTTGTTGATATCCATTGGGTAATTGTTCATATAAAAATAGAGGTAGGTGGTCAATAATTCAAATCCCAAATTCATGATTGAAATTTTGTGTATGTAATTATAGAATTACAAATAGATGTTATTAATGGAGTTTTTGATTGAAGTATTTAAATTGGTAAGTTAACTAATTATGGAAAATGGGGAAATTGATATATTGGGATTATAGATTGTGAACAATTAATTCTGTAATTAATTATTGGATACTGAGTTTATATATTTCAATAATTAGATATAGAAGTAATTAAATGATAATGAGATTGTGAATTGAATAATTAATTGATGAATTAATTATGGGATTATTCAGGTGGTGGATTTTGATTAATTAATCGGGAAATTTATTATGGAAAATGATATGATTTAGTAATTATTGTATTATAAATGAATTAGGGTGATTAATTAATTGTAGTGTTAATTAATAATAATTATATGATTAATTAATTATTTATTTATCTAATTAGGTTAAGAAAATTAATAAATTATTGACTTAATTAATAGTATTTTGATCATTAATTAATTGTAGATTTAATTAATAAGTTTGAGAAGATTAATTAATTGTTGGTTTAACAAATAAGATTGATATGAAAGTCCTAATTCAACAATCTCTGAGAGTTCTCGACACTGCCTAATAGGGTTTCCCCATTCCACCTCCTTCTCAGCTGAGATTTAACCATCCTTGAGTTCTCTTAGTCAAGACTCCATCCAACCCTTGGAGGAATCTACTACTCTTTTCAAGAGGGTGACTTACACTCTACTGTGGTGGCTAGTTCTTCCTTTAGGTAACAATAATGGAGGTGAGGGTTTTTTGTAGAATCAGTGTTATGCTTCTCTGAAAGTGTATCAGTTCTAACATGGCTCGAAACCAGCTACTCTTTTTGACGATTTATTTTTTGGTTGGCCTATTTTTTTCAATAATCTTTAATCTTTTTTTGGGATTCAAGCTTCAGATTTGGGGGTTTTATAAGGTAGTATGTTTTTTTGGATATTCTAATGTCAGTATCATGGAGTCTACATAATTGATATGGCACTACTTCGAGTCCTCACGAGTTTCCCTATCTCCTACTTCATGTGAAGTTTCTCAATTTGCCCTTCGCTATGGGTTCTTCCTTAGCTCAGATATGCTCGATTTCATGAAAAAAGTGTCACTTGTGGATAAAATTATCTAGGACCCCCACTTCAGCAATGCTCCTTTGTTGTGGAAGTTGGGTAATCCAACACTGGATAGAGATGGCATAGAATAACGAATCATGGAGCATCTGGATGTTTAGGTTCCTTGTTTGTGGTTGTAGTGTTGGAGGGAGCCTTGTCGGATTGTTGCAGCGAAGCATTCTTTGGGTGACAGTTCCAGAAAACATGATTCAGACAATGTCAGCAATTTTGTTCTAATTTTTTTTATTTTTTCCTATGTGAAATGGATTTTGTGATGGTGTGATAAGCTATGTGGCATTCAGTTCATAGTTTAATGTACTTTACAACCAGACCATCTTCAAGGGGCTATATCAGATAAGGTTCTAATGAGAGAGTTTCCACCAGACCATTGTATCTGAATTAAGATGTTTGAGAGGGTATGATATTTTACATCGGTATCAGGCCCATGCATCTCTACATAGGAAAACTATATGAGTTGAAATGAGATTTGGGATGTTGGATTTAACTTTTTGGATGACGGGGTGGGTCTTTACTTTAAAGACAAGCTCTAGTTGGTTTATGGATTTTGGTCTGTGTTTTTGGTCTTTATGTTTTATAAGACTAACAAGTTCTCCATAATCTCTTAAAGGGGGGTTTATATTAATAAAAAAGCAATTTTTAGTCAATTAGAATGAATATATTAATGTTTTTACTTAATCAATAAGATTGAGAATATTAATTAATTGTTGAATACATTAAAGAGAATAAGTTGATTAATTAATTGTTGATTAAATTAATGATATTGATATGATTAATTAATTATTAGGTTAATTAATGAGATTGAGTTGATTAATTAATAGTTTAATTAATTAATGATGAAATGAATTTTAACAATGGAACTCATGTGAGGATTGTCATCCAGAATGGTAGAAATGGAATTCTCATATTTAGATGAGATCTGGAATGAAAATAATGTAATTTTAGGACATGATATCCCTTAGGGATGGTTTATCCACCAGCATGGGCCAACACAAGTATTGAGCATTGGGTGGCCATAAGAACAGAGTGATTTTATATTGTTAAATAATTAATAATTTGATAATGAGGTAAAAGATTAAGTATGAATTGTTCTTCTTTCTATATACAAATGAATACTATGTTATTGATTGTTTTTTTGAGACACCATTGGTGGTGGCCTATAGAGTTGTACTCACACCCTACACATGTTATGTGATCGGCACCTGGGTATATTTCATTGTTTCAGGATTGATTAAGGGAAAAGGACCTTTGATTGATTGATGATTTGCGGATGGAACATTGATGAGGGAACCTGACATGGTTTGGGAATTTCTTGGGAGTTATTAGCGCCTTTATTTTGAGTTTTTATTTTTGAAATTTGTCATATATTTTTTCATGTAATATCAATTGTTTCATTTTGAAATTGTATTTTTAATTTTGGCAATCTTGTTATTCGGATGTTGTTCTCGTTACAATATCACTTGGTTTTTTAGTTTGCATTGTTTATTTGTTTCTACTGGTGTGATTCTCTGATAAAAAGAGGGTGTAGTCCTCCCATGTTTGATAATAGACCTTCACTATTAGTTTGCGAACTCTCATGTACGTAGATATGCTCTTGAGGTCATGTTATCGATCAGATTGAGGCACTAACATGTGGAACATGGGTCAGGATGTCACAATGTTGTATTAGCACCCATTTTTATTTTTCTTTTATTCTGTATTACTATTTTATAATGGTAGAAAATAGACTATAAAGAGTTTGGGATTTTTTTATGAGCTTGTGCATGGGAGTAGGTAACTAATTTTTGAGGGAGAACCCATGAACCCCCGGTGGGATTGTTTTTATTATAATTTATCATTTTGTTTAATATTATTTCACCTTGTGTACCGAACTGTGGTTGTGATGTGACTATTGTTTTTGGGATTCTATGAGAATTGATTGATACCCCAGTATGGAATAATAGTTGAGTAATCATGCAACATTATAAAAACTCAGGATTATTGTGACATGCATCATTTTAGGCAGGCATGGGAAAATAGCTTTTTGGTATGTTTTCAAAGTCAAACTATTTTTTCTTTCTTAGGAGCTAAATTAAAAATGTTGCCTAATATGAAATTGACTATGGTAAAATGATGAAAGATGAGAATAATTGGGTGAATAAATGAGAAAAAAGGATAATAAAAGGGATTTACCCATAATTTACCTTGTCCAAAATATAGGATGATTTTGTGTAGTAATAGTTCCATATTTATTACCGTGTGGTGGGGATTGGGGAAAATTACTTATTGAGCCTTATTTAATTTTCCAATAAATGTGTTAATGTTTAGAAATGTATCCTAAGGTGCATGTTTGTATTATACAGTTATGCCCCCCTGATGATTCCAGTTTAGATGATGATATGAAGCAATGTCTAGGAATGATCCTCCAGTTGTAGAACTTGCAGAACTGATAATGTATGACAAGGAAATTTGAGATAATTTATGAGATACAATTGTTGGGTTAATACAGATATCGGAAAGACACACATGGTGGGTTTTGAAGAGATTGTCTGATTTGATGAGGGGGTTTCGATTGCAGCACCCTCAAAATGTTTTTAGAGATGATGGACCTGAGGGAGTTGAGTTATGGATTGAGTTTATCCAGATTATACATGACCACATTGTGACTCTTCTAGAGAAGTGGGTCATGTTGGATACTTATTTTATATGAGGATCAGTGAAGCACTGATTGTACGTTATGCTCTGTGTGGAAAATTTGATGGAATTTCATAGAAGGACTTCTTATAGAGGTTCATAGATCACTTCTATCTAGATATGTTGATGAAAGAGAGAGATAATAAGTTCATGAGGTTGATGGAGGGGAGTATGTCCCTGATGGACTATGAAATAAGAAATATAGATTTGTAGTTATTTTCTAAAACATTGGAAGTAGAGATGTTTACTTCAACAAAAACATTTCGGGAAGGACATTATTGTGAAATTAATTCTCTGGTGATAATCTTTAGGATAAATAAGTTTTTAGAAGTGGACAATTTGTCTCTCGTAGTTTAGGGAAACATGATAGAGGATTCCAGTGCAAGAAATAAGGTTTCTTCTGGATGATCAATAAGTATGTATCCCAAGAGAATGAAGCATTGTTATGAGAAATTTAGCTAGAGATGTGGAATTCAATGTGGGAAAGGGGAATAATCATTTACATATGAACGTTCTTTAGTGATTTTACACTAGTGCAGTAGGCCTGACCACTATCATTGATATTTTCATCGACCCCCACTGGAGTACCAATCATGCGACAAGATGGGACATCTACATATGTTCTGAAGGATAAACCCCAAATGATGGGTAATGATGGGGTATCTTGACATCATTAGAGTATAAGAAGAGGATATTTTACAATTTAATAGGCTGGTAGATGGAGTTCTCATAATCATGGAGATAAAGGCATTGGGAACGTTACTTCTGAAAAAAAGAGTCTATATCAGCTGTATAGTGTAGCTTAGGGGAGTCATACTGAATCAAAGGAATGAGGGGTAGGAAATTTTCACACAGTTTAGTGTACACAATTGGATAGTGATGTTGGACCACCAATAGTGAGAGGTACTATTCTTATAGACTATACATTATCAAGTGCCTTATTTTATAATGGTGCCTCTCATTCCATTATTTCTAAAAAACTTGTGAATGGTTTGTGCCTAGTGGTGGAGTCCATGATTGGTGATAAGATGTTAGATACAAAATTGGGAGTGCAGTATATGATTATATTCTATATCAAGCTATGTTATCTTGATGTTGGAGATTATAACATTCAATGGGATCTCTAAATCCTCAAAATGTCAATCTTGGACGCAATTTTGGTCATGGACTATTTAGTAGCATACCAAGAACATTTTTATTGTTATAAAATGAGATTGAAATTTAAATCATATAATTATGGAAAATAATGTTTCCATGGAGTGTGAGATATTTGGGAAGGATGACTAGGGAAAATTACTCAACAAATGGGAGAGCTCACAGTCTCTATTACTAGTCTAATACTAGATGATGAGGGTGTGAAACATGTTGTCTTTTTACTAATAGTGGACATGATTCAGGAAGTGTTTCCTTAATATTTATCAAGTATTCCACATGAGAGAGACATGGAATTTACTATAGAGCTCATTCTAGGAGATGAACCAATTTTTATTCCACTGTATATAATGTCACAAATATAGATTCAAGAGCTCTAGACTTAGCTAGATGAGTTGATGGATAAGGGATTTATCTATATGAGTACGCTGCCGTGGGGACCACCAGTGATTTTTTCAATGAAATTTCATTTGATTTTGTGCTTGTTTGTCGATTACCAGATGTTTAATATGATGATAGTGACGAACCGAAATCCTCTTCCATGAATCTATGATCTGATTGACCAATTGGGAGGGGCTTGTTTCTTTTCCCAGATCGACTTCAGATCGAGGTATCATCATGTGGGAGATCGACCTTCTAATATACCAAGGTCTTCCTTCAGAATCCATTATTTCCAATAAGATTTCATCATATATTTTTTGGTTAATGAATGCAACAAATTTATTTATGGAAATGATGTATAGAATCATCCATATGTACATGAATTAGTTTGTTGGTGTGTTTGTGCATGACATCTTGGTGTACTCCAAGATGAATAAAAATAATTCCCAACAATAGGACATCATACTGAGTATGTTGATATAGAATTTAATATAAACCATGTTATCTATGTTTTAGTTTTGTATTGATCATGTAATCTTCTTCGGTCACCTCATCTCAAAGGAATGCGTGTTAGTAGTTTTATAGAATGTTCATCCAACTATACATTAGGAGAATCCAAAGAATGTGCATGATATTAATTTCTTTATTGGCTTAGCAGGTTAATATCATAGGTTCATCAAGGACTCTTCTGGTTTAGAAGAACCACTTTCGAGCTTGAACAAGAAATGGGTAAATTTGGAATGGTTATAACTTGTAAGGATTATATCCTTGAGTTGAAGAAGCAGTTGAAATCATTCCCAATATTGATCCTACGCAATCTAGGTGATGCATACACAATGTATTGTCACTCATTTGGGATATGTATTAGAGTATTTTTGATGTAGAGTGTTCTAGTTACTGTGTATGGGTCTTGACATCTGAGTCCACATGAATAGAACTACCCTATACAAAGCCTTGAGTTGGATATAGATGTTTGTTATTTTAATTGTACAGTGCATTAACTATTGGGTGAGAAGTTTACTATGTATACATAGCATAATAGATTGAAGTACATATTTTTGAAACAATATTTGAATATTTGACAGTAGAGATGGGTAGAGTATATGAGGTAATTTGATTTTGAGATATCATATATTCCTAGGAAGGAAAATAGAATTGTTGATGCTTAAAGTATAAATAACCAGGTTAAATATGTTCAGAAGTATAGTGCTCAATAGAAGATGATGAATATACTAACTGAGATGCTTGTATTGGTTATGAAGAATCAGAAGCATATGACTCTATTTTCAGTTTAGGTGTTTTCAACACTTCTGTGAGGGATTAGGGACATACAATACGAGGATTTGGAATTTTTATCATTGAGGGAATTCCTTGAAGGCAGGTTGACACCATCAGACTAGTTCATAGATGATGATGAGATCATCTATGTCATGAATCAGGTTTTTGTGCCTTTGATTATGCAAGAAGAGTGGATTCGGTAATTTTATGCATCAGTATGGGTGGTATATCATTGTGTGTCTAAAATGTATCATGACATAAAATGATAGTTTTTGTGGCCATGCATGAAAAATGAAGATAACAGGGTTCATAACATGATGCAACACCTATCTACATGTGAAGGAAGATCATCAATGACCAGGAGGTATCCTACAGCCTTTTCCCATTTCAGAGTGTAAGTGGGACAATGTTACTATGGACATTATGGTGGGTTTCCCAAGGCTTCTGTAGAAGAATAATGCTATTTTTTTGTTATATATCAACAAAAGAAGGTGTTACTTTTTATTCCAATAGAATATAATTTATTATTGGAGAAATTGTGGGACTTGCATGTTTGGGAAATAGTCCAACTACACGGGCTTCTACTAACTATAGATTCAGATCACGACTCATGATTTACATATTACTTCTAGAAGGGTTTAAATAATGACCATTTTTCATAGTTTTTTTTACTACATATTTCCACCAATAGATATATGGGAATTCTGAGCATACTATACATGTGTTTAAGGATATTTTGTGAGAATGTGTTTTAGATTTTAATGGATCTTGGGTGAAGCGACTAGATTTGGTGGAGTTTTAATATATATTTTTTTATCAAAAAATGATTCATATGGAAACATATGTAGCTCTTTAGGGTAGTCCATTCACTTGAACTTTATTATAGGTAGAGGCATGTGGGTCAGAGTTGTAGGGGCTAAGTCTCGTGCATGAGACGTCAGAGTAGGTTCAGCTTATTCCAAAGAATATGGCTACAACTCAGATTGGAGTGAAGTCATATGCTGATAAACATTAATGACCCCTAGAGTTTATAGAGGGTGATCATGCATTCCTATTAAATTTTTGTGTATTGTTTCACCGAAGGATAAAGAAGAAGGGAATACCGGTGAGAAAGTTCATTGGATTATTTGAGGTTGTCGAAAGGATCGATCCATAGGACTACCAAGTGGATCTTCCACCGAAATACATTGTTATGCATGAATTTTTCATGTGTCACTACTTTAGGGATATCAAATCAACCTTTTAATGTGATCAATGTGGATGATGTTGAGCTAAAGATACATGGATCCTTTGAGGAGCATCTGATTGGTGTGTAAGATCGCAATGAGAAAGTGTTGTGGGGAATGAATATGTTTATAGTTCATGTTTCGTGTAAACATGGTCATGTTCATGAGGAAACACGAGAGATAAATGTATATATTAGGTCGTAGTGGACCAAGTTTTTTTACCCAGTATCGTAATGATTCATGGGAGTAAAACTCATGGATGTGTGGTTATAAGGTGGGGAGATTGTAAGATCCCACCATTTTATGGAGATGTCTAGGGATTGAATTTAGAAACACTTTTTTTCCTTGTGTTGAGTAATTTTAATTTTAATTTTTCTCTGGGGTATGTTTGTGTAATGTTTTTAGAAAAATCTATGAAAGTGAGTAGTGCATGTTTAGTTTATGGTTTGACCTAAGAGGGCGCCTTGGCCTAATAAATCATGAAACACTTGACAAAAGGGTTTTTCATGGATGGCATGCCATTTGTCAAACCCTGAAAACTTAAAGGAGAAAACTTGAACCAACTAAAAGAGGCACATAGTTACAGAACATGGTTAGGGGAAACTATGTACCCCTACCCAACAAATTTTGCCTGATTTTTTTTATTCACCCAAAATTTAGATTTCAAAACACATGAACATCAGAATCTCACCCTATTCAACCCTAACTCAGAGAAACTCACCTTCTTCTGATTTTATGGCCTCTTAGATGGATTCTAGGGTTTTATGATCAATGTTCTATATGATTCAAATCCTAGATCAAATATTTTTACCTCTCTTAATAGTAGAATCCTATATTTCTTGGTTTCATATTCCTCTTGCTTTATTCTCCCTTTCAATAAAGGAGTTCTTCATCCTTTTTTGAATATATATAGATCTGGTTTGTTGATCTAGATCTTGGACTATAGATATACATATAGGATTAATAAATATTTATTTTTTCAATCCTGATTTAGGATTTTAGATCAGGATATCGTTCTATGACATTGTGCCCCTCATATTTTGGGGATTTACTTTGGGAGATCACTCATAAATGAATTGAGGTAGGTGGTATATAATTTAAATCCCAAAGACTTGATTGCAATTATGTGTCTATAATTTAAGAATTTATATTAGACGTTTATTAATTGATTTTTTGATTTAATTAATTAAATTGGTGAATAAATTGATTATTAAAAAAATGGGAAATTCGGTATATTGGAATTATAGATTGTGAATAATATATTTTGGAATTAATCATAGGATGCTATATTTGTTGATTTTAATAATTAATTGTATAACAAATGATATGATATTTTGATTTTGAATTGAATAGTGAATTGATAAATTAATTTTGGGATTATTGGGATGGTGGATTTTGATGAATAATAAGGAAATTAATTAAGGAAATTTATGTGATTCACTATCTGTAGAATTTGTAATGAAATTAGTTGCTTAATTAATGGTAGAGTGAATTAAATATTTTATATGATTAATTAATTGAGGAGTTAATTATTGAGTTTCATAAGATTAATTAATTGTTTAGTTAATTAATGTGATTGATATGATTACTTAATTATTGAGTTTATTAATTAAATTGATAATATTAATTAATTGTTAGGTTAATTATATTGAGAAGATTAATTAACTATTGATTCAATTAATAAGATTTAGAAGTTTAATTAGAAGTTGAGTTAATTAATTAGATTGATATGATTAATTAATTATTGATTTAATTAATGAGATTGAGAATATTAATTATTTTTGGAGTTGTTTAATGTGACTGAGATGATTAATTAATTGTTGAATTTATTATTGAAATGATGAATGATGAAAATGGAATTCATATTTGAATTGAGATTTATAATGGTAACAATGGAATTCTGAGATTAAGATGAGATCTATAATGGTAATAGTGGAATTCTTGGACGTGATATGCCTTGGAGATACTTTAGCCTCCATCATGGTTTGAAGCTGGTATTAAGGTTCTCGTGTCCACGGGTACCCGATGAATTATGAGGTTAAATAAAGAATAATTTGATAATTTGATAACTATTTAATTATACACTGTTCTTATTTCTTTATAAAACTGATTACAATGTTATTGAAAGGATGTTGTTTTAGAAACCATTGGGGGTGGACTAATGAGTAGTACTCGAACCCTATTTGGGATGCCTAATTGGTACCATAATAGATTTCATTTTTCACTACAGGTTAAAGGAAAAGGCCCGATATTCGATAGTTTATTTGGGGATGGAGCATGGATGGGGGAAATAGACATGGTTCAGGATCATCTTGGTAGATGTTATTGAATTTATCTTTAGATTACAATTTGACATTGGACATGTATTTTTACATGGAATATCTACTATTTAGTTTTGATATTGTATTTATAGTTATGGTTTTCTGGTTATGTCAATATTGTTTTGGATATGATATCATTTGGTTATTCAGTTGTTATTGATTATTTATTTCTTCTGGTGTATTACACTGATGAAAATATGGTATTTTATTCCCATGATTGATAATATACCTTCGCAGATAGTCAGCATGCTTTGACGAATGGGGGGGGCACACTCGAGGTCATGTGACTGACCGGTTTGGGGAACCGATGTGTGAAACCCATGTTGGGACATCATAAGTTTCACTATGTGACTTATTAGATCCTCATTGCTAGAAAGAACCCTCTGACATACAAGGAGTCATTCTCGAGGTCATGTGACCAACTAGCTTGAGGCAATTTTATGTGGTACATGGGTTAGGATGTAACAATATAGCACATTGTTCCCTTGTATAATGGAAAAATAATCCTTGGTCAATATGATTCTCTATCACACAAATGATCTAGATTTATTTGGAGGCCCTATTAAGGAAAAATTTCTATATTGATTCCATTTACCATGGGATACATAATAATGCCTTAATCACATATCATTGACATAGCTATAAGCCCACTAAATTTCTAATTGTTATTCAAGCTAGTGATTGGGAATATTCATTTATGTTAGGTTTTTCCTCTTCAGATCTCCACTATGGTAGAGTTGTTTGGTTCATATATGTGATAAATATATATATGAAGATCCTTTTATGAATACCCTTATTTCAAAATGATAAAAAAACATGACATATTGATTTTCATCACATCCAATGGATAAAATATCTATGTGTATATGACTATCCACTCTAAGAGTTATTTATATATGGATATGTCATCAGTTTGACTAGGATTAGATAATAATTCCCTTATTTTAAGAACTACACCTGAATTTATTCCTAATATCATTGGATATATAGAGACACCAACATAAATTGTGTAACGTTGATCCATAAATATTTCTTTCATATAAATAAATGTACATGTCATATTCCATTATTTAGAGAGTATTATTAGCACAAGACATTGTAACTTTTTAGGGATCCTGAACCATTAATGAATATTCTTTCTTCTATGGTCCTACATCATGTCAACATGTTTTATTCTCTAACCATAAAACTACATTGAGATGCGATTCATCTATCTTTAAATAAAAAAATTAGAAAAATATTTCTTGGTTACTAATCACAGAGACTTGTAACATGTATTTCCAATTCCAAAAGGACTCCCCACCCTGGTAAATAATTTCATTCCCTCATATATGGTTCTATTATTTATCCACCAGATTTTTTCCACAAAAAAATTATTTTCCATTTAAAAAAACACATCTATATCCATGTGTTATTTATTCAATGGAGTGTTAATTATTCCCCCTATTATTAAAATAAGACACATTTTCACTCCTCTATGTCTCCTTGGAATCAAAATAGAATCTTGTTCTGACTTACAAAATCCAAAACTTTTCCACTCAATTTGGCACCATTACTTTTTATGTCACACACTTCTGAATAATGATCATAATTAAGGAAAACATATTACATCTTGCATTTATACTACATCTCTTATGCATTGGTTTTGAAGATATCCATCTTACATGACTTTAATCTTCATGAAATATTATCCTCATCGCATAGAGATAAATTACACAACCAAAGTCCAAATTTTAGGGCCCTAAACTAGGTAGCCCCTTGTTTAAACATAAAAGAAACACATTTGTATGAGCATGATCTACATGGGATATCTCATTCATAGAATACATTAATCTATATAATTATACTTGTCTTACTTTATGTCATGATACTCCCATATGTATGAATCAGAGATACAAGGAAAAAAATTCCTCTTCCCCAAATGGGTGATCCTAAACACACCTTACTATCAATTTAACTAGATTTAATGAAAAAAATAATATATTATTAGTCCAACATGTCTTATCAAAAAATGATTTTATGATATATTTCTCTTCAAATAAATTTAATTTCTTCGACATCTTTTGTTACACAAAACCCTAAGACTAAATAAACCCTAATATATTATATCATTATTACATAGACATTAAAATGGTAGAATGAATTAGACTAAATTAAATTTAAAAATTATTTATAACTATTTTATATAATGAAAATATATTTAGAAAAAGTAGTCACTTTTTTAATATTTATAAATTCCTTGAAAATAAAATTTTTCATCACTATAGTTTTTATTTCTTTTTGCAAATGGAAATAATATAACCAAATTTCAAACAGTTTTATAAAATTTATTTTAAAATATGAAAATAATTTTTTAAATAATCATATAAAAATTATCATAGAGTTATTATTTGATAATTTTATTAAAAGATTGGTTTTTCGATTAATGGTGAAAAATAATTATTTTAATTTAAAATTATATTTTCATTTAAAGAATTTAGATTTTTTTGATTTTGTAATAAAATGCATTAAAAAGTAACATTATTTCATTCATATATTGAAATATCCAATTAATTTCAATGTAACTAATTTTATATTAGAATTTGGTATCAAAACATTTTATACATAAGAATACATTTTTTGGGAAAGTACATATCATTATGTTAAATGGGTTTAATTTTACATAAAAATCATACACTTTTTTGAATTAAATTTTATTAAATGGATTATATATTTCGATATATTTCTTCCAAATTTTTTAATGATTACACTTTCATGTTTGGTCATAATGAATAGTAAAAATACTATTTTTATAACACAGTTATGGATAAAATGATTTTATTGGGTGGGGGGGGGGACGGTTAAACCATAATATATGGTTTAAAATGATACCAAAATTTGTCTAAATCATATTTTATGACAATAATTCGACTATATCCTATTTTATTTGATTATATGTCCAATTAGAAGAATTTGGATAGAAAATTAAATTATTATATTTTAATCTTTTAAGAAATTCATAGTGTTTTCAATCCCCCACTTATAAAAGGTGTAAATCCCAGACCCCAATTACCTATAGTAGGTGCATTATTACATAACATTGGCATGATACAAGGAAATCATATCCCGAAAGAACAATCAGTTTAGTAGGCTTGGAAATACTAGATATAATTATATGTATAACATTACATTATAAAATGAAAAAATACATCATCATTCTTTCCATAGACCACACTCATATCCCCTCATACTATCCCTACCAGTCAGTCATAAAATACTTCTTCACATCCTTCGAAAATAAAACATAAGAAAGGGATGAGCTCAGGTGCTCAATAATGTTAAATAATTTAGCGCAAGCTATAAACTTTTAAGTCAAGATGTGCAATAAAAAAATAACCTTTTTAAACATAAATGTGAACATAATATGAAAAAAATAAATCAAAAAATGCCATATAATAATGCACATGGATATTCTAATACTCGAATAATCACATGTAATAACAAATTTCATAATGAGGGAATTTATAGTACCAGAAAATAATTTCTGTGTTAAGGCCTCGTGCCAGGACCTATGGGCTAACTATAACCGGACCCAAACCTGGAGAGCCTCTGTAACCGGACTCCATCCTGGAGAGCCTCTGTAACCATCTCCAACCCGGAGATCCTCTGTAACCAGAATCCAACCCAAAGAGTCTTTTGTAACCACACCCCAACCTGGAGGGCTTACTTTTACCGGTCCCCAACCCAGAACATACTACTCTATCACATTCATCTTAATAAAAGGTTAAAATATAACATACACATTCATATTAAAACTACCATATGAAATGTAAATACATTGACCATAAACCATGAATGGCATAAAAATAAATCATCCAATATTAAACATATCACAAAACATTAAATACAATATAGAAGATTTGTATCATATTAAATCAACCTCGATCAAGAATAATTTCCAGTAAGGGATGTTGACGTAGTTGAAAAGGATAGTAAAAATCATTGAGAGAAAAAAACCATTTTATGAAATCATTTAAAAGTTACATAATTTATGGATAAGTAATTAAAAAGATAGTTTTGAATAAAATAGTATCATACCACTTTTAATTTTTCAAAAGTAATTAACATTTTATAATATTCATGTCCATATAAATAAATCCTTAAAACCATTTAAAAAAACGTTGACATTACTGAGAACATTTTAGAAGAATAAATTTTTAAAACATTTAAAATGATGTTTTAGTAAAAGATTCCTTTAAAAATAATCCATTTGAAAATTCTTTTATGAATCATGGACTTGGATAATAAATATGTCCCAATAAAAACTTACACATAAACAATCTTGAATAATAATGAGATTGAGGTATTAACCCTTACCAATTTGGTAACTTATGAAACATACACCCCATGAAAGAAATATCATAAAATGAAGATTTAAATACACATAAATTAATGTTTATTACACAAATAATTCAATTATGGGAAGTACATACACCACAAAAATGAAAATAGTGGTAATATAGCATGAATCTCACGGGAATAAGAGTGAGATGAAAACCCCTTACCTTGCACTTTCTTTTGGTCGAGGGTACATTTGACCTCCAGTATAATGAACATTATATGTTATTAAATTATACCAGAACCATATTAATATTTATTATATCATACATGATTCATTTATGACTTTATACTACGCATTTAATAATGATTTTCATGTTAAATTAACATTTCGGGTAATAATCGCCTTCTTTATCGTACATATTTGAACATGTTATTCTTGATAGTGTCTTTTAGATCATGATTTAAATACTTACACAATATAAACCTTGAGTTTTATATCATACATATTTATAATATAAATATATATAATAGATAGATATATGAAATGAAAAACACCATTTATGGAGACGGTAGGCCGTACATACGCATTAACGTTGTTTCTGTTTTCATATCATATTCAAAAGAAGTAACTGAATAAGATATATATATATGTACATAAATACATAAATATATAAATATATATATCCCCATTATCATTATTATTTTATATATTACATACTTATTCGTAATATATATTTTTATAATCGTCGATGAATGGTGAACGTGGAAATGAATCTCGACGCGTCGTGGAGACGATAATATGTTTGTATGCACGAGCGACAATAACATTTCCCTAATTGTGTGGAATTGGATGGAATATTAATTTTAAAGATACATTATCATTAATATTCATTATTTATATACATATTAGTCATCATTATATCCATCCAAATAACATAGTGTTGAATAACAAATTACACCACGGCGTGGACACGGTAAGCCGTACATACACATGCTTGGTGACATTATAATTAATAGGATGGATAGAATAATAAATATGGTTGTGCAATATTTATAATTAAATCACAGTACATATAAGGTACTGGATTTGTTATTTGGATATGGTAATAACAAATAAAGAGTAAGTGGAAGAAGAAAAGAACTTGAAAGAGGGCGGTGAAATCATTACCTGTTATTCGGGTTTACCCTTTTGATTTGACCAAAAGGGATCCATAGGTGGGATTTATGATCAAACTAAGGTCTCTAGGATTAATGTATTATATTTGGGAGTATATTTGGAAGGTTTTGGTCAATCCAAATTGCTTTGGAGGTGTGAATTTTAGAGAAGGGTAAGTGCCCTTTTATAAGTGGGGTGAGGGGCACGTTATGAAAAGATTGAAATACTATTTTATAATAAAATAATTTTCAGTATCTAATGGAAAAAAGATGAATTATTTAAAGTATAAGGTGTTTATTGGTCTAAAAACACTAATCCAATAGGTTTTAGATAGGTTTGGGTAACTATAGTAACTTTATCTTTTAGATTTAACTATTAGTTAAATAGTTTGACATTTACCATGTCTCTTGGTATTTTTATATTATATGGTTAATAAAAATACTATAAACTTCCCAGATAATACAGAGTTGATCATTAATTTTACAACTATCATTATATAAGTCTTTTTTCAGTACGTTATTTTTTTGTATTTTTATATCAACCAATAATATTGTATTTTTTTTAAAAACTCATTTATGCCAATTCTGAAATTATTTTATAATAGATTTTTGATAAAGTCACAAAAACTTTATTAAATCTAAATAAATCCATTTTATAAACCCTAAAATGTCATAGTAAAAAATAAAATTTGTCTATGTCATAAAAAAGACATACTATATTCATTTTAGTATTTATAATATCATTTATTTGATTGTTTCATTAATAAGGAAAATAATGCATCAATATTGTGTGATATATATATTTATTTATTTTGTGTATAATTTTTTTAAATAAATAATCCTGCGTTAGGAAATGTTTTTATCTTTATAATGACCATTTATAGTGGAATATATCAATTATATAACCTCATATAAAATTGTTTTACTAAAAGATATTTGCTTCTGTTATTTTTGTCTTTACATTGTTTTATTTAATATAAAATCTCATTGTCACTCCAATGTGGCTCCATGGGGTCCCAAAATAGTCCCAACAATGCCCATGGTCGGAAATGTATCATCCAATAGATTTAGTACATGTTTTAGGGTAATTTAATATTATTATCATATTAATTTTTAACCTTATTTAATGGATTTACCCATTTAACCATGGTAAAAAAAATATTTTCTGAAGTAAATATTCCTAACGTATAAAAATAAAAGTATCCTATCTTCAAAATTTGAACCTCATGATTCCAAATATGAAATCAATTTTTCCAAATTCAAAATACAGAAGTGGCAGAATGTAATTTAAAATTAATTCTCGGTGTCAAAATAAAAATAGTGTTTTTATGAAATAATAACTATAAAAAGATGGACAGTTGTTTATGTCAAATTTAAATGTGAAATTACATATAATAACCTAAATTGTATTTAATGATAAAAATATAATATAATTATACTTCCAAACCATTCAAATTCATAATTTGTCACTATAAATTATTTCAATTTAAAAAGTTGTTTTTAATTAAAATTTTCTAATTTTCACTATTCATCAAAATTAGAATGTTTTCCCAAAAGTACCAAAAATTTATCCAAATTATATTTTTATGTCTTGATTCTAAAGAATAAATAAATTTCATTAAATTAAATATATTACATTGTAAAATATTGGTTTCAAAAAAAAAGGTTATCTATTAAAAGGAGGTAAAATTTCATTTTTTTGAAAAATACTTCTTTTATCTGAAAAATGAATTTGTTCTTACATTATGTCTCAAAAATTCAAAATAGGGATTCCTAAATTATATGGATTATATTAAGTTCAAAATTCAGTTAATACCATTCATAAATGCTATTGAATAGATAGTTTGGTAAGTTGTGGTGCGCTTGAACTCATTGTTGTGTGTAGTGCAAGTTATTGAATTAAATTGAAGAAATAATGTACTATGAAATCTTGGGGTGTTACATTATCACCTCCTTAAATAAATTGTTTCCTCGCAATTTGAAATTGTTTTTGAAAAATAAAAGCTTAAACTAGAAAAATATCTTTGTGGAGAACCCACATCCGAAATTGGGTTAATAATATTTAGTGTTAATAAGAGGGAATGGGAAAGGAATAAGGTTACCACTAAATTATGATATCGATTAAGATAACATTTTGGAAATTAGAGAAACATAATTGGTGGGAAACATAATTATTTATAGGGAGTGATTGAGGTAACCAATCACAATATATCATTTAAATATATTGACATAACAAATCAATTATCAAAACCACTTTCAATACCAAAATATGTTAAAAGAGTATATGGTAATTATTTTCATTAAAAAATAGTTTTTCTTATTTAGGAAGCCAATGATCAAATAAAACTTGCGGCAATGGAAAGTTCATTTTCACCACTTTCATTAAAAAACATTCATTTTTTGTCGTTTAGTAAAACGCTTCTTAAAAAACGATTCGCCTTGACATGAAAAGTCCAAGGGTTTTTTACACCATATAAAAGACTTTCATTTATAAATCAAAGGATGCCCCAATAAAAGGAGATTGAGGCGAAGTCCCTTAACTATTGTTTAAGAATTAATTTAGTCATATAATAAGAGGGAATATATATATATATATATGTATGTATATATATATATATACTTGACAAGAAGAGTGAAATATTTTAACTAATTCCTACCACAAATTCATCTTTCACTTCAAAATATTTTAAAAAAATATATTCTATTTATCCTAATCGTATAGGGTTCCACAAATAATGAATTTATAATTCCCATCTCAAACCATTTACTAAACATATTATACAATCCAAGAAAACACGTAGGCCAATGTTAGGTGATGCACCCTTGTCACCCTTCGCCTACAGGTTCAAGTCTCACAGCCTTGTCGGACGTGACAGGTTGTCACCCGACCTCTAGGTTGTACTTTTTATGACAATCCAAAAATAACCTTAACAATTGTATCCAATTTAAAACATAATCTATTCCAACCTTTAGATTTATCCAAAATACCTCTATTTAAACTCACAACCCAAAATTTATATTGAAGTTAAACATAATGAAGATCATTTTTAAAGTAATAACATGTGAACACCTTCATCATGTATTCTTTTAAAACATAGTAACTCCCTAAATTAACATAAAACCTTATTTATAACATTTATTCTCCCTTATTCTTTATAGAATACTGAATATATCTCTTATATACAAAAATTTTGAATATTCCATCAATGATGAAATAAACAAACTACTAATCAGTTCCAAAGGAGTCCAGAATATCCAATATAATTAATCCAAATCCACCAACTCTTATTCAAAAATCGCAACCTCATTATTAGGACCATATTAAGGATTACCTTTCCTTCAAACATGTATTTTTCAAAAAGTGTTTCTTACTATTAGGTCACATTTCATAGAACCATATAATCTCAAATACTCAATAAAATTGTCTTGTAGTAAAATCCTTATTTATCTCTACAATTCTTATAAACATTATATTTCAGATACAAAACTAAAATTAAATTATTATAAAATAAAAACATAACAACACCAGTCATTCATCTTCATTTGAGGTAGTATCATGACAATATTATTATCCAATATTATCATTTACAGTATACTCTAATGACTGGCACATTGATTCTCATAGTGTCCCAACGCCTTGTAGATGAGGCATTTTACATTTGAAACCTTTTACATACCCTTAACATCATGTACTTGGTTTCCTTTTTCTCCACACATATAACATACTCTCACTCCCTTCAAGAATTTACCAAGGTGATTCTTTCCACAGTTATCAAATATGGAAAAATCCTTCTTTTCCGTCTTCCCTTTATACATCATTCTCTCTTCCATCCTTTTCTTCATTTGCTTCCATTAAATGGCATAAGACTCATAGAATTATTTACTTATCTTATTAACACATGATAATATTTCATCACATTATGAAAATACATGGGAGACTATTTCCCTTCTAAATATTGGCTTAATATGATGAAAGATATGATCCTTCTTACTCTTTGGATCATACGTATTTCTGGAGATCAGATCCCTTCTACTGGGCACCATTTATAAACAATGGAATACACTAGGTCAGTTTATGAATTGCAATGAATAATTCCAAACATGTATAATATCTAACATAAATTGAACAGTTTATGGATATAATCCATAATCATAAAAATATTTTCTTTGAAGAGCTGTATACTCGTAAATCCTTCATAATGATTTGAACATAAAATGAGAATTATCTAATGCATTTCCCCTAGGAGTGTTGTAACCAAGAGTGCAACATGGCCCGTTGTGGTGCACCAATTCCCATTCGATTCTAGCTCAAAGTGGTGTTTTCAGGTTTTACTCCTTGGTACATCTGTGCCAGAGCTGCCTCTACCTGGTCATATCCTGATAGGGATGTATTTGATTGGAAAACTCAAAAAATCTATACATTTACAAAATTCTAGGATGTTCTTATATACTGATACTCAAAGTCTATATTAGGGTAATGTTCTCAAATCTGAATTTATATAAATATAGCTTCCAAAGTTATTGCTAAACTTCCTCTGATACGAATTGTAATGCCATGATAGCAGTTAACCAGAGTCGGTTCATTGTTACATAACAATGTCATGCTACAAGGAAATCATATTCCAAAAGATAAATCAGTTTATTATCCTTGGAAATACAATATACATTCATATGTTTTACATTAAATTATAAAATTAAAATCTACAAAAAATTGTTTCCATAGACCACACTCATATCCCCCCAGACTATCCCTGCATGTCAATTATAAAATAATTCTTCTTATACTGGGAAAATAAAAAACAAGGGGTGAGATCAGATGCTCAATAAGGGTAAATAATTTAGCGGATGCTATAAACTTTTAAGGCAATATGTGTAATAAAACAACAGCCTTTTTAAACATAAACTTAAACATAAATTGGAAAAAAAATCAAGCATTACCATAATAGTATTCACATGGATATTCTACTAGTCGAATAATCAAATGTAATAAATAATTTCATAATGAGGGAATGTATAGTTCCATAGTTTAATTTTTGTGTCAAGGCATCCTTACATGACCTATGGGCTAACTGGAACCGGAACCAAACCCGGAGAGCCTCTATAACCAGAATCCATCCCATAGATCCTCTGTAACCGAACTCCAACCCGAAGAGCCTCTTTAACTGGACTATAACCCGGAGAGTCTGTTCTAACCGGACCCCAACCTGGAGGGCTTACTTTTACCGGTCCCCAACCTGGAACATACTAGTCCAACACATTCATATTAAGAAAAGGTAAAAATATAATATAAACATTCATGTTAAAACTAGAATACGAACTGTCAATACTTTGACCATAAACCATGAATGGAATAAAAATAAATCATCCACATTCCAACATATCAAAAAACCATAAATACAATATAGAATATTTTTATCCTAATAAATCAACGTTGATCATGAATAAAATTCTGTAAAGGATATTGACATAACTGAAAACGATCAGAAAAAATCCTTGAGAGTAGTATATCTTTTTCATGAAATCATTTAAAAGTCACATAATTTGTAAAGGAAGTAATTTAAAAGATAGTTTTGAATCAAAGTGTCTCATACCACTTTGAAACTTTTTAAAGTAATTAACATTTTGAAATATTCATTTCTATATAAATAAATCCTTAAAACTATTTTTAAAAAAAAACATTGACATTAATGAGAATGGTTTAGAAGAATCAATCGTTAAAAATTTTAAAATGATGTTATAGTAAATGAATCCCATAAAAATAACCCCTTTGAGAAATATTTTATTAAATATGGACATGGATAATAAATATGTCCCAGTAAAAACTTACACATAAACAATCTCGAATAATAACGAGATTGAGGAATTAACCCTTTCCAATTTGGTGACATATGAAATAGACACCCCATGAAAGAGGTATCATATAATGAAGATGTAAATACGCCTAAATTAATGTTTATTACACAAAGAATAAACTGATGGGCATTAAATACACCACAGAAAAGGAAATAGTGGCTATATAGCATGAATCTCACGAGAATAAAGAGTGAGATGAAAACCCCTTACCTTGAACTTTCCTTTAGTAGAGGGTATGTTTAACCTCATGTATAATGACCATTTTTTGACCTCACCTATTTTGATAATCCCAATTATGTTTTAATACGTGCTTCCAATCCTATGTTGTCAAAAATATAAAAATAATCATTGGAATATATTAATCAATGTTTATCTATGATTATACACACTTTGAAATAATTCTAACTCAATATAGATATAGTTTGCATTGAAAAGATAAGGTCAATGGTCTCAATAAGTCCATGAGTATGCACATAGCTACTGATACAGACAAACAAATACACAGCTACTGATAAGGCTATGTGCACCCGTTCAAAAGTCTACCGATATGGATAAGGTCACTGATATGCATAACAGCTAATGATAGAAGAAGATCTACGGATAGAATTAGTCCACCGATATACACAAATCGAATGATACAGACCTACCAGTACATTCTCTAATGATTATTAAATGTCACTGATAGAAAAAACATCCTATGACACAAGGTCACTAGAACATAGTTATCGATATAAGCTACCGATACAAAGAGACAGACAGACAACTCCTGGTCCAAAGTCCACCAATATAGAAAGACAAAGTCTACCATTACAAAGATGATACCGATAGGAGGAGCAAACACTAGAAGGAGCTACCGAACGAAGGAGCTACCTATAAAAGGAGATACCGATAGAAGGAGCTACCGATAGAAGGACCAACCCATTCAAAGGAGTAACAACTACTGATGGAAACTAGTCACAATTTCTCTAAACTCTATTTCTATTTGTTTATTATGAAACGATCATATTTTATGTTTTTAATGCATGTACAATTAATTAATGATAGTGGTTGGTTTTTCTGGAATAGTACCTTGTACCTGTAAAAAGGTAATCATTCCCATTGTCGTGGCAGAAAGATATAAAAGGAAAGGAAACTGCTACACATAAAGAGTGAAAAAATGATGTGTAAACGCTGGTAGGTGTGGTGATATATGAAGATACTCATCTAATACAAAAATAACACATGAACCAGAGCTTAAGGTGGAGAAGATCTTTTGCTGGAAGTTGAGGGACATTTCTGTGTTGCAAAGTCTATTGAAACGTCGAGCAGTGTGTGTGCTATGTATATTTCATACACTCACTGACTCCTGTGTTGAACCAGAGGATTTAATCCTCACTCACTCTATCCCTATACTCTTATTTCCCACTATGGATTAGTGGAATAGGTCAAGTGTGACCTGGATAGCCTGTGTGCTATTGTTTTGTTTTCCCACATAGAACTGTGGTAGAGGTCTCAGTACCTGGACAGTCTGAGTACTGTTTTTTACCCTTATCTAGGGTCTGGATCAAATTTTATATACATTGTTTGAGAGGACTATGTCTCGGCATGATACTGAACCTCTTGGTTAAAACTACTATGCTTATATATTTTGTTTTAAACTATATTGAATATTCCACTGCTATGTACTAATAAAAATATTTTTCAAAGTAACTCTAATTTTTAAACTATAAACTGATAATAACTTTTGTTAGCCAATAAGTTAGTTTCAAAGGTTACTTAATCTTCAGATTATGTTAGCTGATAAATAATAATTCTTTGAGAAACTAACTAAAAGCTATCAAGCATTATAAATTCACTACATTTTAACTTATTATTCAATTTTCTGGATTTTTTAATAAGAATATTTTTAACAGAAATTTTATTTAGAACTCAATTTACCCCTCTTTTTTGAATCCAATCTGACCAATATTTGGTATCAGAGGAAGTTTCTTTTAAATTATTTCCAAACACTCTATTTTTCAACTGTGATTTTTGTTGAATCTTAAAGATCTAAAATTTCTGTTAGTTCTAAATTTTATGTCATTAAATATACTTTCTAAAATATACTTATGTATAATAGGGTAGAAGGTTCTACTACCAAAATGAAACCTTTCATTAATGGTATTAATTATTCCCAATGGAAACTAAAAATGAAAATTCATTTAGAAAGTATGGGTTTCGATATCTAGACTGCTATAGAGAATCAATATAAGATTCCATAAGCAGAAATAACTACTTGGGATGAACCTACTAAAATAGATTACAATAATAATTGTAAATCAATGAATTATTTGTACTATAGTTTAGGAGATGAATAATTTAATCGAATATCTTCTTGTAAAACTACTTATGAAATTTGGGATACATTGGGTGTTTCCTATGAGGTAAAAACCAATGATAAGGAAATGAGACTAAAAAATATACTATTAAATCTGATAATTTTAAAATGCATCCTGATGAACCTATTTCTGACATGTATCTCAGGTTCAACAAAATTGTAAATACAATGAGCTCACTTGGAAAAGTTGCTCCTACAAATGAGAAAATCATGAGAATACTAAGATGTCTACCAGACAAATAGAGAGGCACATCAGTTTCAATAAGAGAATCTTGTGAAATTTGTGATCATACTGTTAAATAACTTATTGGTAAGATAATGATATATGAAGAAGAACTCATGGTAAACAAGGAGGTAGAAGATGAACCAAAGAGGATTTTATTGGAATTTAAGTCTACTGCCTCAAAGAGCAAGGACAAGGAGAATGTTCACACACCTACTGAAAGCTCAACAAGTGGATGTTCAGATTTTGATAGTGATGATGGGATTGGTTAAATAGCCTGTAAATTTTAGAAATTCTATAGGAAGAAGAAATTTTTCATAAGGCCATGTTATAAGGGTATTTATTACAATAAAGATCAGGGGAAGAAATATTGGAAGAAATCTCATAAGGATGATGAGATAGTCGGTTATGAATGCAAAAGGAAATGAAACATTAAGGCTGACTTTCCAAACTTTATGTTCAAGAATAAATATGACTACAAGGATAGAAAATATAATAAATCCATGAAGGCAACATGGAGTGCTTTAGAAGACAGTACAAGTGAGTCCGATGTTTATGATTCTTAAAATAATCGTGCGAACATGTTTTTCATTACTAATACTTCTGAGGTACCTGTTTCCCCTATGATGAATGATTATTATTCTATGATTGAATGTAGTGATGATAATATGTATGAATATGAATTATTTGAATATTGTAATATGCTAGAAGAAACCTTTAATTAATTGAAGGACAAGTATAAGACCTTGAAGAAACATCATGCTTTGACTAGCTCTGTTAAATCTACACTTGATATAGAAAAGGAAAAGAATGCTCAATTACTTAAGGACAACATTGAACTGAAATTATCTAATGATCAATTAAGGTAGGACATAGATAAATTCACAAACATAATGAATACACTTACAAAAATTCTAGTAAAACAAGTTTCACCCAAATATACCACTGGAATAGGCTATCATCCTGGACAGAGGCAGATTACTGAAAATAGATTTATTCATAAATCTGGACAAAATGCTGCATGTTGTAGATCTGGGAATTCATATGCTTCAACTAGTTATTCGCATGGTTATAGATAAAAAAGATTATTTTTTAAAATCTTTCGAATCTGTTGATTTTATGAGACCCATTGGACAAATCTGGGTACCAAAAGTTCTTCTTGCTGACCTGTTTGGACCCAAGAAAATATGGCTACCGAAATCATCTTCTGTTTAAACCTGTTTTGTAGGAGACATGCTTAAAAAGTTCCCATAGGAAGATCTGGTACTTTTACAAAGGAATTTCAAGTCATATGATTTAGGATTACTCATGTTTCAAGAGATTAATTAATGTTGATGGAGGGAATGTCACTTTTTGTGATAATTCAAAAGGAAAAATCATCGGCTTAGGCCATATTGGTAACTCTGATTCAGTTTTAATTTCTAAAGTGTAATTTTTTGATGGACGTAAATATAATTTGTTAAGTATTTCTCAGTTGTGTGATGATGGTTTCAATGTTAAATTTGAGAATGATTCTTGTAATGTTTTTAATTATATTTTTTTAGTATTTTCTACCATAACAAATGAAAATTTATATGCTCTAGATTTAAATTCTTTAGCCAAACAAAAGGTTAACTTTTTAAATTCTTTTGATAAAGAATCCTAGCTATGGAACAAAAGATTAAGACACTGAAATGTTAACTGACTTAGGAAACTGACTAGGATTAACTTAGTTAGAGACCTAACTCAACTAAAATTCCTATCTAACAATGTTTGTAATCCATGTCAAAAGGGAAAGAAACATAAAGATTCATTCAAATAAATGAAATATGTTTCAACTTCTCAACATCTTGAGTTGGTTCACATGGACGTGTTTAGACCTTCTAGAGTTTCTAGTTTAAATGGGAAGCACTTTATCTATGTCTTAGAAGATGACTTTTCTAGATGCACTTGGGTATACTTTCTTGCTCACAAAAGTGAATATTGTTCCAATTTTATTAAATACTCCAATTCTGTAGAGAACCTTATTAGACATAAGATTAAGACCATGTGATGTGATCATGGACGTGAGTTTGAAAATCATGAGTTTGAATCTTACTTCTCACACAATGGCTATAGTCACAAATTTTCTACCCCTAAGACACCGTAGTAGAATGGTGTAGTAGAAAGAAGAAATAGTACCCTTCAGGTAATTGCAAGAACTATGCTTAATGAATATGACCTACCTGTTTACATCTGGGCTGAAGTTGTGAATACAACATGTTATATTATAAATAGAGTCTTGATTAGACCTGTTCTTAAAAAGACCCCTTATGAACTGTGGAATAATAGGAAACCAAAGGTGAGTTACATCAGAGTTTTTGGTCGCAAAGTCTTTATTCATAATACTAAAGAAAACCTTGAAAAGTTTTCTTCTAAAATTGATGAAGGAATCCTTATAGGTTACTTTATTACAAGAAAAGCCTATAGAGTCTTTAAAAAAATAACCAAATATGTTGGGGAATATGTTCCCATAAAATTTGATGAAACTGATCCTCATGAACCTAAGTCTTCTATTGAAAATCATGAAGAATATATGTCCGTTCTAGAATGTAATGATAAAATCAATGAACCTGCTATATAGACAACCAGTTCTGGACATATTCCAAAATCTTCTTCTGGTCAACTTGAACATAGAGAAGAACCTGATATTTTTAGTCATACCTTTACTAGATCAACTAGAATTCTAAAGAATCACCCTTTAGATGTTGTTGATGGAAATCATGATAGAGGGACACATATTGTTGCTTCTCTAAGAAATTTGGTTGAACATCAAGTCTTTCCTTTACAGCTAGAACATAAAAATATCAATGATGCTATCAATGATGAATTTGGGATAATGCATATGCATGAAGAATTAAATCAACTGTAATGAAACAAAGTTTGGGAATTAGTTGATAGACCTAAGAACACTTTGACCATATGCACTAAATGGGTTTTTAGAAATAAAGTTTATGAATCAAGAAATATCATTAGAAACAAAGCAAGGCTATTTGCAAAAGCGTATAATCAAGAGGAAGGAATAGACTATGAGGAATCCTTTGCACCTGTAGCTAGATTAGAAGATATCAGGATTCTATTTGCCTATGATGGTCTTCAGAATTTCAAATTATATCAAATGAATGTCAAAAGTGCTTTTCTAAATGGTTTTATAATTGAAGATGTTTTTTTTGAACAACCACATGGATTTACTAATCCTCATTTTCCAAATCGAATTTTTAAGCTCTCTAAAGATTTATGTGGATTGAAACAAGCCCCACGAACTTGGTATGATAGAATTTGTAATTTTATTATTTCAAATGGGTTTTTCAAATGTGATTGATGATCCAACTCTCTTTTTTAAAAATATTTCCAAAGATGTTTTGATAGTACAAATCTATGAAGATGATATTATTATTGGATCCTATAAATATAATTTGTGTATTGATTTTTAAAAGAGTATGAAAAATTAATTTGAAATGAGTTTAATGGGGGAACTCCAATATTTTCCTGGATTTCAAGTCTTTCAAAATGAAAATGGTATTATTTTAAATCAATGTAAATATACAAAGGATCTTTTAAAATGTTTTGGTTTAGATAATAATATGGAAAGTGACACACCTATGAGTACCACCTGTAAGTAGGATACTGATGAAACTAGAAAACTAGTGGATCAAACCAACTACAGAGGTATGTTTGGGAACCTACGTTACATTACTGCTACTCGACCAGATATTATTTTTAGTGTGTGTATGTGTGCAAGATTTCAAGCTAATCCAAAGAGTCACACTTGCTTACTGTTAAAAGAATTTTCAAATATCTTAAACATATGGCTAACATAGGATTATTTTATCCAAAAGTACAATCATTCGATTTAATAAGTTATTCTGATGCTGACTATGCTGATTGCAAGTTAGATAGAAAGAGCACTTCTGGAACATGTCATACTCTAGGTAAGTCCTTGGTATCATGGTGCAGTAAAAATCTGGATTATGTTGCATTGTCTACTGCTGAAGCAGAGTACATTGCTACTGTTAGTTGCTGTGCACAAATTCTGTGGATGAAACACATTTTTTTGGACTATGGATATGATTTATAACATGTTTCAATAAACTGTGATAACAGTAGTACGATTAACATCTCTAAGAATCTCGTGTCTCACTATGGGACAAAGCACATTGATGTAAGGCACCACTTTTTGAGGGATCATTAACAAAAGGGTGATATTACTCTTGAATTTATAGGTACTGAATATCAATTAGCTGGCATTTTCACCAAGCCTTTATGTTCAGATAGGATAAGTTACACTAGACATGAGTTAGGAATGATAGACTTTGTCAATTAGAAACCTCAACATTATAAACCTCACTGTTAGAAACCTCACCGTTAGAAACCTCTTCCTTTGAGACCTCACCGTTAGAAACCTCAACATTAGAAACCTCTCCATTAGAAACGTCACCGTTAGAAACCTCTCCCCTTGAAACCTTGCCATTAGAAACCTCACCATTAGAAACCTAACTGTTATACCTCATCGGTATGAACCTCACTGTTATACCTGACTATTATACCTCACCAATATGAACCTCACCGCTATACCTCACTGTTAGTAGACCTCACTAATAAAAATATATCACTGTTAGGAATCCTCACCGGTATGTGCTACCACTAGGTTGCGCTGTTTTTAAACATCAGTATATTTAGCCGCCTAAATCTGTATCGTTTATACTATAATTATAATGTTTTATTTATTTATTTTTCGATTCCTAAATGATAAAACATAAATCTTAACCATCGATAGATCCACCTCAAGCCCTTTACCTTCAACCCTTAGCTCCCAAACATTTTCTTTCCTTTGAAACCTAATCCTTGTGATTTGTAGAATGGAAAGATTGAAGAGACTATTAGTCAGTGGAAAGGATGATGAGCCAAATGCAAAGAAACTCAAAGGAGAGTCTAGTGGTTGATGTGAATTATGGAAACCTACAAATCCAAATCTCTTTAAAAGGGAGATAGTCATTGAAAAAAAGCTATGCACTGAATGGCTAATGTCTAGTAAATCGTTAGTTCTTGAAGTACTGGGGGACTAGAAATGGGTAGAATGCTTCTCGAATAACAATGGTCCCTACTATCCAAAGCTGGTAAATGAATTTTATGAGTTTTCTCATTTTGAGAAATCAGAAGTTGAGAAAAGAATGATATCAATGGTGAATGGTAGGACAATATCATTTTCTTCGGTTGAGTGGGCTGAATGCCTGAATGTTCCACATGAAGGATAATTTGGATATTTCTTGAAATCAGTACCTTCTACCAGTGAAATCATTGATTATGAAGCTGCCTTGGAGGAATTAACTGGAAATGGTACAACAAGAAAGGTAGTTGCTACAGAAATGGATAGAGAGAACCGATTGATGTTCAAGTTTATTCAACATGTGCTATGTCCAAGAAGAGGGGTCTTTGGAAATCTGAAATACCATGATATTTATTTGTTGCATCTGTTAAGACATGGTGTAAAGGTGAATTTTTGTAAACTGTTAATGATTCATATTGAGGATATGACCAGACCAAAGTAAAAAACAAATGCTTTATTCTTGGCGAAGCTGATCTCTGTGATGATCATGGTAAAAGGAGTGGCTATGTCTTAGGATGAGACAATGGTTATGAATGAAAACATATGTATTACAAAAACTACCAATAAATACATTAAGATCAATTGGAATCTATGGAGAAGAGAATGGGTCAGTGATGATGAGATGTTGTATGATAAGTTTAATCCTATGGATCATCCTTATAGGCTTAAGGATGTGAGGGATCCAAGTCTATCACCTGATGAATAGGAGCCTCAGAATAGTGATGATACCGATGAAGATGATAATTACTCTATAGCTGATAGAAGGGATCCAGACATGCCTCCAAGTCGTGTTGGTGAAATTGTATCATCTGTAAAGGAGAAAGTCTTAGAAGAGAGAAATAAAGAAGCAACTGTTGATGAGGAAGACCAGTATACCCCCAAGAATGAGGAGGAAGAGGAATATGAAACTAAAGCATCTGATTCTGGCACCTTGAGTTATAGTCTATTTATTGGAAGTAATGTTGTACCTATAGAGGCTGTTCTTGCTGAAGTAGACAAACCTGCACCTATTCCTGAGGATCCTCCTACTGTTAGAGAAATGGAGATGATTGTGGAGGATTCTTCTTGAGGAAGACCGAGCTACTGAGGGTGCTATTTCCCTACATATACAGGAGAATTCAATAGTTGAGGAGGAGCATCCTATCAGACATGGAAATGTTTCAGTAGTTGATGGAATTGAAGACTGGGTAGAAGAACCAGGTTTTGTGGTTTGTGGGTTGGAATACACTGATTCTGAAGATGAGACTCTCATCAATAGACCACAAGTTAACTATAATATCTCTTCTGAGTTTTTACCTGAAGATCTAGTAAGAAACGATGATCTAGACCAGTAGAAGTCTGACCGAAAGGTCAGTTTTGTTGAAGAAATAAGTGAAATAGAATCCTCTTTAATATCTTCCATTAAATATATCATGAATGACTCTGTGGCTAATATTGTGTCAAAAAGATCACCTATAGTTTTGCCTGACAATCTGGTTACTAAGGCTGATCTTGAGTCTTTTAAAGATGAGTTGAACGAGACTTGGATTGCTTCTGTTAAATATTTAATGAGCTATTTTATTGAAGAACTGATAAAATTGAAAAAATCATTAGAACTCTCTCTTGGATGTATGGTGTTAGGACCTGTGACAGAAATTATGAATGAGATAAGAGTATGTCACTATCAAATTGAGAGCTGGACATGAGTTGTTGCTGCCTTGAAGCAGTCTGTTGCGTCTCTAACTACCTTGAGTAGTTCTCAAGATCAAATGAGTACTGATATCAATATCATTAATGGTGTAGTAAAGCAGTTTGTGGATGTTTTTGAGGGATTTAAGAAATCCATGGTGCAACATGATAGCACCCAAGAATCTCTTTTGACAAATCTCATAAGTGGGATGACTAAATCGTTTAAAGAAATAGTATCCTTCGCTGTTTCACTTCTGAGCTCTTCCAAGCCTTCTTTATATATTGATCCGATTCGAGCATTGATGAAAGATGAGCTTGGTTTAGCTTCAACCAGTAGCTCTGTATACTCTTCTTCCTTGACCCATGTGGTGAGTACCACTAGGGATATAGGGAAAATTGTTCAAAATTTTATGAGAGAAGACACTGATTCTCAGAAAGAGGTCAAAGATAATGTGGATTACTACTTCCAAAGAGTCTATACAAAGCATCATCTAAACAACCATTTCAATCTTATGTTAGAAAACATGAAGCTACCCTATGTCACTCAATATTTCAATGAACAAGTCAGCAAGCTCCGGGAGTTTACTCCTTCTTTAGATAAATTCATGGAGAACAAAGATGAATTCATTTCTGCTACAGAGAGAGATGGAGGAATTATCATGGACTTTAGAAATATTTTTCTACCATTTTTTCATGTGGACACTACTCTGATCATTGCACCTCCAGCTCTGCCTGCTTCTACTCAGTCTGCCTCCATTCCTCAGATGACTCCAGTCCAAGCAGTTCGGAGCCTAACTCTTATGATCACACAAAGATCTACCCACTACAGGCATGGCCTAATATCTATTTCTCAACCTCCAGTAGTGATTTCTAGGATTCCCAAGCCTTCTTCTGAAAATATGCAGTCTGAGTCTACCTCTATACCTAAAGCCAAATCCAACGTGGATATTCAAGAGGTGGATTTATTAGTGGCTATGTCCTTTGACTGGAATCCCTTGTATTATTATTGTTTCACTATAGTATTTATATGTATTTTTTCTAAAAGTAATATATCCATTATTTTATTCTCTTTTACTTTCTATTTCTTCTCTCAATTTCTTTATTTCCCACTTTTTTCTAATAACAAAGTGGGAGAAATATTATCTAAGGGATAAATAAGGGAGAAATAATTGGGAAAATTAATATAATAGGAGATAGACAAGATGGTAAAAATAATAAAAAAGGGAAAACTAATATGAAGAACATTTATGTTATACCTCTGATACATTATTTATGAGCATAATACATTTAACTCTAGTACATTTGTTTTATATTTTATCCCTGATACATTTTTCTAGTACATTTCTTTCATTGATAATGTGTTTTATACCTCTGATACATTTTCTTATAATAATATATCCTCTGATACATTTAAAATAATTTGAAAATGTCATTACTCACATTGATAACTAAGACCCATTTTATTTTATACTAATACATTAATTATTATTTTAGATTATAATACCATGAGTTGTGATTATCAAAAAGGGGGAGATTGTTGACCTCAACTATTTTCATAATCCCAATTATGTTTTACTATGTTCTTATAATCTTATGTTGAAAAAAATATCAAAATAATCATTGGAATATGTTAATCAATGTTTATCTATGTTTATACACACTTTGAAATAATTCTAACTCAATATGGATATATATTTCATAGAACATATATGTTCACTAGTATGCATAAGTCCACCAGTATGCACATAGCTACTAATACAGATAAACAGATACACAGCTACTGATATGGCTAAGTACACCGGTACAGAAGACTACTGATATGGAAAAGGTCACCGATATGCATAACTGCTACCTATAGAAGAATAGATACCTATTTGCATAAGTCGACTGATCCAGATCTACCTATACATTTTCTATAGATAAGTAAAGGTCACTGATAGACCAAACTTCATGTGACCCAAGTTCACTGGTACATAGTTAATGATATAAGCTACTCATACAAACAGAAATATAGATAGCTACAGATACAAAGTCCACCAGTACAGAAAGACAAAGTCTACCTTTACAAAGAAGCTATCGATAAGAGGAGCTACCTCTAGAAGGAGCTATCGATAAGAGGATATACTAATAGAAGGAGCTACCGATAGAAGGAGAAACCAATTCAAAGGAGTAACTGATACCGATGGAAACTAGTCACTATTTCTCTAAACTCTATTTCTATTTGATTATTAAGAAATGGCCATATTTTATGTTTTTAATGCACATGTTATTAATTAATGATAGTGGTTGGTATTTCAGGAATCGTACCTCGTACCTGTAAAAAGGTAATAATTCCATTTTCCAGAGCTGAAATAAATAAAAGGAAAGACAAAAGCTGCACATAAAGTGTGCAGAAATGAAGGGAAAAAGCTACTGGGTGTGGTGATATACGAAGATACTCATCTGATACAAAAACAACACATGCACTATAGCTTAAAGGGGAGAATAATTTTTGCTGGAAGGTGAGGGACATTGCTCTGCTACAAAGTCTATTGAAACCTCGAGAAAGACATGAATACACTGGAAGTCAAATACAAAAACAACACTCTATTTTGATGACAAAAACCAGAGAAGGACTCAGAAGCATTTTTGTTTAAGTCAAAAGGAGTCCAGAGCTGCACTTCAAATCACTTGAGCATTCTAAACTCATATCTACTCTCTCAGTGATTCTTTTACTTACATTTTGAGCAGTGTGTGTAATGTGAATATTTCATACACTCACTGACTCTTGTTCTAAACTGGAGGATTTAATCCTCACTCACTCTTTCCATATACTCTAATTTCCCACTATGGATAGGTGGTAGAGGTCAAGCATGACCTGGATAGCCTGTGTGCTATTGTTGTTTTTCCATGTAGAACTATGGTAGAGGTCATAGAACATGGAATGTCAGAGTACTGTTGTTTACTCCGATCCAGGGTGTGGATCAAAATTTATATAAATTGTTTGAGAGGACTATGTCTCAGCTTGAGACTGAACCTCTTGGTTAAAATTTTTGTGCTTATTTATTTATTTTTAAACTATATTAAAAATTCCACTGCTAAGTACTTTCAATACAAATCTATTTTAAATTAACTTTGATAGTTAAACTAGAAAGTGTTTATAACATTTGTTAGCCAATAAGTTAATTTCAAAAGTTACGTAATCTTAAAATTAAGATAACTATGAAATAATAAATCTTTGAGTAACTAAATGAAAGCTGTCAAGCTTTATAAATTCACTACAGTTTAGTTTATTATTCAACTTGTGTTATTTTTTAATAAGAATCTTTTTAACAGAAATTTTAATTGAAAATCAATTCATCCCCACTCATTAGTATCCACTCCAGCCAACACCATTGAATGTTATTAGTTTATACCAGAACCATATTAATATTTATTATATCATACATGATTCATTTATGAATTTATACTACCCATTTAATAATGATTTTCATGTTAAATTAACATTTCAGGTAATAATCATTTTATTTATCGTACATATTTTAACATGTTATTGATGATCATATAATTTAAATCATGATTTAAATTCTTCAAAAATATAAAGCATTATTTATATATAATACATATTTAGAATATAAATATTTATAATATATGGATATATGAAATGGAAAACACAGTTTATGGAGACGGTAGGTCGTACGTATGCCTAAACGTTGTTTCTATTTTCATATCATATTGAACAAAAGTAATTGAATAAGTTATATTTAGGAACATATATATATATATATATATATCTAGTATAATTATTTTTTCATATATTACATACTTATTATTAATATATATATTTATAATCTTCGATGAATGGTGAACCTGGAAATGAATCTCATCATGCAGTGGAGATGGTAATCTGTACGTACACACGAGCAACAATATCATTTCCTTAAAGGTGTGAAATTGGATATTATATTAATTTTACAGAGAAATTATCATGTTTTTTTCATTATTTATATACAAATTACTTATCATCATACCAATCGAAATACGATAGTATTGAATAAAAAATTACACCATGGCGTGGAGACGGTATGTTGTACGCATGCATGCATGGCGACATTATCATTCATAGGATATAGAGAATAATGAATATGGTTGGGCCGTATTTATAATAACATCAGAGTATATATAAGGTACTTGATTTATTATTTTGGAATAGTAATAACAAAGAAAGAGTAAGTGGAAGAAGAAAATAACTTGAATGTGGGTGGTAAATCATTACATCTTCTTTGGTTTCTTCCTTTTTATTTGATCAAAAAGGATCCTTCGGTTGGATTTCTGATCTAAATACGGACTTTAGGATGAAGGGAGAATATTTGGGAGGATATTTGGGAGGATATTTGGGCAGTTTTTGGCCGAGCCAAATAGCTTTGGAGGTGTGAATACGAGAGAAGGGGAGGTTCCCTTTTATAAGAGGGGTGACTGGAACCTTAGGAAAAGATTGAAATATTATTTTATAATAAAATAATTTCCATTTCTAATGGATCCAAAATAAATTATACAAAGTTTAAGGTGGGGTGGGTCGAAAAACACTCTACGAATTGGGTTTAGATAGTCTTGGGTGTCTATACTAACCTTATCATTTACATTTAACTCTTAGTTAAATAGTTTGACATTTACCATGTCTCTTTGTATTTTTATATTATATGGTTACTAAAAATACTATAAACTACCATGTGAAGGCCTAGTGGTTCATTAATGATACAACTATCATTATATAAGACATTTGACCAAACCGTAGAATTTTAGGATTATTATATCAACCAATAATACTATATTTGTTTTATGTACTGGTTTAAGTCAAGTTTGTCATTATTTAATTATTGATTTTCTATAAAGTCCTAACAACATCATTAATTCAAACTAAATATATTTTATAAACCTGGACATTTCATAGTCACCGATAAAATTTTTGGATGGAATCAAAACATTCATATTATATTCATTTTAGTATTTATAATATCATATATTTGATTGTTTAATTAATAATAAAAATACTCCATCTTTATTGTGTGATATATAAATATATTTATTTTATGTCAAAAAAGTTTAAATAAAACATCTTGAGGTAGAAAGTCCTTTTATCTTTCTAATGACTATTTATAGTCGAATATATCTGTAACACCCCGACCCCAGTTACCCAGAGTCAGTGCATTATTTCATAATATTGGCAAGATCACAAAAGATCAAGTCTCGAAAGACCGATTAGTTTTGTAGCCATGGAATAACTAGATACATTCATAAAGTTTACATTACATCATAAAGTGAATACTACTACAACAACATCTTATCTTCATAATCCACAATCATATCCCCTCATACTATCCCTGCATGTCATTCATAAATTATTTCTTCACATCCTAGGAAAAATAAAACACTAAAAGGGGTGAGCTCATATTCTCGTTAAGGATAACAATATAGAAGAAACTTTCATCAATAAGCATAACCATTTAAGGCATTGTATAACTAAAACAAAATCCTTTTAAACTTGAACTTAAGCATAATATGGCAAAGATAAAATGAAATAATGCCCTTTACTTATTCACATGGATATTATACTAGTCGAATAATCACTTGAAATATCAATAACCACTTTCATAATGATGGAATGCATAATGCCAGACTATCATAACCACATATCCAAGGCCTCATGCCAAGACTAAAAATAAGATTTTGACAAGGCCTTGTGACAAGACACTAGTTTGTCTCATGAGACCTACTGATGTATTGAGGAGCTATAGCGGGCTCCACCTGTCACATATTAAGTCCAATTAATTCCTCATATGAATAGGTTTAAACATAACATAAACATTCGTACTAAAACTTGCATATGAAATGTCAATACTTTCTCCATAAATAATGAATGGTATAAAAATAACACATCCACAGTCAAACTTATCACAAAACCTTCAACAATATATGGATGTTTTTTGTCATAATAAATAAACATCCAATAAGCTTAAAGTCCATCAAAATATGTTGACATAAATGAAATCAAAACTATTTGAGAGAAATATCTATTTTTTTAAAGTCATTTAAAAGTCATATAATTATAAAATAAAACATTTATTTGAAAATATTCTTATATTCTTGTATGGGAAGCTTTGACGATTTTATAACGGCAGAAAATAGCCGCACCAGCCGTATAAGTTAATAAAACATTCTTACCTTAACTCTGTCAAAAAGGTTAAAAAGGACCTTGTTTGGAAAATGACAGAAAGATTCCTTTATAAACATCATATAAAAAGTCAACAAGGGTATAAATAACTTTATCACATACACATTAAAATATTAATAATTATTGGAAATACATTTTTAAGAAACATGGATGTGGATGATAAAGAGGTCCTAGTAGATAATCACGTATAAACAACCTCAAATAATGAAGAGATTGTGAAATAAACCCTTAACTTATACCTTTCTTTAGTTGATGGTATTCTAATCTCCTGTATAACAGTTAAAACATTGTAATTAAGCTATTCAAGAACCATATACATAATTATGATATCATATATGATCTTCTATTAATGCTTTCCTAATAATATTTTAGTATTATTGTCGTTTCGGGTGTTAACTTAATCGTTTTCTTTTATATGTTTTGTTAAAAAAGGAATGTTTGTTATGGATATGATGTATTTTATTCATATCCTGAATGATATTAAGTCCTTAAAAATTATTTTTAATCATCAAATGAGAATTATACTTGAATGGATACGATGTGGAATGAATTGTATCGCGTGCGTGGAGACAATAGTCCGTACGTACGCACGAGCGACAATATCATTCTTTTGATATTAAAATAATATATAATTGGATGGTATATCATATATAAAGAATCATTATTATTTTATATTTATTATTTACATGAATTATACATCATTATTATACCAATCTAAATAATAATATATTGAATAACAATTACACCACGACGTGGAGACGGTAGAACGTACGTACGCACGTATGGTGACATGTTATTCAAGGGATGTATAGAATAATGAATATGGTTGTTCCATATTTATAATAACATCACAGTATATAGAATATACTAGAGTTATTATTTTATAATTGAAATAACACGGAAATAAGAAGTTGAAGAAGAAATGAACTTGAAAAAGGGTGGGGAAAACATTACTTCTTTTTCGGGTTCTTCCTTTTGATTTGATCAAAAGGGATCCATAGGTTGGAATTTGGATCAATATAAGGCCTCTAGGTTGAAGTTAGGATAGTTGAGAGAGTATTTTGGTAGGTTTTGGCCGAGACAAAAGGCTTTGAATGTGTGAATTAGATGGAAGGGGAAGTGCCCTTTTATAAGAGGGGTGAGGGGCACCTTTGGAAAAGATAGAAATATTATTTTATAATAAATTCATATTCGGTTTCCAATGGCTCCAAAGGAGATTATTCAAAGTCTAATATGGGGATGGGTCGAAATAATTTCAACCAATAGAATTTAGATAGGTTTGGGTTATTATATTAACCTTATATTTTAGTTTTAACTCTTAGTTAATTAGTTTGAAATTTACCATGTCACTTTTTATTTTTATATTATATAGGTAATAAACGTACTATATACATCCAAACGACTCCCAAGTGGTCGATTAATGAATTACCTATCATTATATAAGTTTATTGGCCAAACCTTAGATTTTTAGTAATTGAATATCAATTAATAATATAATATGTGACGCCCCAGGTTTTATAAACTGGTCCAAGTGAACAATGTTGTGATTTTTAATGATGTCTCTTGTTTTTTTTATTTTATGCTTTGCATGCTGATAATCAATTCGAATGGAAATAAAACTTGAAGAATTCGATAAACTGTTATATATATTGAAAAGTTACATTGCAACAAGACCCATCTAATTTAATGTACCGTGCACAAGCCCTAACACGGCCACAACAAGACTTCTGAGAATCACAACACGGGTAATCGGGTAGTCATCATCTTCAGGGTCCATCAGTGTGAAAAATATAACCGCTAGAACCACCGCGCACGCACTCAGCACCAGTGGTATGAGGAGAGCCATCCGCCAAGGGTCCGATGTTTTGAAAATGTAAAACATCCTACCCCTTGTTTTTATAATGGTCCTATAAGGAAATATGGCCGTTTTTTGACAGTTGGATTTCAATGGATAAAGTGCATCTTTTTGTAAAAATTTGGTCATTACAATATAATGGTATTTCAATATTTTAATAATTACAAAATATTAGAATTATATCTTTGAGTATTAAAATAAAGTATTATTCTTGAAAATGAATCTATTTTGTTTTTTTAAAAAAATCATGATTATATTTATATGGTGAAAAAACAGAGTATTTTAAAATGTCACGAAGGGGTATCCACAATAATTGAAAAATGTATCTTAATGGATCTTTAAAACTATGTAATTTGAAATAGGGAAAAAAATTATTTTTGAATCAAATGATGGGGTATGATATAAATTGGATTTTTCATTTCTAAAGATATAAGTTCCTAATAAAAGTTAAGTATGATAATTATAAAATTTATAAGATTTATATCAAATGATAGGGTATTTTACATAATCTATAATGGGATTTTTAATTTGGAATCTCTAATTTAAATATATGTGTTAAATTGTGTAAATTTAATGTTATATATTTTTTTCCATTTAAAAGTAAACTGTTTTTTAAACGCACTATTCCTAATCGGAGAAGCCGTTGCTGGCCGCGTGTCTGCCTCGACTGTCCGATCATGCCAAGGACAGATCCTGGCTGTTGATATGTTTTAAAACTCTCTTTCCTTTTCGTCCGTCCGATCACGCCATGGTTGAATCCCAACCGTCGTTTTCTTCCGTCTTTCTCCGCGTTTTTGGTCGTCTTCTACCTTGCGTCGGGGACCCGCGAACCAGCGCCTGGATTTCCCGAGATGCTACCCTCCCCACAGTTTTTGCTGACCTTACGCACCCACCTCCGTAAGATGCCGTAGGCTTGGCCTAACCCCCCCGGATCGTTTTCCTTTAAGTATGATGATGCCTTTGTGTAAGAGAGGACCTCCGGAGCCAACCCGCACTGCCGCGACACCTTCCTCGCAGTCGCCTCGCCACCACACGAACCACCTTCGGTTTCGCACCACGCCCCCCATGCACGACCACACTAGTGCCAACACCACGC
Organism: Viscum album; assembly: GCA_963277665.1. Classification (NCBI taxonomy): domain Eukaryota; kingdom Viridiplantae; phylum Streptophyta; class Magnoliopsida; order Santalales; family Viscaceae; genus Viscum; species Viscum album. The sequence continues at coordinate 1,396,482,093 of OY728160.1, read as the reverse complement.
CGCTAGCCACCCCACTGCTACCTTGCAGCGTTTTCAGGAGGCCTCGACCTCACCGGACCACCTCCGGCCACCCAGTTTCCTCCCGGTTCTCCAGCAACTCAGCATGCCTCCCTCCACAACGAGCTCCTCCCTTAAGCTGTAAGGGTTCCATGGTTGTGTGTGTGTTTTTTTAACCCCACCCATGCTCCTCGGGTTTTTTATACATGAATATATATATGGCTTAGTTACAGGTTTATATATATATATATATTCCAAGCCAACCATTTTTTCTAAACAGAGGACTCCAAGGGTGTTTGCCTTCATGGGGTACTCCCGTTTTTCAGATATATATATAACAGGAAACCTAGAAGAAACCCCCTATGTGTAGTTGGTTACATGCTACATGTATATATATAAAAATTTTATATATTATAAGAATCGTTTCACCCCTTTTCTTCAAAACTGGGTGTGCGGATTCGAAAGGGTGTTTCCCTAAATGATTTAAATATTTCGCTTCTTTTGAGTCTTTATTTTGTAACCGGTGGGATACAATAGCGGTATTGATATAATTTTAGGAATACAACATAAAACTCTTCAATCTAAAGGGTTTCCAAGGAGGTTGATATTTTCAAACAATTACACAAGATTAGTTAAAATAGGATTTTCTTTTAAGTAGAACCATTACATATCTTATTTATATGTGTTTTCGGGTATTCAAGTATACACATAAATATACATGAAACCATGTAAAATATGTTTCTAAGATTTCCTTATAATTCAGTATTTTATGTTAAGAATTATACTTTTGAAAGGGGTTATTTTAAAACAATTCCTAACATGTACGATCTTTATTTAAGCCTTATATATATATAATTATATATTTTTATAAGTCATGTATTTCAATACATATCAGTTCATGATTCTCACTTTGTCTATGAATGATATTGGATGCGAACTAGGCCTTTGGTTTAGGTGCAAACATGTTATAGTTGAAATCAAAGTTTTATATATTTATAGTTTCATGTACATTTAAATCCCATAAGGTTTTGTTCTTTTTAAACTGAATAAATGAGAGATTGTTAGAGGTTTTCAGATTTCAAGTGAACCATGTTTAATTTATGAGAAACACAATATATATATACTTTGTGTATATATATCCCTATGTATGTATGTGTTTTTAAAATTAATATCTGGAATCCCACTTTCAAGAAATGGTTATTAATATTTTAATGCATGTAGGATTTTAGCGCTTGCCTATGTTGTTTTATATTTTTGTGTCTAAGGGTACACCAATGAACTTGATTAATGTCTCCCTTGAACTGCTTTGTGTGTTTTTTAAGCATAAGCTTATGCCTATTTTAAACTCTTTTCAAAAGGATAGGGGTTTAAGGGTTATGTTAATATGTAGAAATCCTCTATTATTTTTATACCAAACTCGCTACAAAGATTTTTAGTGAGAAGAGTGTAACTACAAATTCTATGACTAGTGAAGAATAATAATTAATGAAAAGTATTATTTTTAAAGTGGTTTATTTCCAACTGTCAGAATTTTAAATATTGCAAGTGTTTATTATTTTTATACCAAGCATGCCGTAGTAATTATTAGTGGATGGAGATTTGTTGCAATTTCTGTGACCTATGAAGAACAATAGTTAATTCCAAGTAGTTCATTTCTATGTTCTGGAATTTTAAAAAATTATCTTTTAATACCCCTTTAGGAGAAAATCTCACACATTCATCATTTTATGTGCTTAAATAATTGTTCTATGCACATAGTATCCTTGCTTGACCATTCCTTCTTTTAATTCCTTATTTTTAATTTTGTCTATCATATCATGTATTTGTAAACCAATTATGTAATTGTTAGCTTATTCATATTATTCATGCATATGACTCAACATGATAATGAACTAAGAACTAAAATTACCCAAAGTGGTATGGGACATATTGGGTAATGAGAAATGAAAATGGTATTACCCAATGTGGTATGGGACACCGTGGGTAATATAAAATGAGAATAAAATATTCAAAGTGGTATGGGAAACCTTGAATATCTGACCTTATCAACATGTGGGAAATGTATGGGACTACCCGGAATGGGGTCCGGTAAGATGAAAACCCTCCAGGATGGGGACTGGTTAAAGTAAGCCCTCAGGCTTGGAGACCGGTAAAAGTAAGCTCCTCGATGAATCGATAGTTCTCAAGACAGTCAGATTGGGTTTTTACCCTTAGGTCATGGCACAAGCCCTTGATACAGAGACCATGAGTCCTTCAGCATACATTACTTTGTTTATGCCCAACCAAGTGATTACTCCAATTAGAGGAATATCCTTGGTTATAGAACCTTACCTATGAGTATCAGATTAAAAAAAAATAAACACAAGATGTATGATATGACAATGTTGATGCATGTCTAGTTTTCTTTTCCAGAATTTTATTACAAATATTGCATTACATTTATCATTTCATGATGTGTTTTATTTAGATAATGCGCTTTTGCGCGACTCTAATGATGTTTACACCTTGTTTTTCAAGCACACCATTCTTGTTTATGGACACTTTAATTAGTATAACCCATGTCTTTTTACTAGCATGCTTATCTTGTATATTAAGTGGGTTCCAGCTAAGTGTTCTAGTGTGTATGTATGATGTTCTTTAACTGTGATACATCGACTTTTGTTTTGCCTTGAAGTTTTTCCTTTAAGAAAACATTTTAATTATGGAAGTGTATTTTTTTTAAATTAGTTTTCAAAGGATTTATTTATGTACTTTCAAAAACCCCTTACTGAGTATTTCAATTCTCACCCTACATTTTTGTTAAATTTTTACTGGTTGATAGAGCCTTTCCATGTCTTGGATTTTTGTTCTTAGCTCAGCGATAAAGAAGCAAAGCTGTTGTCTCTGATTCTCTAGGATCTAAACCAGAAAGTTCCTCCTGTTGTGTTATGATGTGTGACTTATTTGTTTCATTTGTACAAAATAAATTAAAGACCATAACCATAACACCAGCTCCATGCTACCGGGGTCAGGGTGTCATAGTTGGTATCAAAGGAATGGGTTAGGCAACCCTGGAAAATTAGGTCAACGCAAAAACATTAATGTTTTACTAAGTGGGGTTTGTTCTTAAACTTCTCAAATGGCAAGGCAGCGAACCACGCCTAGACTCTTGACTCTCCCTATAGAGATCATAGAGACTATTGTAGCAAAATCCTGCTCAACAAGTTACCGACCTTTTGTTAACCTAAGACTCACGTGAAAAACCCTATATGATATATCGAAAAGCTCTAATGTCCTTCGAATCTTCCGAGGGTCGGAAGTTGTGTATAACCAAATGGCTAGTACGTTGTTCGAGAATTATATGAAGAAAGGGAAGTACTATGAGGGACTCTTCCTCTGTTTCACAATGAATAATAAATGGTTGGCCTTCATGGACTTCGGAGAAGCTGCAAAGCAGTTGGACTTCCGCACAGTCTTTATGTACCAAATACTGTGCTTTAGCATGCTTGGGGAGTTCTGTGATTTTGGGTCTTTCATCGAATCCTTCAGATATGAAGTGATTCAAGAGATCTTTAGGAACCAAATCCAAGAGGATATCGCAAAGCTTGATGTCACTTGTTCCCATCTCTGGAAGACCACCTGTATCAAATGAGAGCTTGGTTTCAACCACGATCCACTTTATCAAAAATGTATTTTGGAAGAGGAGACCCACAAGCTTTGTTCTGTCCTGGGGATTGAGTTGAATAGTAACTTCTTCCATGGGCGGTGGGGGTAGAGGGACATCACCAAGGGTGTCAGAGAAGCTGTGTGAGTAAGTCAGGGTTTGAACACCGATCGAATTGCGAGGACGCAATTCTTTTAAGAGGGGGATAATGTGACGCCCCAGGTTTTATAAACTGGTCCAAGTGAAGAATGTTGTGCTTTTTAATGATGTCACTTGTTTTATTTTATTTTATGCTTTGTGTGCTGATAAGAATTTGAATGGAAATAAAACATGAAGAATACGATAAACTGTTATATATATTTAAATGTTACATTGCATAAGACCCATCTAATTGAAAGTATCGTGCACAAGGCCTAACACGGCCACAACAAGAATACTGAGAATCACAACACGGGTAATCGGGTAGTCGTCATCTTCAGGGTCCATCAGTGTGAAAAATATAACCGCTAGAACCACCGTGCACGCACACAACACTAGTGGTATGAGGAGTGCCATCCGCCAAGGGTCCGGTGTTTTGAAAATGTAAAACATCCTACCCCTTGTTTTTATAATGGACCTCTAAGGGAATATGACCATTTTTTGACCGTTCGATTTCAATGGATAAAGTGCATATTTTTGTAAAAATTTGGTCTTTATAATATAATGGTATTTCAACATTTTACCAAGTACAAAATATTAGAATTATATCTTCGAGTATTAAAATAAAGTACTATTCTTGAAAATGAATATATTTTGTTTTTTTTAAATCATGATTATATTTATATGGTGGAAAAACAGAGTATGTTAAAATTTCATGAAGGGGTATCAGCCATAATTGAAAAATGTATCTTAATAGATCTTTAAAACTATGTAATTTGAAATAGGGAAAAAAATTATTTTTGAATCAAATGATGCGGTATGATATAAATTGGATTTTTCATTTCTAAAGATATAAGTTCTTAATAAAAGTTTAGTATGATAATTATAAAATTTATAAGATTTATATAAAATGCTAGGGTATTTTACATAATCTAAAATGGGATTTTTAATTTGGAATATCTAATTTAAATATATGTGTTAAATTGTGTAAATTAAATGTTATATATTTTTTTCCATTTAAAAGTAAACTGTTTTTTTAACGCACTATTCCTACTCGGAGAAGCCGTTGCTAACCACGTGTTTGCCTCAACCGTCCCATCACGCCAAGGATAGATCCCGACTATTGATATGTTTTAAAATGCTCTTTCCTTTTCGTCCTTCCGATCACACCATGGTCGAATCCCAACCGTCGTTTTTCCCCTTCTTTCTCTGCATTTTTGGTCATCTTCTACCTCGCGTCGGGGACCCGCGAACCAGCGCCTGGATTTCCCGAGACGCTACCGCCCCACTATTTTTGTTGACCTCGCGCACCCACCTCCGTAGGATGCCGTAGGCTCGGTCTAACCCCCTTGGATCATTTTCCATTAAGTACAATGATGCCTCCGTGTAAGAGAGGACCTCTGGAGCCAACCCGCACTACCGCGACACCTTCCTCGTCATCGCCTCGCCCCCACATGAACCACCTTCAGTTCCACACCACGCCCCCCGTGCACGACCACACCAGTGCCGGCGCCACGCCACTAGCCACCCCACTGCTACCTTGCATCGTTTTCAGGAGGCCTCGTCCTCACCAGACGACCTCCGGCCACCCAGGTTCCTCCCAGTTCTCTAGCCACCCAGCAGGCCTCCCTCCACGGCGAGCTCCTCCATTAAGCTGTAAGGGTTCCATGGTTGTGTGTGTGTTTCTTTTAACCCCACCCATGCTCCTCGGTTTTTTTATACAAGTATATATATACGGCTTAGTTACAGGTTTATATATATATATATATATATATTCCATGCAAACCGTTTTTTCTAAACAGAGGACTCCAAGGGTGTTTTCCTTCATGGGGTACACCCGTTTTTCTTATATATATATATAACAGGAAACCTAGAAGAAACCCCCTGTGTGTAGTTGGTTACATGATATATGTATATATATAAAAAATTTATATATTATAAGAATCTTTTCACCCGTTTTCTTCATAACTAGGTGTGCGGATTCCAAAGGGTGTTTCCCTAAATGATTTAAACATTTCGCTTCTTTTGAGTCTTTATTTTGTAACCGGTGGGATACTATATGGGTATTGATATAATTTTAGGAATACATTGTAAAACTCTTACATCTAAAGGGTTTCCAAGGAGGTTGATATTTTCAAAAAATTATACAAGATTAGTTGAAATAGGTTTTTCTTTTAAGCAGAACCATTACGTATCTTATTTATATGTGTTTTCGGGTATTCAAGTATACACATAAATATACATGCAACCATAAAAAATATGTTTCTATGATTTCCTTATAATTCAGTATTTTATGTTAAGAATTATACTTTTGAAAGGGGTTATTTTAAAACAATTCCTAACATGTATGATCTTTATGTAAGCCTTATATATATATAATCATATATTTTTATAAGTTATCTATTTCAATACAAATCAGTTTTTGATTCTTAATTTGTCTATGAATGACATTGGATGCGAACTAGGCCTTTGGTTTAGGTGCAAACATGTTATAGTTGAAATCAAAGTTTTATATATTTATAGTTTCATGAACATTTAAATCCCATAAGGTTTTGTTATTTTTATACTGAATAAATGATAGATTGTTAGAGGTTTTCATATTTCAATTGAACCATGTTTAATTTATGAGAAACCCTATATATATATACTTTGTATATATATATCGCTATGTATGTATGTGTTTTTAAGATTAATATCTGGAATCCTAGTTTTGAAGAAATGGTTATTAATATTTTAATGTATGTAGGATTTTAGCGCTTTCCTATGCTGTTTTATATTTTTGTGTCTAAGGGTACACCAATGAACTTGATTAATGTCACCCTTGAACTGATTTGTGTGTTTTTTTAATGATATGCTTATGCCTGTTTTAAACTCATTTTAAAAGGATATGGGTTTAAGGGTTATGTTAATTTTTAGAAATCCTCTATTATTTTTATACCAAACCCGTTGCAATTATTTTTAGTGAGTAGAGTTTAACTGAAAATTCTATGACCAGTGAAGAATAATAATTAATGAAAATTATTATTTCTAAAGTGGTTTATTTCCAAGTGTCAGAATTTTAAAGATTGAAAGTGTTTATTATTTTTATACCAAGCATGCCGCAATAACTATTAGTGGATGGAGATTTTTTGCAAGTACTGTGACCTGTGAAGAACAATAGTTAATTCCAAGTAGTTCATTTCTATGTACTGGAATTTTAAAAACTCATCATTTAATACCCCTTTGGGAGAAAATCTCACACATTGATCATTTTATGTGCTTACATAATTGATCTATGCACCTAGTATGCTTTCTTGACCATGCCTTCTTTTAATTCCATATTTTCAATTTTTTCTGTCATATCATGTATTTGTAAACCAATTATGTAATTGTTACCTTTTTCATATTATTCAAGCATATGACTCAACATGATAATGAACTAAGAACTAAAATTACCCGAAGTGGTATGGGACACCTTGGGTAATGAGAAATGAAAATGGTATTACCTAAAGTGGTATGGGACACATTGGGTAATATAAAATGAGAATAAAATATTCAAAGTGGTATGGGACACCTTGAATATCTGACCTTATCAACATGTGGGAAATGTATGGGACTACCCGGAATGGGGTCCGGTAAGAATAAAACCCTCCAAGATGGGGACTGGTTAACGTAATCCCTCTTGGTTGGAGACCGGTAAATGTAAGCTCCAAGATGCATCGATAGTTCTCGAGACAGTCAGATTGGGTTTTTACCCTGAGGTCATGGCACAAGGCCTTGACACAGAGACCATGAGTCCTTCAGCATACATTTCTTTGTTTATGACCAACCAAGTGATTACTCCAATTAGAGGAATATCCTTGGTTATAGAACCTTACCTATGAGTATTAGATTAAAAAAAAGAAATAAAATACGTATGATATGACAATGTTGATGCATGTCCAGTTTTCTTTTCCATAATTTTATTACAAATTTTCCATTACATTTATCATGTCATGATGTGTTTTATTTCGATAATGCGCTTTTGCGCGACTCTGATGATGTTTACACCTTGTTGTTCATGCACACTTTTCTTGTTTATGGACACTTTAATTTGTATAACCCATGTCTTTTTACTAGCATGATTATCTTGTCTATTAAGTGGGTTCCAGCTAAGTGTTCTAGTGTGTAAGTATGATGTGCTTTAACTGTGATACATCGACTTTTGTTTTTCCTTGAAGTTTTTCCTTTAAGAAAACATTTTAAGTATGGAAGAGAATTTTTTTTAAATTAGTTTTCAAAGTCTTTATTTATGTACTTTCAAAAACCCCTTACTGAGTATTTGAATGCTCACCCTACGTTTTTGTTAAAATTTAACAGGTTGATAGAGCCTTTCCAAGTCTTGGTTTTTTGTTCTTAGCTCAGCGATAAAGAAGCAAAGCTGTTGTCTCTGATTCTCCCGGATCTAAACCAGAATGTTCCTCCTAATGTGTTATGATGTGTGACTTATTTTTTTCATTTGTATGAAATAAATTACACACCATAACCATAGCACTGGCTTCGGGCTACCGGGGTCGGGGCGTCATATAATATTTGTTTTAAAAACACTTTTATGTCAATTTTGACACTATTTGGTATTTGATTTTTTGTGAAAATCATAACAGCATGATTACTTCGGAAAAAAATAATTAAATTAATACTAAAATGTCATATTAACCTATAAAATCATTTTAATTCATAAAAAGTCTCAAATTACATTTATTTTTGTATTTATATTATCAATTATTTTATTATTTCATTAATTAGGTAATTACTGCATCACCATTGTGTCATAAATAAATTAAATTATTTAATGTCTAAAAATTATAAATAAAATAAAATTATGTGGGAAATATTTTTATATTTCAAATTAATATTTATAATAGAATTTCTCTTATGTAAAACCCTATATTAAAAATGTTTTAGTTAATAAACTTTGATTTTAACTCTTTTAACTCTTCTTTGAATTATATAATAATAAATGTTCTAATCTAATCCAAGTGGACATAAATGAAAATAATTTATTCCTAAGGTTGTTTTTGGTCGAGACACACTTTTCCAATAGAATTAGGATATGTTTTAGGATAATATTAATATCATTTTTACCCTTAATTGTCCTATTTAATTTTAACAGTGGGAAAATAAAAGTAAATAGTTACGATTCACCAAAAATTATTTTTATCTTATTGAACCAAATTTTACTCCTTGATATTAACTGTGTCTCTTGGATTTTCGAAATTCCACTCACAGAAAATGTAAAATTATGTTTAATGTGAATTTGCAAATTCTCCTATGAGATGGGTAAAAGACGGTGAAATGTTCAATAATAATTTTTATGTCTAAAATTATTATAAACTTACTCCAATGAATTACATTGAACTTATATAGGTATTACGTATCTATTTTGAACTAAAATAAATTTAAATAAAATAAATAATTATTTAAATAAAATGTCGATTTTTAACTAATAACTATGGGTTTTTCACTATTCATCAAAAATTGAAAGTTTTCAGAAAAATACCAAAAATTCACCCTAGTCTAATTTCAATATTCCGAATCCAAAAATGAATTCCATTTTGAAAGATAAAATTTATAAAATTTTAAAAAGTGGGTATTACTATTCATAACGGTTAGTTTGATTGGTTGTGGTGTGTGTTAGAACTCAAAGTTCCGTACAACACACGCTACTGTTTTATTCAAAGAGAAGTGTACTGTGGAAGCTTGGGGTGTTACATTCTCCCCTGTTTCAAATAATTTCGTCCAAAAAATTTCTAGAAAATTACTGTATAAAAAGACTCAGGTGATTCTTCACCATAAGATACTCGGATTCCCACGTTGCCTCCTCCATCTTGTGGTTTCTCCATAGAACTTTTCCCAAACGAGACATCCGGTTTCTCAGCACTTGTTCTCTGGTATCAAAAATCCCGATGGTCCCTACGCAATAAGACAGATCCGGTTCCAGTTCTAATTCCTCATAAGTGAGTACATGCGTTGGGTCAAGCATGTATTTCCTCAGCAGTGATATGTGGAACACATCGTGAAATTTCGAGAGACTTGGTGGCATTTCCAAATGGTAAGCTACAACCCATATTCGTTCTAGAATTTCAAAATGTCCAATGTACCTGGGACACAATTTACCCTTCTTAACGAAACGTATAATTCCCTTCCCTGGAGATACCTTCAAGAAAACATGATCTCCTACCTGAAATTCCAAATCCTTCGTTCGGTTATCGACATAGCTCTTCTGCCAACTTTGAGCTGCTTTGATGTGGTTTTGGATTACCTTCACCTTTTCCATCATTTCCTCCACCAGTTCTGGACCTGCAAATATTCCTTCACCAATGTCATCCCAACAGGTTGCTGTGCGACATCTCTTTCATTATAATGCTTCCTATGGTGCCATCCGAATACTCGAATGGAAGCTGTTGTTATAGGAAAATTCTTCCAGAGGTAAATATTGATCCCACATACCCTGAAAGACAAGTGAGAAGGATCTCAACATGTCTTCTAAGGGTTGAATAGTCCGTTCTTATTGTCCATCTGTTTGAGGGTGGTAGGCAGTGCTCAAATGAAGTTCAATATCCAAGGCCTTCTGAGGACTTTTCTAGAATCATGAAGTAATATGGGGATCGCGATCGAAAACAATCGATAGGGGTACTCCATGAAGTCTCACAACTTCATTAATATATATTCTTTCTAGCCGTTCAAGTGGTAAATCATCCCTTATAGCATGAAAATGTGCTGACTTGGTAAGACGATCAACAATGACCCATATTGCATCGTTCCTTCTATGAGTCTTTGGTATCCCCATGACGAAGTCCATCGTAATATTATCCCATTTCCACTCAGGTATGGGAAGAGGATGAAATACTCTGCCAGGGTGTTGCCTTACAGCTTTCACTTGTTGACAAACCATACATCGTGACACAAAATCAGCAATCTCCCTCTTCATGTTGTCCCACAATAAATGTTCCTTCAAATCTCTATACATTTTGGTTCTCCCAGGGTGTATATAGAAATTGGAACTATGAGCATCATACAACAATCCCTTTTTAGATCAGGTACATCAAGAACACAAAGTCTCTTCCAAAATTTCCATGTTCCATCTTAGTACACAATGTCTCTCAATCTCCCATCATACAAAGCTTTAATCTTTTTTTGAAATTATTCATCATCAGTCTGAGAACTCTTAATCCATTCTAGTAAAGATGGTTTGGTAACAATTTGAAAAAACATTTATGTTTCACCTTCCATGGTTATTCCCATATCCATCTTCACTAGATCCATGAAAATTGGATCCATTTCAATTCTCATATTGTTCAAAACTCTGTTTTCTTTTCTGCTCAAAGTATTTTCCACCTCGTTTTCCTTCCCCAGGTGGTAGTGCATCGTGAAATCATAATCCATGAGTAATTCAAGACATCTACTTTGCCTCATGTTGAGTTATTTTTTTGGGAGAATATACTTCAAACTCTTGTGATCTGTATAAATCTCATATTTTTTACCATAGAGATAATGTCTCCATATCTTCAAATAAAATATTACAGAAGCTAACTCAAGATAATGAGTAAGATAGTTTTTCTCATGAATTTTTAGCTGTCGTGATGCGTAGGCAATAACCCTATCATTCCGCATAAGGACACAACCAAGTCCTTTCTTCGATGCATCACTATAAATAACGAACCCATCAATCCTTGTTGGTAGAGTCAATATAAGAGCATTGACTAATCTTCTCTTCAGTTATTTAAATAATTCTTCACACTCTTTTTTTCCAAAAAATTTAACCCCTTTACGTGTGAGCGTCGTTAATGGGTTAGCCAATCGGGCAAAATTCTGGATGAAACGTCGAAAATAACCTGCTTAACCAATAAAACTGCGTACCTCAGTTATACTCAATGGTGAAAGCCATTCATGGATTGCCTTGGTCATAGAAGGATCAACAAATTACATATTTCGAGACTATATGGTGAAGAAATGAAATCTCCTGAAGCTAGAATTCACACTTTCTAAACTTCCCATATAATTCAAGTCATCTCAGAGTCTTCAGGACAACGCACAAGAGATTTTCATGATATTCATAGATTTTGGAGTATACCAAGATATCATTAATAAATACCACCAAAAATTCATCTAGATATTCCTTGAAAACTCTATTCATTATATCCATGAATACATAGGGAGCATTAGTCAGCCCAAAAGGCATTAATCTAAACTCATAATGCTCGTACCTAGTTCGAAATGCTATATTCGGAATGTCTTCCTTCTTCACACACAACTGATGGTATCTAGATCGAAGGTCAATATTTGAAATGTATTGAGCTCCATGCATTTGGGAAAATAAATCATCAATACGAGGTAGGGGATACTTGTTCATTATTTTTATAGCATAGATTTCCCTGTAGTCGATACATAACCTCATAGATCCATCTTTCTTCTTAACAAAAAGGACAGGGGCTCCCCATGGGGAAACACTAGGTCGAATAAATCCCTTATTACTCAATTCCTATTGTTGTTTCTTTAGTTCAACTAATTCCACAGTGGCCATTCTATAAGGGGACTTTAATATAGGCCTTGATCCAAGAATTAAATCAATAGAAAACTCAGCTTCTTGTTCTGGAGGATGTCCATGTAATTCTTCCAGAAACACATCTACATATTCTTTCACAATAGGTACATCCTCTATTTGAACATTATTTTCCTCACCAACTATCATTTCATTTTCTTCCTCCCCAATAATTGAATTTAGTTGATCTACTGGGGGTGGATCTTGATAAGAATTAGGTGGTGACGATTCTGCTCTAAAGATATGGTGTTTCATATCATCATCATCAAAAATTGTAACCTCCTTATTCTTACAATAAATCTTCGCATCATGGTCCAAAATCCAATCCATACCGATGATTATATCAAACTCAATCATATGTATGACGATGAGATCATCAGATAAGGAACATTTATTTACTCTAATGGGGACTCATTCACAAAATTTTGTTGCAATGATACTTCCCTTAGGAGTTTTAACTGACAACTCCCTTGTTAAATCAAATTGGAAATATCTAATTTTCATAGAAAAATGGGATGATATGAAACAATGTGATGATCCAAAATCAAATAATGCATTTTCTAAACTTGAGGAAACCATTAAATTACCTGCCACCACGTCTTTTGGAACTTCTACCTCAGTAGTAGTGATAGCATAAGCTTGGCCTTGATCCCTTGGCCTTTTCTGAGGTAAGTTCCCCTGATGCTTAGAACATTCATTTTCATAATGTCCCATCTCTATGAAATTGTAGCATTGAGCATTGGTAGCTTCTTTCTTCCCCTTGCAATCACGAGCTTGGTGGACTTTTTCACCACACTTGTAACAGACTCCCATTCCCTTCAAGAAAGTACCAAGGTGTTTCTTCCCACATTTACTGCAGGATGGATATTCAAATTTTCCCTTCTTCCCCTTATTTCCATTCCCAGATTGATTAGCATATCTCTTCTTCTCTTTCATTAATTTAAAGTCATAAGACTTAGAGAATTCTTTTTCTGTCTTGATAGCACATGAGACAATATCTTCGTATGATGAGAAGGATTGTGACACTAATGCTTGACGAAGAAATGGTTTTAACCCATCAATGAAATGATCAATATTACTTCTTGGGTTACATATATAATCTACAACATACCTTGCTAACCTTGTAAATGTAGCCTCATACTTTGCGACATTCTCATCCTCCTTCTGTCTAAAACTCAGAAATTGCCTTTCCATATCTGCTTGATGGTCCCGAGAAAAGTATTTTTTTCGAAAAAACAGATCTTTGAACTCCCTCCATTCCATATTTGATACATCAGCATCTTCCTTCATGTTTTGTATCAATGAACACCATTGATCAGCATCTCCAGTGAGGAAGTAAACTGTGATGTAACTTTTTCCCTTTCACTAATCCCCAAAGCCTGAAATATTTTTTCAAGGGAACTTATCCATTGCTCAGCTAATAATGGATTTGTACACCCATTTAATGTTGGTTGTTGTTTCCTCATGAAGCGATCTAACATTGATCCTCCACGCTGTGGATCAGGGTGCTCTATAAGGGTACGGTTATTTTTCATAACCTAAGTTAGTTGTCCCAGTATGGTGATAAGCTGATCAGCACAAGTTGTATCACCAGCTCCACTACGATTATCTTGAGCAGGCGGGCAATCCCTACATGGAGTACGTGCATTGATACAGTTTCCATTTCTTCCACTAGGCACCTTTCTAAACAATGGCATATAATAGATCAGTTTATGAATCAAAATACACAATTCCATACTTGTAAAACACTTAACAGAAATTGAACTATTTATTGATATAATACATAATCATAAAAATGTTTTCCTTAAGGAATTATATACTCATAAACCCTTCATAATGGTTTGTAAAGAAAATGAGAGTTATTCTAAGCATATCTCCCAGGAGTGTCGTAACCAAGAATGCAGCAAGGCCCGTTGTCGTGCACCAGTTCCCGTTCAAGTCTAGCTCAAAGAGGTGTTTTTGGGGTTTACCCCAAGGTACAGCTATGCCAGAGTTTCCTCTACTTGCTCATATCCAGACATGGATGTATTACTCGGAAAACTCACAAAATATCAACAATACCAAAATTCTAGGAAGTTCTTCTATACTAATCCTCAAAGGTCATCTTAGGCATATGTGCTCTAATGGGAGTTTATCTAAATATAGCTTCCAAGGTTTGTACTAAACTTCCTCTGATACCAACTGTAACACAGCGACCCCGGTTACCCAGATTCAGTGCATTATTACATAAAATTGGCATGATCACATAAGATCAATTCTCAAAAGACCGATTAGTTTATTAGCCTTTGAATTACTAGATACATTCATAAAGATTACATTACATCATAAAGTGAAATCTACTACAAAAAATCTTGCCTTCATATTCCACACTCATATCCCCTCATACTATCGATGTAGGTCATTCATAAATTACTTCTTCACATCCTGGGAAAAATAAAATATTGAAAGGGGTGAGCCCAGATTCTCAGTAAGGATAACAATATAGCAGAAACTTTCATAAATAAGCATAAACATTTAAGGCAATGTATAACTAAAACAAAATCCTTTTAAACAAGAACATCAGCATAATGTGGAAAAGATAAAATGAAATAATTCCATTTAATTATTCACATGGATATTATACTAGTCAAATAATCACATTCAATATCAATAACCACTTTCATAATGATGGAATGCATAATGCCAGACTATCATAACCACATAGCCAAGGCCTCATGCCAAGACTACAAAAAAGATTTTGTCAAGGCCTCATGCCAAGAAACTAGTTTGTCTCATGATACCTACCGATTCATCAAGGAGCTATAGCGGGCTCCACCCGTCACTTATTTAGTCCAATTCATTCCTCATATGAATAGGTTTAAACATAACATAAACATTCGTAGTAAAACTAGAATACGAAATATCAATACTTTCTCCATAAACCATGAATGGTATAAAAATAACACATCCACAGTCAAACATATCACAAATCCTTAAATAATATATGGATGTTCTGTATCATAATAAATAAATATCAAATAGGCCTAAAATCCATCAAATGATGTTGACATAGATGAAATAGAAACTATTTGAGAGAAATATGTCTTTTTTTAATCATTTAAAAGTCACATAATTATAAAATAAAACATTTACTTTGAAAATCTTCTTATAATCTTGTAAGGGAAGCTTTGATGATTTTATAACAGAGAAAAATATCCTCACCCGCCGTATAAGTTAAAAAAACATTCTTACCTTAATTCTATCGAAAAGTTTAAAAAGGACCTTGTTTGGAAAATGATAGAAAGATTCCTTTATAAACTTATTATAAAAAGTCAAAAAGGGTATAAATGAATTTATCCTAGAGTCTCTAAAATAGTAAGAATTATTTGGAATTCATTTTTAAGAAACATGGATGTGGATGATAAAGAGGTTCCAGTAGATAATCACATATAAACAACCTAGGATAATGAAGATATTGTGAAATAAACCCTTACCTTGACTTTTCCTTAGTAGATGGTATGTTAACCTCCTATATAATAGTTAAAACATTGTTATTAAGTTATAAAAGAACAATATAAATAATTATCATATCATATATGTTCTTCTATTAATTCTATGTTAATAAAATTTTAGTATTATCGTCATTTCGGTTGTTAACTTAATTGTTTTATTTTATAGGTTTTGTTACACAAGGAATTTTTTTATGGATATGTTGTATTTTATTCAAATACAGAATTATATCAAGGTCTTAAACATTATTTTTAATCATCAAATGAGAATTAGGCTTGAATGGATACGATGGGGAATGAATCTCATCACGTTTGTGGAGACGGTAGTCCGTACGTACGCACGAGCGACAATATCATTATTTTGATATTAAAATAATATATAACTGGATGGAAAAGCATATATACAGAATCATTATCATGTTATATTTATTATTTACATGAATTATACATCATTATTATAACCATCTAAATAATAATATATTTAATGACAATCACACCACGACGTGGAGATGGTAGGCCGTACGTACGCACGTATGGTGACATTTCATTCCAGGGATGGATAGAATAATGATTTTTGTTGTTCCATATTTATAATAACTTCACAGTATATAGAATATACTGAATTTATTATTTTATAATTTAAATAACAAGGAAAGAAGATGTTGAAGAAGAAATGAACTTGAAAAAGGGTGGTGAAAACATTACCTATTCATCGGGTTCTTCCTTTAGATTTTATCAAAAGGGCTCCTTAGGTTGGATTTTTGATCAAACTAATAACTCTAGGTTGAATTGAGGGAAGTTTATAGAGTATTTGGTTAGGGTTTGGCTGAGCCAAAAGCCTTTGAATTTGTGAATTAGTGAGAATGGGGAGTGCCCTTTTATAAGAGGGGTGAGGGGCACCTATGGAAAAGCTAGAAATATTATTTTATAATAAATTCATATTCGGTTTATAATGGCTTAAAATTATATTATTCAATGTATAAGGTGGGTATGGGTCTAAATACTTTCATCCAATAGAATTTATACAGGTTTGGGTTATTATATTAACCTTATCTTTTAGTTTTTACTCTTAGTTAATTAGTTTGACATTTACCATGTCACTTTGTATTTTTATATTATATAGGTAATAAAATTAATATATACATCCAAGCGACCCCCCAAGTGGTCTATTAAAGATTCACCTATCATTATATAAGTCTCTTGGCTGAACCTTAAATTTTTAGGGATTGAATATCAATTAATAATATAATATTTGTTTTACAAACTCTTTTATGTCAATTTTGACACTATTTGGTAATTGATTTTTGTGAAACTAATAACAGCTTGACTACTTCGAAAAAACATAATTAAATAATTAATAACATGTCATATTAGACTATAAAATTAGTGAAATTCATAAAAAGTCTCAAATTACCTTTACTTGGGTATTTATATTATCAATTATTTTAATATTTCATTAATTAGGTAATTACTACATCACCATTGTTTCATAAATAAATTAAATTATTAAATGTCTAAAAATTATAAATAAAATACAATTATGTAGGAAATAGTTTTTTCTTTATAGTGAATATTTATAACCGAATTTATCTTATGTAAATCCTTATATTAAAAATGATTTAGTTAATAATCATTGATTTTAACTCTTTTATCTCTTCTTTGAATTAAATAATAATAAATGTCCTAATCTAATCCAAGTGGACCAAAATGAAAATATTTTATTCCTAAGGTTGTTTTTGGTTTAGATACATTTGTCCAATAGAATTAGGACATTTGTTAGGGTAATATTAATATCATTTTTACCCTTAATTATCATATTTACTTTTAACCGTGGTAAATAAAAGTAAAAAAGTTACTATTTACCAAACATTATTTTTATCTTATTGATCCACATTTTACACCATTATATTTACCATGTCTCTTGGATTTTCGAAATTCCACTCACAGAAATGGTAAAATTAAGTTTTATGTGAATTTGCAAATTCTTCTAGGAGGTGGGTAAAAGACGGTGAAACCTTCAATAAAATTTTTATATGTCTAAAATTATTATAAACTGACTCCAATGAATTACGTTGATCATATATAGGTATTACGTATCTATTTTGACCACAATTAAATTTAAATAAAATAAATAATTATTCAAATAAAAATTTGGTTTTTAACTAATAACTCAGAGTTTTTCACTATTCATCAAAAATTGATAGTTTTCAGAAAAATACCAAAAAATTCACCCTACGTTAATTTTGATATTTTGAATCCAAATATGAAGTCCATTTTAAAAGATAAAATATATAAAATTTTAAAAAGTTGGTATTACTATTCATAACCGCTAGTTTGATTGGTTGTGGCGTGTGTTAGAATTCGAAGTAGTGTACAACACACGCTACTATTTTATTTAAAGAGAAATGTACTGTGGAAGCTTGGGGTGTTACAATATCTATTATATAACCTCAAAAGAAATTTAACTAAAATATATTTTCCTTTCTTATTTTTGTTTTTACATTAGATTATGTAATATAAATTGTCATTATCACACCCAAGTGGCTCCATGGGGTCCCAAAATCGACCCAAGGATGACCATGGTCAGACATTATCAACCAATTAGGTTAGGACACATGATAGGGTAATTTAAAAATTTTAAAATATTATTTTGTAATCTTATTTTCTAGATTTACGCCTTTAACCACGGTAAAAAAAATATTTACTAAAGTAAATACTCCTAATGTCTAAAAATAAAAGTTACTTATCTACACAATTTGGAACGCCTTATTCCAAATATTGAATCCATTTTTCCAAATTCAATACACATAAGTGGCATAAATTAATTTAAAATTATTTCCCGTTGTCAAAACAAAAAGCGTGTTTTTACGAAATAATAACTATCAAATGATTGACACTTGTTAACGACTAATTTAAATGTGAAATTACATATAATGACATAAATTGTATTAGAGGAAAAAATATAACCTAATTATACTTACAAACCTCTAAAATGCCTAATTTATCACTGTTAACTATTTCGATTAAAAAAGTGGTTTTCATTTAAAATTTCGTCATTTTCATTATTCATCAAAATATGAAAGTTATCTGAAAAGTACCAAAAATTTATCCAAACTAAATTTTTATTCATAATTCTAAAGAATAATTTAATTTAATTAAATTGAATATATAACATTGTTAAATATTGGTTTTTAAAAATTGGTTCTCTATTAAAAAGTGGTAAAATGGCATTTTTTAGAAAAATACTTCTTTTATCTAAAAAAATTATTTGGTCTTAAATCATGCATAAGAAACTAATAATATGGATTATGAAATTTTTTGGATTTTATAATGATATAAATGTAGTTAATACTATTCATAACCGATTTTGAACGGCTAGTTTGGTAAGTCATGGTGTGCTTGAACTTATTGTTCTGTGTAGTGAAAGTTATTGAATTACATTGAAGAAATAACATACTATGAAACATTGAGGTGTTACAAAATGACACCCCAAATTTATCTTATATACAATAGTTTGAGACTTGTATATTAACAAACCCCTACACATATAAATTTCAATATTCTCTAGACACATAATAGAGGTTTTTATATTCTTAAAATACCATTCCAGGGGTCCATTAAAATGGATATAATGGAGGCCTACCAATGGAGAGGTAATCATCTCAACCAACTCCTTCAATTTATTTTTCTTCATTCTCTTAAAAATCTATTGTAGTCGTATTATATCTCGTGCGTATGTGTAGACTACAAAATAGAAGAAGTGATAAAATTCATTTTACATAAAAAATTCCTGGATTGTTATATTTATATATTATATTTATGATATTATTATGAATTTATATTATGATATAATACCCACCTTCTAACCTTCTAATCCATTGTAATATTATAAGATTTCTAATACATAAGTGTGGACTACCACCTTACAGAAGCTATGAAATTTGTTTTTTGTTCTCGTTATACATATATTGTAATAAGGATATATTTAATGAATATATATAATATATATTTTATAATTAATGACTATATAAAGGTGAATTATTAATTAATTATATTTTATTCCATCACTTGAAAAGTGAAAACATCATTCAAGAATACGTAGGACCTGCCGTCTCCATTAATAGTGTATTTAATATTTATATATCCATCTTCTATAGATATCTAAATATATATAATGAATATATTTGATATATATTTCATGACTAATATTTTTTATATTATGAAACCGTGATCAATGTATAAGGATTGGAATTATTGACACAAAATTACCCTGAAAAACAAAACATTTAACACTTGGGAACAATGATTATAAAAAGGAATTACTAATAATTAGATATTGAAATGTAATAGGTGGATCATATATGATATTATATGTATGTAAATTAACATGTTATATAATTATAATAAATATAAATTTATTATAAAAATGATTAAAACACTTTTGAAGCAAGTTTAAATCAAGGTAATGGTTTTATATTACAATCTCATTGCTTATTGAGATTTTCGAGGATTAAGATTCCGACGACGAAATATTATGACCTCTCTCTGAATAATCCAATGAATTTTATCTTATATTAGTTATTTCATGAGGATTAATGTTTTGAATTTATTTCTTACTCTTTTTAAACTTTATATTTGGAAATAATGATTTAAGGAAAATACACTTGATTTATCCCTTCGGTCGAAAATCCTTTTTCATTTATTTACTAGTTTTATAAAAATATTTTTCATTTATTAATTTTATCTTGTGATTGTTTTAATTAAAATTTTACCATATTTTATTTCTTACAAAATTTATTATATAAAATATACTTTTCATCTTCATAATGAGGTAATAACATCATTTTAATAAAAATGAGAATTACATTTAAAAAAAATACTACTTGTATATAATTTCATGTTTCCCAGAAAACTCAATATTAGAAGATTAATTTAACTTTTACAATGATATTATCAAGTAAAACTATTTCCTTAATATTTGGGAATAATTTATATTTTAAATAATTTAATTTAATGTTAAAAGTGTATTTTCCTCAAAATTATTCTATGAGATCTTTAAACGTAATTTTTTTCATTGATGATATCCTTTGATGGTACTTAAGATTTACTAGGGATACAATCTAATGATACCACAATTAATATTACTACTGAAGGATTGTGATTATAGTGACCAAATTGTTATGAGACATATTTATTTTCAATGGGTTATGTTTTGACAAAATTCGGAAATATTTGTGAAAAATATTTCCTTTTCATAGGTTATGATATGTTGAATGTTTTATGATATTATGGAACACATATGTACGATATTAATCATGTAATGGTCTTGTATCAACCCTAAATTTTATTAATTTAAATTTCTCTTGATCAAATTAAATGTTTTATTATGTAAAATGTTTATGTAAAACATATAAACTTATTTGGTTTTATGTTTTTGGATATCCAAAATTCAATTTAGAATTGTTACTATTGTTATTATTGTCATTAAACAGTGATCGCATGATTAGTATAAATATATGGCTTTTAAAAGATACTATTTATATAGAAAAAGGTATTGATAGCCTCATCCATTATAATTTCTCTCCATGAAGCCCATTTGTGAGAGCACGAAAAGGAGGTAGCGTTACTAGGCTTCGCTCTTGACCAATCCCATGATGAGCTTTAACATGTTACATTTTAACAAAATCACCTATGGGAAGTGTAAGTTAATAGAGGTTACAACCCGAGCTATGTTATCCAAGCCCCACCCTGAGAGTCTGCAACCCTCACACACCTTACCCTTAGGTATTACGTGAGTGTTATAAGGGGTTATGTAAAAAGACCCAATCACTATTATGTGTATTATTTTTTTATATAATAAAGAATATACATTCATTTTTTTATTGTTAGTTTGTAAATTTTTTTAAAATTATAAATTCAATTTTTCATTAATATTAAATTAAGATATCTTTTTTGGTGAATTAATCAATTTTTTTGAATAAATAATATTTTAATAAATTATTATTACTATATTAATTTTTTTTAAATATAAATGATCATATATTTTTTATGAATACAATTCTAATTTTTTTATGATTTAAATGTAGTTTTTGTCAAAACCCATGAATTTTCGATAAATGTCGGAATTTATTTTAAAAAAAATGCATATATTTAGATAATTATTTATATAAAATTAATAGCATCTTTGGAATTAGGATGTTGAAATTAGTCAATGGTAAATTTTTCATAATTTTCTGAGAAAGTCTATTTTTTGTGTAAAAAATTAAATACTATTTAAAAATATAATGAGTTTTATGACATCATTATGACCCAATAGAGATGAAATAAAATACTATATATTGTATTCTATGCCACTAAATGTTTTACATTTAAAATAATGTTATTTTAGGTTTTTTTGATTTATTTTACAAAGTTTTGGTGGACCCTCCAGGACTTATAAAACATTATAACATTTTAAAATGATTTCCAAGATAGTTCGTCTCACCTCCACTTAAGAAATCCAAATATTTTAATATTTTTGTACATTAGACATATAAAAAAATTATTTCAACTCCAATTTGGCCAATACCACGGGATGGTTTGCTGTTATAATTAGTTTAATGTGTAGTGTCAAAACCCAAATAATAAAGAATTATGTCATTTTTCCTATATAATCCAACCCAATATCCCACTTCTCCTCACTCAAAACAATTTTAGAACGTACCTACACATCCCTCCACTCCCTAAAATAGTCCTAAGGATCCCCAATATCCCTATAATCTTTTCTCAAACCCCTCCCAATCCTTTGGGAGCACACTTCCAAGTAAGGGATTTCTTCGATTATCATTTTTGTCCAAATTTCATTATATTGTTATACCATTATATTGTCAATTAAAAATGTTGGTGTATTATTTCTCACCTACACATACTACCCATTTTATTTTTTAATGATGAGAGACCTCTATTTCTCTAATTAATTCCTCCCATTTAAACCCATTACGGTGCCGAAATTTAGTATGGAATTCATTTATCCCCATTTAGATTCATGTAATTATTTAATTTTTTTCTTCCAAAATCCATAATATATGTTGGACATGTATATATATATATATATACTACCCCCATCCTTTCCATTTAATTTACATATGTCGAGATACCCCTTTCTCTCTTTTCAAAATTTTTATGAATTCTTATGTCACGTCGTTAGGCTGCCGAAATTGCACTGTGATTTTCCAAGCCAAAGTCATTTTGTTGTGAATTCCATTCCAATTTAGCTATAATGGGCATTCAAAATTATGCACATTTATTTATTGATTATTGAGATTCATTTATGTATTTTAAATTCTTTTATCATGTAATAAATGATTATATTCAATGATTCCATGTTTCATGATCCATGTGGCAAACTTATGCATGAAATTAAATGATTAAGATAAGTTCACATTGATTGCACTCCAATGCATTGGGTAAAGACCAGTATCATGATACATCAATTGAAATGTGGTTTTACTCATTCTAATTCATGTGAAATGAGGTTTAACTCATTATCCATGTGCAATGAGACTTGTCTCATTCTAATATCATGTTAAATGTTTGAGCCACATTTCCATGTTATGATAATCATGCTATATCATGCCTTTATGTTTGTAAGAACCCAGTTCTTCTTTTTGAGGCATGGGTTTCTTCTTATCCTTTTTCCTTAAGTTTTTTTAGAAAACTTGGGAAATGTGGGAAAAATATTAAATTTATGGGTATATGACGTGTACTTTAGCAGTGTGTGATGAGAATAAGTGTTGTATAGGCTTGTCGACGATTAGAGGAGTAAAAACTAAATACAAGCCATGTAATCAGTCGATAGGTGAATAGTAAGGCTATAAAAGTAGATTCTAGAGGAACAATAGTACACTCCATGTACTTTGTAATACACGCCCTTTAATCCATTTGGCAGATGCACAGTGAGGCGGTGGAAAGTAATCGCCGAAGGAACAGTTCAAAAGAAAAGTAAATGCCCTGTACTTGAGTGTACACGCTGTGTAGTAATGTTTTTTCGTTCAAAATAGTCAGGATCATCCTCATTCAACATTGGAAGACAAGAAATTACTAGGAGCAGTTGGAGAGGAGGCCGAGACTTGGTGGAGCTCCCGATCTTTCACCGAGACTCCGATTCGTCCACCGTCAATCTCGATTGAACCGCGCGGGTAAGGCCTTCCCTCTCCATGAGACTTTCCTTCTAATTATTTACCTATGGGAAATTATTGGTGTTTGAACAAGTAATCATTTATCTCAGATCTACGTCATTATTGGTGGTTTTAGGAGGCACCATTCATATATATTGATCTAAGGAGATCGAGGTAGGTGTTCTTGTGTTCAATTACAACCGTTGATTTCATTTTTTGTACCGTTATGCCGCACGCCCTTGTTCGGGGTGTTGTATGGCTGAGACATTGACTGTTAAGATACCACAAATTGTAGATACAATCTAATGAATAATTATAAACTTCTATTTGATCTTGTTTATTTGATCGAGGGCCATCCTGGGTGTGCAGTCCCCTTGTTTAGCTGTTTTTCCAGGAGACTCGTGGGTATGCCGTGATTATAGCATGTTTTGAGTTTTCTTAAGGGAAACATATATACACTGCTTGCTTATGAATTTGGATTGGCCTGATTACTTTATTTTCCTATGGAATGCTTGAGGGCAGTGTGTTGTTTAGCATGAGGGAACTGTTCTATTTACCCTGAGGGAAATGTTTTTTTATCCTGAGGGTAATATTTCTTATGTCTGTGGGCAGTAGCTTCTGTGCCTGGGGGTGACATCTTGTATTCCTGAGGGAAATATTTGTTATGCCTGTGGGCAGTAACATGAGGGTAAGGATTTTCATGTTTGAGGAAATGTTTACTTTGAATATTCACTATAGTGATTTTTTATGTTGTACCTACCCAGTTAAAGCACATAATTTGTATTATTATTATCTTCTACTTGATAGATAGCATGTTGTGGTTTCTACTTTGGCATTGTATAAGAGATCGTTGGTTGAGGCCATGCCTCGGGAAACGTAGAATTCAATTATATTTAATTGTTAAATATTTATTAAAATGGCAATAAAACTAGTAGGAATGGTTACTTTTGAGTATATTCTAGTTTACTGTATTTCATTATTTCACACGTTTGTTGCACATTTTCACTAACAGATGGGTACGAGCCTTTGGTGGTTGCTTACTAGGATTTATTTTTCACACCCTGTTTGGGCCAAGTCTTCAGTCCACACAAATTATATTGCTGCAGGTGTGGATAAGGGAAAGGGTCCCTATACAGGTATATCATTGTTGTAGAGGAGTAGGAGAGAAAGGGACTGAGCATAGGCTTACGATGCTATTATGTTCTTGTTGCACTGCTTTGGTTTTGTTTTTCGGTACTTTGTACCCTGTTCTATATTGTATTAGATTGCAGTGTATCCTATTTTGGATATATTCTTAGAATAAGAGACATGTTGCATCATCATATATATGACAGTTGGTCATCATTTATTTTAGTTTCGTTGTCCATCTCATGTCTATATTTTTTACTGATTCCTCATGGTTGTGTTTATATTTTTCCATTGTGCTACACATTGAAAAATGAGGTCATTATTTCCGCACTATCAATCCTAGGCCCCAGCTACTTGTCGGCATCCTTTGGAATTTGGGGAAATGCGCTTGAGGTTATTTGACCAATTGTGTTCGGGGAACACATTATGGGGCACCCGGATCCGGGACATTAAAAAGTGGTATCACATGGCTTTCCTTTTCACTGAGTTATTTTATTATTTGGTGACAATGGAAAGAGATATATTTTTAAGGGATTCGGTAATAAACTGTGCTCGAGAGTAGCTACCTCGTGTACAGGTAAAGGCTGGATTTCCTTTAATTAAATTGTGATTTTATGTTTATGATTATTACATTTGATTTTATTTTAACTGTTGTGTGACACAAATATAGTGTGTTGTTTATATTTTTATACATGGGTTCTATTTAGTTGCAACCCGATGAGATGAGGGTAATCCATCTCATGAATCATTTAGGAACATGTTAGAATCACATGTCATGCATAATTTCCATGCCATGTAGGTGCATTAGAAGTTGCATGTTGTTGTGATAGATGTTGATCCAGAAAATGCATGCTGTTGTGATAGTTACCTTGATAGAAACACCTAATGTTGATAGGGTGTTGATAAATGTTACAGTTGGATTTATGGATGATAAACTTTGGTTCATGGGAAGAATGGGCTCTCTTGGACCATAATTTGGCAGATCATGATGCATCCTTTAGTTTCATTTTGAAATATAATGTGATCGATCGGGTGTTAAACATTGGTTCGTGGGGAGTATGGGCCCCCACAGATCAAAATTAGACATACCAATGGTTGAAATTAAAAAAAGGGACTCCGGAGTAGTATCTAAGACTTACTATCTGGAAACACCCATAACACATGCCCTGTAGTTTTGAACACACGCCATGTACTCTTTTGTTCGATAAGAAATGAGAAAATTCTAAGTACACGTCTTGTACCTTATGTACACACTGTGTAGTCTATAGACATGTCATAGGCTGTGTGGGAAGAGACACGAGATAGGGACGTTCTTATGAGAACCTTATGTTTACCGGTTGTACACGCCATGTAGGGTTGACCCTGTGTCCGCCCGTGTGACTAACAACACAGACAGATAATTCTTAACTTATAAATTCTATGTCAATTAGGAACACGCCGTGTAGTGTAATCTTGGGATTTGGCCGTGTAACTAACAACACAGGTCAGTGTTATCGTTTCAAGTAAATGTCATGTCCTACTGGAACATGCTGTGTAGTGTGAGCCTTGTATCCGACCATGTCTCAAACAACATGGGTTGGTGAAGCTCGTCTAGTACACATTGTGTAACTGCGGCACACACCATGTAGTCTTGACAGGTGATGGACCGTGTGTACTTGGTTGTGTGTCTGGAGAAATAGGGTGGTGTACACGTCGTGTGCGGGAGTAACACGTCCTGTACCTAGGGTTGAGACACGCCCAGGCTGACATCAGAACACGACCATGTAAGGGATTAAGGGTACATGCCATGTAGGCCTTATACATACTGTGTAGTGTCATTCTAAGGAGAGCCGTGTGGCTTAGCCATGTAGGAGGACTCATGTAGGGGAAGAAAATTCAATTACACGTTGTGTGTACGGACAACACACTGTGTGTTTGGGGTGTTAGATGACCAGTTCTGGAAGAAGTACACACCCATGTGAATGGCATTAGGGAACATGCCATGCAGTTATTATACATTCCTTGTAGTCTTGTTTTGTAAAACATGAATGTTTTCTTATTTATGTTCCCTACTTATGTTTCTAGTTCTTAGTCATTGATGATCTTGATCTACGGCATGGGTTTGACCTTGTATTGTCATTCCACCAAGATGAACATTAGTTTTTCTCCAAGAGCGTGGTGAAGATTATACTCTAGATATGGTAGGCTATGAGATACCGATGGATCCTCCAGTAGTGCCAGATGCAGTGCCAGTCATTACACTAGACGCAAGTATGGATGCACAATTCCGTGAATGCTTTATACGGTTTATGAATACCTTGCAGGGAGCACCGCCGGTTTCCACATCTATGGTAGAGCTGACACGTATAATCAAGCTGCACCATCCACCTACATTTTAACGGGATGGCGGACCATAGGTAGTGGATTCATGACTGAATTCTATGAAGAATATCTCCAAGCATCTGGAGACGCCTCCAGGGAGGAGTGTCAAGCTTGCAACTTGCATGTTATGTGATTCCACAAAGAGAAGTTGGGATGTCACCACAAAGTCTAAGAATTGCCGATACATGGCGTGGGAATATTTCTATGCAGTCTTCTTTGAATTTTTCTTTTTGGAGAGGCTAAGGGAAGATTGAGCTTGAGATTTTATGAATCTGTAGTCCGGAGCCATGTTAGTGATGGACTATTCTTCCCACTTCACTGAGCTATAGAGTTTTTCACATATTCTGGTGGATGATGAGATGTTGAGGGCTGGCGCTTTGAGGATGGTCTTTGATATGACATCCACACATTGGTGAATGTTTTCTAGTTTCAAACAAAGCATGCTATTGTAAATCAAGAATTGATTACTGAGTGGAACCTGTGGGAAGCTAGTGGTGCGGACCAGGGTGATTTGGCACCAGTCTATGGAGCTATTTCTACCAGCAAGAGGAAGAGGCAGATGGATTTCTCTCATGGTGGAATTACTATCCAGAAGAAGTCTTTAGGTGGCCAGGTGATGTGCTACAAGTGTGGTAAAGAAGGGCACAAGATACATCGGTGTCCATGTAACCCAGTGTAGTGCTGAGCATGCAACAAAATGTGTTATCTTTAGCGTTTTTGCAGGGCGTTTCCACCAGTGACTAGTGAGATGTGTTCTTCTCAGACTCTACATGCAGGAGCGGGGCCAACTGCTTCTTAGCATTCAGGAAATTGGAATATGTTAGGATGATCTGGGTGAGGTGGTGGTTGTGGCCATGGTAGCTAGACACCAGTATCTCAAAGATAGTAGGGAGGGTCAGCTCAGGGTTTCCAGGCTGTTTCATAGGGCCGCGACACTGGGCATGCATCTGTAGATCAACAGACCCAACAAGAATAGGACCCCGAACCTTCCACTATCAGAGGTACTATTCCAGTAGATTCTGTTTTATCTTCATGTCTTTTCAACACTGGTGCTACACATAGCTTTATATCTGGGCCTATTGTGGAGAGCCTTGGGCTCGATATTTCTTCTTCTTCTGATATCATGACACAAGAAACTCCATTGGGAATTCTAATGGTAGGTGTCTGTCAGTGCAAGAAGTTCCCCCTAGAGGATGGTGGGTGTCACTTTCTATGGGACCTAAATGTCTTAAAGATGACGAGGTATGATGTAATTCTCCAGATGGATTGGTTGGTTCCCTTTCATGCCTTCATAGATTGCTATTGTCATAGGGTGAGTTTCACATCACCAGGGGGTGGGGAGTTTCTATTCAAGGGTGAATGTGATTTCCAGGAGAGATGAGCTTGACCCGAGCATCATGGGTGAGGTAGAGTGATAGCCATGATTGCGAGTTTATATCTGGATGAAAAAAGAACATGTCAGAAGGATTTCCCCCTAGTGTTTAATCCTTTCAGGGATGTCTTCCTGGATGACTTTTCAGGTCTACCTCTGATGTGAGGTGGATTTCTCTATTGAGCATGTTTCAGGAGAGACACCAGTGTCCAATCCTCATTATTGGATGGCTACACTAGAATTGCAGGAGCTCAACAGACAATTAGAGGAGTTACAAGCCAAGGGTTTCATCTTACCCAGTATTTCTCCCTTGGGTTCACCTATCCTTTTCGCTATGAGGGTGGATGGTACCCACAAACTCTGCGTGGATTATCGGAAATTGAATGAGTTGACGGTTAAGAATCGATATCCCTTACTGAGGATTAAGGACCTATTTTATCAACTTCGAGGAGCACGAGTGTTCTCAAAGATTGAATTAAGATCCAGATATCATCAGTTGCATGTTAGACCTTGGGACATACCGCTTATAGCTTTTTGGAGCAGATATGGTCTATACAAGAACATGGTCTTGCCATTCGAACTCTCAAACACACCATCAATTTTCATGGATCTGATGAATCGCGTGTTCCACCCATATCTGAATTCTTTTATGGTAGTATCCGTGGACAATATCTTGGTGTACTCTCACACTCAACATGACCATGCCACCCATCTTGAGATCATATTGAGTACACTTATAGAGCATCATTTATATGATAATCTCTGAATATTCCACTTTTTTATGGACCAGATTCAGTTATAGGGTCATATTATCTCAAAGGCAGGAGTTCTAGTAGACCTAGAGAATGTGAGAGTAGTAGTTTCTTGGGAGAAGCCTAAGAACGTGTT
This sequence comes from Viscum album, assembly GCA_963277665.1. Lineage (NCBI taxonomy): Eukaryota > Viridiplantae > Streptophyta > Magnoliopsida > Santalales > Viscaceae > Viscum > Viscum album. The sequence goes on along the minus strand of OY728160.1, from coordinate 1,396,452,362 downwards.
TAAAATAAAGAGTTTCATAGGGCTAGCAAGTTACTATATTTTCTTTATGCAGGACTTCTCCTGCTTTGCAACGCCGTTGATGGGCTTGACTAAGAAGGGTATGACATTCGTATGGTCAGAAGATTGTGAGAAAACATTTCAGGAGCTGAAGGGATGGTTGACATTAGCACCAATCATGATACTTGCAGAGCAAGGGAAGAGCTATACAGTTTACTGTGACGCATCTGGTACTGGGCTGGGAGTAGTGTTAATTCAGGTCGATCGAGTAGTTGCATACGGGTCTCGGCAGTTGAGGCCACATGATAGGAATTACCCGATGCATGATCTCAATTTGGCTGAAGTAGTTCATTCGTTACGCTATTGGAGGAATTATATCTTGGGAGAATATTTTGTGGTGTCTACGAACCAAAAATGTCATAAATACATCATTACCCAGTGGGAATTAAATTTGAGACAGTGAAGGTGGGTTGAATATCGTCAGTCCTTCAACTTTGAGCTTGCCTATAAACCTAGTAAGGGTAACATAGTAGCTGATGCACTGAGTAGGAGGACTCGAATAAAGGCAGTGCTGGAGGTCATTGGTGATTGGAAGCTTATGGATTTGTTCTCTGAGATGCATTTGAATCTGCACAATAGTTATGGGTGAACCTATCTTTCATCCTCAGCTATGAATTATAACCACCTAGATAGCATGAGGATGAAATAGGTATCAGACTCATAAGGCCTAGTTCTAAGAGGGTCTGTGGAAAGTGAGGGCCCTCCTCCTAGTTGGACGATAGGCGATGACGAGGTACTGTGTATCCATGGATGAGTGTGGGTTCTAGGGGATATATGAAAAGAGTTGAAGCGATAATTTCATGCTTCTACTTGGGAAGGGCTTCCTAAAGTAACCAAAATGTACAGTGACTGGAGAAATCAATATTGGTGGCCGGGTATGAAAAGTGAGGTAGCTAGTTTTTTATGGGCTGTTCCACCTATCAACAGGTGACGGTGGAGGTTAAGAGGATTGCCGAAATGTTAAAATAGTTACCCATTCCGTAATGGAAATGGGATCATGTCACTATGGACTTAGTGACCGGATTTTCGAGGTCCCCTCAAGGTAATGATGCCTATGGGTTGTTGTGGACAGACTTACGATGGTAGCTCAATTTTTGCTGATCAAGGAGACCTTCAGTGTTGGTGAGCTCGAAAAGTTGTATATCTGAGATGTAGTACGTCTTCATGGGGTCCCTCGTTCTATTGTTCACATAGGGATGCCCATTTTTTTCTTGTTTCTAGGAGTGTTTTTAGAGGTCACATGGTACACATGTTGTTTTGAGCACAACTTACCACCCTCATACTGATGGACAGTCAGAGCGTACAATACTGGTGCTAGAGGACATGTTGTGTGCTTGCGTCCTGGACATTTGAGGCTCTTGGGAGAAGAACACACCCTTGGCCGATTTTTCCTACAATAATAGTTTTCACACAACTATTGGGATGGAACCATACAAGGTTTTATATGGTAGGAAATTTCTATCAACACTATGTTGGTTAGAGGTAGGTGACACAGCTTTATGGGGACCACGTCTCATGCAGGAGACATCAGAGTAGGTCCTATTGAATAAGATGCAAATGGCTAATGAACAGTCTTCAAAAATCTTATGATGATTTCTACAGATGACCCTTTGAGTTCATGGTCGAGGATCATGTTTTCTTGCGTGTTTCACTAAGGTTGGGACACAGGTGGATCAGGAGACATGGAAAAATTTCACTGAGGTATGTAGGCCCATTTGATATTCTAGAGTGAGTCAGGCTGATTTCCTATCAGTTGTAGTTAACACAGAGGTACCAGGCCATGCACGATGTCTTCCACGTATCTCAGCTGCACCGTTATCACACAGACCCATCACATGTTCTCATCCCGAGGAGGATGAACTTCAAGTCGATGCATTCGTTTAGGAGTATCTGATTCGCATTGTTGATAAGAGCACGAAGGTTCTCCAAGGATGGTTAGTTCCTATCGTACAGGTTCTGTGGTAGCATGGCCGAGTGTAGGATGAATCCTGGTAGCGAGAGACTAACGTACATGCTCAGTGTATAGAATTTTTCTCAGCTTTATCCTCAACACCCTTATAAGGGAAACTCGACGACAAATTTCTTTATGGGGGGAGTTTGTAAGAACCTGATTCTTCTTCTTGAGGTACGATGTTTTTCTTTTCCATTTTCATTAAGTGTTTTTGAGAAAACAAGGGAAATGTGGGAAAAATCAAAAATTTATGGGTACACGCCATGTACTTCTGTACACATGCCTTGTACTTTGGCCATGTGGGATGAGAATATAGGGTGTCTAGGCTTGTCAGTGATTAAAGGTGTAAAAACTAACTACACACTGTCTACTTAGAAATAAAAGTTTTCTAATCAGTATACAGGTGAATAGTAAGGTGGAATAAGTATCCACCAAAGGAATGATAGTACAATCCATGTACTTAGTAATACACGACGTGCATTCATGTCAACAGATGAATAGTGAGGTAGTGGAAAGTAACTACCAGAGGAACTATTAAAAAAATAGTACACACCGTGTACTTGTGAGTACATGCCATGTAGTTATGTTTTTTTTTATTAAAATAGGCAGTATCCCCCTCATTCAATAGAGGAGGCAGAGAAATCCCCAGGTGCTACGAGAGAGGAGGCCAAGACTTGGAGGAGCTCATGATCTCTCACCGAGACTCTGATTCATCCACCGTCGATCTTGATTGAACTGCATGAGTAAGTCATTCCCTCTCCTTGAGTCTTTATTTCCAATTCATTACCTAAGATATGTTATTTGATATTTAATGTGTAATTTTTTTATCTCAGTTCGACTTCATTCATGGTCATTTAGTGAGGCGCCTCTCAAGTATATCGATCAGAGGAGAATGAGGTAGGTGGTCTTGTGTTCAATTCCAACTGTCAAGTTGATTTTGTGTACCATTTTTTCACTCACCTATGTTCAGGGTGTCATATGGTAGAGACTTTGACTGTTAAGATACCTATAATTGCATAGGTAATCTAATGAGTAAGTTTAAACTGATGTTCGAGATTGTTGCTTTGATCCAGGGCCACCCCGGGGTACGGTCTCCTTGTTTAGTCGTTTTCCCATGATACCCCTGGGTATGATGTGATTATAGCATGTTATGAGTTTTTTTGAGGGGGAAACATATACACAATTCTTTATTATGCGTTGGGATCGGCTTGGTTACTTTCTTTTCCTATGGAATTCTTAATGGTAGTGTTTTTTTAGCCTAAGGGCAGTTTTTTTAGCGTGAGGGAAATGTTTGTTAGGCTAAGGGAAACTTTTATTATTCTTGTGGGTAGCGGCTTCCATGCTTGAGGGTGACATCTCGTATTCTTGAGGGAAATATTTGTTATGCTTGAGGGAAGTAACCTATGGGTTTCGATTTTGTTTTCCTGAGGGTCTGGATTTTCATGTCTGAGGACATTATTTACTTTTAATATTCACTGTGGTGATTTCTTATGGTGTACCTTCCAAGCTAAAGCACGATCTTGGTATTATTATTATCTTTTACTGGTTAGATAGATTGTTGTGATTTCTACTCTGGCACTGTATAAGAGATCATTGGTCAAGGATGAGTCTTGGGAAACTTTTAATTCAATTATATTGAATAGTTAAATAAATATTAAAATGGAAATATAACTAGCAGGAATGGTTACCTTTGAGTACTTCCAAATTTACTGCATTTCATTATTGCACATTGTTGTTGCACATTTTACTGACTGTTGGGAACTGGCCTTTGGTGGTTGCCTACTGGGATTTATTTCCCTCACCCTGTTTGAGTCTTGTCCTGGGGCCAAAAAGATTATATTGCTATAGGTGTCGATATTGGAAAGGGTCCCTACACAGGTACATGATTGTGGCAGAGGAGTAGGAGAGCATGGGACTGAGCTTAGGATTGTGATGCTTCTGCGTTCTTATATCACTACATTGGTTTTGTTTTTTTGTACACTGTACCATGTGATGAATTGTATTATATTGTAGTGTATACCATTTTGGATTCTTTCTTATATTTAGAGACATGTTTCCTCATCATATATATGACTATTGGTTATCTTTTACTTCATTTCCATTGTCCATTTCAGGTCTATATTTTTTACTACTTCCACTTTGGCATGATTATATTTTTCTACTATACTACACATTGTAAAAAGAGGATGTAGTTTCCCAACTATCATTCCTAGGCCCTCGCTACTAGTCGGCAGCCTTTGGAATTTGGGGAAAAGCGATTGAAGTTATGTGACCGACCTGGTTTAGGGCACTCGTTGTGTGGCACCCAGATCTGGGACGTTACAATGTTAATGTTTCTCTTATTCTCCATTGATATCGCTATTGCCTAAAATGTATTTTATTCTTCATTTTATTCCTTTTTTACTCCCTTAATGGGATTTATAGCTCACCGTTTTCTTATACCATTCCTTAGGTTATCCCCCACATTGTTAAGTATCAGGTAATGTTGTGGTCATTTAAAAGAAGTTTTCAACAAAGATGTTGTATTTTTATGTCATATATTTCCATGTAATGATACTATCCACCAAAGAAACTATATCTATCAATCATCTATGTTGTATTAAGTGAAAATTTTATGTAATAAATTATGTTTATGTTTGAATCAAAGAGAAAGGTCTTATTGTCGGTATCTGAGGAAAAGTTTAGTTATTTTTTGGATTGGAATTAGAAAATCCTAGTGAAACATATATGGATAAGACTAAGTATATAAAGAACATACATAAATTTTGGTGATTATTGATTAAGTGGTTTATCATGAAAATACATCCTTGTATGGATACACGAAGGTAGATGCAACTCTAGAATAGATGTATCAAGAGTTAATACATGAAAACACTGCTTTGATCTAGACTCAATCATGAACAAGTGCACTACAACGGGAATTTTTGCACTCTTGGTTACAAAAATCCCAGGGGATATTCATTGGGAAATTCATGAGCTTATTATGAACCATTATTAAGGGGGAAAAGACCCCCTAAGAATATATGCTGGGAAGTAGATCAGAGATATCATAGATTAAAGAAAAAGTATTCATATGTTAAGGAAATAAATTTAATTTATAAGTTATCCATTTTTGTCTATGGATTCCACTTTATGTGTTACTCCTAACATTGTTGTTATTCCATTCAATGACCATTAATAAGAGGACTCGGGCTAACAACCAATTTGAAGGTCAATGTGAAGATTGTTCTAATGATATGCCCAACCCTATTGGAGCGAGATCACAAACATTTTCACAAAACTCTCTCCATTAACTTGTGTTTTGAATAGAATCATGGGTCAAAAGGAATGTTCAATTCCCCTATGAAAGAAAAAGTCACAAACTAGAGCTTCATGATATAATGGCTTCCTACTTTTAATGGATCATTGCATCCCTCAATTGCCAAACAATGGATCAAGTCCATTGAAAAAATATTCTCAATCATTCAATGTTCTGAAAAAAGAAGTTTCGTATGGAAGCTTATCGTATGGAGGGTAAAGTGGATCAATGGTGGAAATTGATCAAGAAAATGAAGCCTAAGGAGGTGATTGAGGAGTTTCAATGGAAGGTTTTTTAGAAAATGTTTTTTCAATCAATATTTTCCTTGAACCCTCTATTATAAGATGAAAATGGACTTTCGTTCCCTCATGAAAAAAGATGACAAATCCATCAGAGCATATGAGGAAAACTACCCAAGGATTTTTTGGATACACCTTCGTCTTTCATGTTATCCCTGAATAAAAGGATTACTGCTTCTTTGGTGGGTTAAAACCAAGCCTACCGAAATCCCTAGAGATCCGTGACATTGATAGACGTGAGAAAATTGTCTGATGTACCCACAATGTCGAAATGGAGATCAGAGAAATTTAGGGGTATCATGGGGATACGAAGTGTAAGGTGGAATTTAATTCTGGTAGTCCAATTGATAAATCGAACAGTGCAATGAAAATCCAACACCCAACTTTCCAAAATTGTGGAATGAATCACCCCAGAAATTTCATGAAGGGGATGAGGAAATGCTTTAGGTGTGGAAGAGTAAGGAACCTGGATATTAACTACCGACATGAAAATACCATAGTTGCGACAGAGGAAAGGAATGATCTGTTCAACCCTGAATGCATTTTTCATTTATTCAGATAAAAAGAAGCAGGGAACTTTGTAAACCAGTGACCTATGCCATGGGTTATCGGAGGCAACCATAAACCTCTAAGGTAGTAAGGGTGATCTTTTACCATCACTACTGCTGAACCGAACCCTGAAAATGAAGCAGTGAAAGGTCCACTACTTATTCATTTAAGAATAGTGAACATAAATTTTGATTCTTGTTCTTCACATACTTGTATATCCTGAATTTTTAGTATAACAATCCCAACAACATCACAAATCATGGAAGTAAACATGTCGATGTGAATGGAAAAGTGGAAAATCATTGCAACCCAGGAATATAACACATCCCCTATCTCAATTTGTGGATTGATCTTCCCGAAAAACCACTTCATACTTCTTCTGGTAAAATTAGATCCAATTCTTATCATGGATTGGATTTCTATATAGAGATCCATCGTAAATTTCCGTGAGAGGGAAATCAATCTCCATATAGGGAATCGACCCCAGATTCTGTACAAATGCAAAGAGGATGATGAATCTTCTTTAGTACCATCATCTCAAGCATGGATATTACTGCCCGATGAGCATGCTTATCTTTCTTAGATGATTGAGTCCACAATAGGAACCATACTTTAAGACATATCTATTTTAAGGGAATTTGCTGAAGTGTTTCCCATGTAATTGCATATTCTTCCTCTTAGAAGAGATTTTGAATTTTCAATTGATCTTATACCTACCGAATTTCCAATATCCGAATCTCCATATAGAATGGTTGTTGTGGAGCTTGTGGAGATGTAGAAACTACTACAAGAGAATATGGATAAAGGGTTTATATGCCCAAGTGCTTCACAATGGGGTGCACTAGTCCTCTTCGTCACGATGAAGGGTGGGACAATGCACCTTTGGATTGATTATCGTGAGCTAAAATAATCATGATAAAGAACATGTATCCTCGTCCCCATGTTGATGACTTGTTCGATCCGCTATGTGGAGACCAATACTTCTCCAAGTTTGATCTGTGACCAGTATATTAACAATTATGGGTGAATATGTATGATATATTCAAGACTACTTTCCATACAAGATACGAGAACTATAAATTCATTGTAATTCCATTCAGACTCACTAGTATTCAAAAAATCTTCATGGAATTGATGAATATATTCTTTGGATATTACATCTATAAATTCATTGTAGTCTTTATATATGAAATTATAATACACTAAAAAACCATGGAGGAGCATGAAGTGAATCTTAGTACTCTACTAGAGACATTGCAAAAGTAGAATCTACATGAAATGTACAAAAAGTGTGAGTTATGGTTGAAGGAAGTCACAATCTTGTGTCATATCATCACAGTAAATGAAATTTCTATGGATTCCTCTAAATAAGCTACAATTGAGGGATGTACAAGGAAAACATTACTATGGGATATCCATAGATTCATAGGGTTAGCTAGATATTATCGCCGATTAGTGAGAAATTTCTCACTATTGTCAAACCCTCTTACCAAGATAACTCAGAAGGGAGTCATGTTTTCATGGAGTGATGAATGAAAAGGGAGCTTCAAGGAGTGTAAATAGAGTCTTATCACTACGATCGTGGTAACAATACCCAAAAGTGGAGAACATACTATGGTAGTTAGTGATGCCTCAAAAAAGGGAATTGGCTTTGTGTTGACAAAAAATGAAAAATTCATTGACTATTCTTCAAGGATATTGTATGTTCATTAGAAAAACTATCTGACACACAATCTGGTATTGGCTGCAATAATATTTACTTTTAGAATTCGGTGGCATTACCTCTATGGTGAGAAGTTGGAAATGTGTACTGATCAAAAAATCATCATGTATATATTCAAAAATAATGATTTGAATATGTGCCAATGAAGTTGGATAGATTTGATAAAATACTACAATTTCACAATCCATTACCACCCTAGGAAACTAGACAAGGTGGAAGATGCTATGAGTATAAAAAAACCCAGTAATTCTATCATTGATGAGAATTGAAAAGGATAAAATCCTCTTAGATTTGATGATTATGTACATGATAATCATAAAGAATAGAACATCATCAATCATTTCACAAATGATTTCTAATCAGCATCTTTTTAAAAAATTATAGGATTCTTAAAAGGATGATGTGGCAATTCAGAAGAATTTGGAAACTATCAAAAAATGGAAATCCTTGAATTTCAATTTGAATGGAGAAGGGACTGTGAGATTTGGGTCAAGACACTCTGTTCCATCATGTTTGGAGTTAAAGAAATAACTTTTGGGTGATGAACATAGTTCGAATTAATCCATTCTCCCAGGACATATGAGGATGTATTGAGATATTCGAGAGAATATTTGGTGGGATAAAATTTAGAAGGAGATCACTGAGTATAAATCAAAGTTCCATGTATGATAGAATTTAAAGACTAAGAGGCCTATGTCTAAGGGGTTTTTGCAACCATTACTCATACCAGCATGGAAATGGGATAACATCACCATGGCTGTTGTCACCGGGCTTCCGAATACATCCAAATGAAACAATGCTATCTGGGATTGTTGTGGATCACCTTACGAGGACTCCACACATTATTTAAATTAGAGAGGATTTCTCCTTGGATCAACACGAACAGATATATATCATAGATACAACATGGATGCATGGAGTACCACTATCTATTTTATCCTATAGAGATCCAAGATTCACCTCTATGTTCTGGAAGAGTCTCCAAAAGACTTTGAATATTAAGCTGAAATTTAGTACAACATATATTCCTCCCACTAATGTCCAATCTGAGCAGACAATCCATACACTATAGGGCATGTTGAGAGCATTCTCAATGGACTTCAATAGAGGATGGGAATGACATCTTTCTCTGGTATAGTTCTTTTACAACAACAGTTTCCACTTAATCTTCTGAATAGAACCTTATGAATCCCATTATGGGAAGAGGTTCAGAACACTGTAATGTTGGGATGATGTTGGGGAGAAAAAACTCCTAGGTCCAAAAAATTGTCTATCAAATAGTGGATAAGATTATTATCATCCACAACTACATTAAGGCTGCTCAAAGTCAACAAAAGAGTTGTGATGATTATCATCGACTAGACCTAGAGTTTGATGTTGGGGAAATGTTATTCCCCTAAACATAACAATGGATGAGATTTATGATAATTGCGAAGAAGGGAAAGCTTAATCCAAGGTAGATCTACCCTTTTGAGATCCTTGATTGCATTAGAATAGTGGACTATCTACTAGAACTCCCAACAAACCTATCTCAAGTATATGGGTAATTCCATGTATCACTCTTATGAAAATACCTTCCTAAACCATCGCAGGTACTCAATCCAGAGGTGGTACCACTGGAGAATGAACTCACCTATGAGGAGAATCTGCTGATAATCATAGATCATAGGGAAAATTTTCTATAAAATAAGACAATTCCCCTCATCAAGGGGTTGTGGTAAATCCACAAGTTTTAGGAAGCAACATTGGAATCATAGGAATAGATGAAATAGAGTTTCCCGTATCTATTATAGTATGGGAAAAGGAAATTTTCAGGGTGGAATTTTTTAAGGGGGGAAGATTGTAATCACCCAAAACATATATTAATGAAAATTCCTCATGATATAATTAAATGTATTTTTATGTAAAATGTTTATATAATACATATAAGCTTCATTGGTTTAATGTTTTTGGGTTTCAAAATATCATTAAGAATTTTTTTTTCATTTCTAATATAGCTACTGAACAATGATCACATGACTAGTATAAATACAGGTCTTTAAAAAGTCCAATTTACTCAGATAAAGGAAACGATGACATTAACTAGTAGAATTGCTCCACACAAATCCCATTTGTCAGAGCTCAGAAAGGTGGTAGATTCACTGGGCTTTTCTCTTGACCAAGCCCAATCTAAGCATCAACATGTTAATCTTAAATGGAATCACCTACGGGCGAAGTGGAATTTAATAGTGATTACCACACGAGATATGTTATCTGATCCACCCCATGAGTTTGGAAACATCACACACCTTACCCTTAGGTCTTATGTGGGTGTTATAAGCACTATTATTATGTGTATTATTTTTTATATAGAATAAAAAATATACATTCATTTTATTATCGTTACATTATAAATATTTTTAACGCTCAAATTGTATTTTTAATTAATATTTAATTAAGAAATATATTTTTATGAATTAATGTATTTTTAATTAAATAATATTTTAATAAAATATTATTACTAAATTACAATTTATTAAATATAAATGATCGTATAATTTTTATGAATACAATTGTAATTTTTATTATGGTTTGAAGGCTGTTTTTTGTCAAAACCCATAAATTTTCGATTAATGTAGTATTTTTTTTAAAAGAAAAATTTCACATATTTTTAAAATTATTTAGACAAAATGATTATCCTTTTTGGAATCATGATGTCAAAGTTTTAAAATGGTGAATTTTTCAAAAAAAATTGAGACAGTCGAATAATTGGGTAAAAACTTAAATACGATTTAAAAAAATAATGTGTTTTATGACATCATAACAACCAAATTGTGATAAAATAAAATAAAATAAATGTGTTTTTCGGGCAATATATGTTTTAATTTTAAAATAATGTGATTTTAGGTTTGTTTGATTTATTTTACAAAGCATTAGTGGGCCCTCCAAGACTTATAATCCATTTTCACATTTAAAATGATTTCCATGAGAGTGTGACTTACCTCCACATAAAAAAGAAAAATATTTTAAAATATTTGTAAATTTTCCATATAAAATACTATTTTCCAATCCAATTAGGAACAAACCATGTGCACATACAATGTCATGGTTTGTGGTTTTGATTAATTTAATGTCTAGGGTCCAAAACCTAAATAAGAATGAAATATCTAAATTTTTACTGCATAAACACACACAAGATTTCAATTATCTTCACCCAAAACCTTTGGATCACTTCCCTAAACTGCCATCCTCTATCTAAAATATTCCCAAGTCTCCCCATGATCCTGATAATTCTCTCTCAATCCCCTCCCAATCCTTTGTGATCACACATTCAAGTAAAAGTTTTCTTCCTTTCTCATTTTTTCAAAATTTATTTATGTTGTTATACAATAATTTTTTCAATTAAAAATGTTGGGGGTAAGATTTCAAACCTCCCCCATAGTTCCCTTATAATGTTTTAATGATGATATACCTCTTTCTACCTCATTAATGCCTCCCATTTATACCCGTTACGATGCCGAAATTCTGTAAGAATGTTCATTCTCCTAATTTACATTCAAGATATTCATTTATATTAAGCATCAAAATAACATTAAATTAATTGGGACATCTATCTATATAACCCCATTACATTCCATTTAATTTACATATGATTATATAACCCTTTTTATCTCATCAACTTTTTTTAGAAATTCTTATGTCTTGTCGTTATGCTACCAAAATTGCACTGCAATTTTCCAACCTAATGAGATTTTGCAGAGAATACCCTACCCATATCCCTATCATGGGTATTCACCATCATTAAAATTTACTTATTGATTATGTAACACCCCTAGGTTCCATGATACGCTTCTCATTTAATAATGAAATAGCTTGCATGGTACGCAAGTTCGAGTTCTAACACACTGCAACTAATCAAAGTAGCCGTTATGAATAGTAATAACCACCTTTTAAAATTATAGAAATTTTATATTTCAAAATGGACTTCATTTTTGTATTCGTAATATCGAAATTATCCTAAGTTTAATTTTTTGTAATTTTCTGAGAACTTCCAATTATTTATGAATAGTGATAAATACTTAAAACAACTTTTTTAATCAAAATAATTTATTGTGATAAATTATACTATTTAGTGGTTTTAAAGTACAATTATAATATATTTTTAACATTTTATCCAATGGTGGTCATTATAATTAATTTAACATTGAAATTGGACATAAACAATTGCCCATCTTTAGATATAAATTGTTTCTTAAAAACACGCTATTTGTTGTGACAACGGGAATTGATTATAAAATTAATTAATGCAACTCATATGTTTGGAATTTTGTAAAATAGAAATCATTATTTAATTCGGAATATCAATTATAGCTTAGGGTGAAATTTTGGCATTGTTCTGAAAAACATCAATTTTTTATGAATAGTGAAACGACTAAGTGGAAGTTAAATAACTGATTTTTTGTTTAAATGAAATATTACCACTTCTGTGATTTGATTTTCAAAAATCTGACATACATGGTTGTCATTAAGAAGTAAAATGTGGTTCAATGAGATTAAAATAATTTTTTGGAGAATAGTAACTTTTAAGTTATTAATCGCGATTAGATGTAATTAGTGTAGTTTAAGGTAAAAATAATGTTTTAATAATATGAGATGATCTTGACACTTGTCCTACTCCTATTGGATGAGTCATGGCCGACCAAGACAACCCATGGGTCAACTTGGAGACCCCATGGAGACACTTTATTTATAAAATGACATAAATACCTTTTATTTAATGTTAAAGTAAAAAATGACACAAACATAAAATGTTTTACTAAAAAAAAATTTACATTGGGTTATACAAGTCATATTTTTTACTATAAATATTCATTGTAAAGCTAAAAATATTTCCTACATCATAGTATTTTTTTTTAATTTTTATCCATTAAATAAATTAAATTATTTACGAAATCATTATGATGCAGCGATGACCTCATTATTTAACGATTTTAATAAAATGAAAAGATAATGTACAATCCAAGTCTTACACCTGTCCAAATACTATTGGATGGGTAGATTTCGAACCCTTATCACCTTTTCCACGAATTATATAAGTGTGGGACCTTTAGAATCCGAAAAGCATTGTATAATAATGTAAATTTCCTTACTTTCCAAGAGTGCCCCTCCTCTCCTCTTATAAAAGGCCCCCAACTCTACCACCTCATTAACACTTTCAAGCCATTTGGATCAGCCAAACTCTGCCCAAATACTCTCCCAACTTCCCCCTCTTACTCTTAGAAGCCTCACTTTGGGCAGAACTCTCCCCAAGGAATCCTTTGGCTCAAATCAAAAAGAGTTACCCGATTTGAGGTAATGTCTTCTCTAATGTTGTTTTGTTTTATTTTTCTTCTCCAACCCCATAAAATCTTTTTATTCATTTATTTTGTAACAAAACCAATATCCTGAATATACTAGGATGTTTTTATAAGAAGGATTCGAGCTACACTTACACACACCTACATCTAATGGTTAAAGACCATACGGTTTCTGTGGATGGCGAATTTCTGCCTCATGAAACGATGATTGTTCAACACTCATATAACACCTTCAAAGGTGGCCATTAAGATGTCACTATATTTATATATGATATATAATATGTTTATGTTTTACTTATGCTTCTGTATTTCTCATTTATGGCATAATTTATGATTTCCATTATAGGTAAACGCGATAATTTCATTTTAGGAAGTGCGGACTACCGCCCCCTCAAAGTGATTTGAATCGTTAATGCCATATGTGGGATGTATAAAGGATGGAGTAAATGGTATTATACACTATATTATGCTGGAATTATATCATTATTATTTCATTCCATTAAATATGAAATAGAAATGAAAGTAGCGTTCATGCGTACGTACGGCTTACCGTCTCCATGAACGGTGAATTTCATTTCATACCTATAAATGTTATGTAATATTATAAATGCATGTATATACTGGATATATATGATATATATGATATCTACATCATGAACATAATTCTGGATATAATGGATATATCACCACATGAACAACTTGTAATTATAAGAATTTTATTTTTGACTCAAGTACCTAAGATCGACAAAATGACCGTTATAAACATAAATAATTACATAATGTTCATAACATGGTAATAAGGGATATAAAAGGAATAATGAACATGAAAAAGGTTCTTATGTAAATAGAAATTAACTCTTGTTTATTATTCAGGAGGATAAAGAACGGTCGAGTCAGGACATGACGTAAGGTAAGGGAATTTCTTAACCCACCTTCCATTCTTTGGTTTAATCTCCTACTTTCAAAATTATTTCATGATATTATTATGTCATATTTTGTATTTTTACTTTCTTTATGTGTACCTATAGTGAATACACATATTAGATCTATTTTATTTTAAAAATGATCTTTTAAGGACATCGTCTCAATCTCAATTCATTGAGGCATATTTTGTTTTATACACAAATTTCTTTTATACAGTGTATAAACCCATTTGACTTTTACGTTTATTCAAAAGGAATCTTTTTATACGAAGCGTTTTACTAAACGAATAAAAGGGAATGTTTTTCTTTCCGTACATATGCGGCGACAACGAATTCTCCGCCGCCGTGACCATTATTTGAGTTTCGGCTTCCTCTACAAGCCATCATTTTTTTTGATGAAAAATAAATACAAAGTTTTAACTTTCTTTTATTTTGGTATTGAAAATGGTTTTGAAAGCGTTTTTATTATATAAATGTGTTGTATTGATAACTTTTGATTGAAATGTGGAAATTTTATGTTTCCTTTATGCATGTTTTATGTGATACGATTATGTTATGGTTTATGATATGTTTAAACCTATTCATGTGAGGAATGTATTGGACTTAATAAGTGACGGGTGGAGCCCGCTATAGCTCCTCGATTCATCGGTAGGTCTCATGAGACAACTAGACGTGGAATTGGATGAGGCCCTTTCCAAATTTGATTTATGGTTTTGGCCGAGGCCTTAATCATTTTAGACGTCTTGGTCGAGGCCTTGACAAAATGTTTCAGAATGTCTGGCATTATACATTCCCTCATTATGAAAGTGGTTATTGATATTGCATGTGATTATTCGACCAGTAGAATATCCATGTGAAGAAGTAAATGGGATTATCTCATTTTACTTTTTCCATATTATGTTGATGTTCAAGTTTAAAAGGATTTTGTTTTAGTTATACATTGCCTTAAATTTTTATGTTTATTTATGAAAGCTTCCGCAATATTGTTATCCTTACTGAGCATCTGAGCTCACCCCTTCCAATGTTTTAATATTTTCCCGGATATGAAGAATTATTTTATGAATGACCTGCAGGGACAGTCAGAAGAGGATATGAGTGTGGACTATAGAGACTTTTTTATTATAGTTTTTAATCTTTATGATGTAATGTAACATTTATGAATGTATCTAGTGTTTCCAAAGCTACTAAACTAATCGGTCTTTCGAGAGTTGATCTTTTGTGATCATGCCAATGTTACGAAGTAATGCACCGACTCCGGGTAGCTGGGGTCGGGGCGTTACAGTTGGTATCAGAGGCAGTTTAGTACTAACCTTGGATGCTAGATTTAGATAAACTCTGATTAGAGCACATATCCCAAAGATAGACTTTGAGGATTAGTATAGATAACTTCCTAGAATTTTGGTATTATATATATTTTGTGAGTTTTCCGAGAAATACATCCCTGTCTGGATACGAGCAGGTAGAGGTGGCTCTAGCACAGATGTACCTAGGGGTAAAACCCGAAAACACTGCTTTGAGCTAGACTCAAACGGGAACTGGTGCACGACAACGGGCCTTGCTGCACTCTTGGTTACGACACTCCCGGGGGATATGCTTAGGATAATTCTCATTTTCCTTACATACCACTATGAAGGGTTATGAGTACCTACTTCCTCAAAGAAAACATTTTAATGATTATGGATTATATCCATAAATAGTTCAATTTATTTTAAGTATTTTACAAGTATGGAATTGTGTATTTTTATTCATAAACTAATCTAGTTTATTCCATTGTTTAGAAATGGAGCCTAGTGGAAGGAATGGAAACCGTATCAATGCACACACTCCATGTAGGGATTTCCCTCCTACTCAAGATAATTATTGTGGATCTGGAGATACTACTGGTGCTGATCAACTTATTACCATACTGGGACAACTCACTCAGGTTATGAATAATAACCTTACTCGTATGGAGCACCCTGATCCACAACGTGGAGGATCAATGTTAGACCGCTTCATGAGGCAACAACCACCAACCTTCAATGGGAGTACAAATCCTATAGTGGCTGAGCAATGGATATGTTCCTTAGAGAAAATATTCCATGCCTTGGGGAGTAGTGAAAGGGACAAAGTTGTCATGGCAGTTTACCACCTCACTGGAGATGCCAATCAATGGTGGTCACTAATTCAAAACACAAAGGAAGATGATGAATTAACAAACATGGAATGGCAGGAGTTCAAAGAGCTGTTCTTAGAAAAATACTTTTCTCGTGACCATCGAGCGGATATGGAAAGGCAATTTTTGAGTCTGAGACAAAAGGAGGATGAGAATGTCGCAAAGTATGAGGCCAACATTACAAGGTTAGAGAGGCATGCTGCAGATTATATATGTAACCCAAGAATTAAGATTGATCATTTCTTTGATGGGTTAAAACCATTTCTTCCTCGAGAATTAGTCTCACAAACCTTCTCGTCATACGAAGACATTGTCTCATGTGCTATCAAGACAGAAAAAGAATTATCTAAATGTTATGACAATAAAGTAAAGCAAGAGAAGAAGAGAACTGTGGAACAAGAGACAGATAAAGGGAAAAAGGGAAAGAAGGATTTTCTAATATGTGATAATTGTGGGAATAATCACCATGGTACTTGCCTAAAAGGAATGGGAGTTTGTTATAAATGTGGAGAAAAAGGTCACCAGGCACATGATTGCAAGGGAAAGAAAGAGGATATCAATGTTGAATGCTACAATTGTAGAGAAATGGGGCATTATGCAAATGAATGTCCTAAGAGTCAGGGAAACTTACCTCAAAAAAGGCCAAGGGATCAAGGACAATCTTATGTTGTTACTACAGTTGAAGCAGAATAATTAATGTATTGGTGCTTTTGGACTAATGGATTATATTCTGGTTGTTAGAATAATGTGATATATATATATAAGGATTGTACTGCAGTACTTGTTGATTTCATTAATGTTTAAATATGATTAAGGTAATCATATTTTTGTATGTGACAATAAGAGAAACATTACTTTGTTTGGGGAATCTGATAAATTGATTTTGGAATTAAGAGACCTTTTAGAGAAAGTTTGGACAGAGGTATTTTGGATAACTATAAATGTTGGGATGGATTAAGTTGAACTTTGAATAGTATTGCTTAAGGTTAAAACATTTCTGAAGATTATTTTTGGAATACTATAATGCTATATTTTTAGAAAAAGGACAACCTGCAGGGTGGGTCATAACCCGTCGCGTCGGAAAAAGCTGCAGGAATCGAACCGACAACCATAGTGCGACAAGACTTTATTACCTACCACTAGCCTACAGGAAGTCCCTGGTTATTACAAAATAGTTTTACTAATCTAAATGGTATGTGTTAATATTTGGAACCTTATACAATTAGGATAAATAGAATATTTTTGAGTTGTATTACCTTTTAGAGTGAAAGGTGGGTTTGTGGTAAAAATTTATTAAATAATGAAAGTATACATAAAAAGTATGTATATTCCATTACGTTCTTAGTAAATCTCCTAAATAAATTCCTCAACTTTATAAAAGGTAACTTAAAACAAAAACGTTGTCGGTTAACTTTTCCTACTGGGGAATCAATGATCGTTTAACCAATCACAAGTTTGGGATTTTCTTATAGTTAAATGTTCTCCTAATACTGTTTTCGACAACTCTCCATCAGACCTTGATGGTTTGTTTCTCCTCCATATCCTTATTTTCATAGAATCCTTGTATGGTCTATCTCGGCCGACCTTTGTACTTATCTTCCGTTCTTTTAATGTTATATTTTTATTAACCTTATTTCCGATGTGGGTTTTCCACAAAGGTATTTTCTATTTTCAACCTTTTATTTTCAAAGAAAAATTTCTAATTGCGAGGACACAATTTATTGAAGGAGTGGAGAATGTAACACCCCGAGCTTCCATGATACGCTTCTCATTTAATAATGCAATAGCTTGCATGGTGCGCAAGTTCGAGTTCTAACACACCGCGACTAATCAAAGTAGCTGTTATGAATAGTAATAACCACTTTTTAAAATTATAGAAATTTTATATTTTAAAATGGACTTCATTTTTGTATTCGTAATTTCGAAATTATCCTAAGGTGATTTATTTGTAATATTCTGAGAACTTCCAATTTTTTATGAATAGTGATAAATACATAAAACAACTTTTTTAATAAATATAATTTATTATGATAAATTATACAATTTAGTGGTTTTAAAGTATAATTAGAATATATTTTTAACACTTTATCCAATGGTGGTCATTAGAATTAATTTAACATTGAAATTGGACATAAACAAATGCCAATCATTTGATATAAATTGTTTCTTAAAAACAAGCTATTTGTGGTGACAGCGGGAATTGATTATAAAATTAATTAATGCAACTTATATGTTTGGAATTTTTTAAAATAGACATCATTATTTAATTCGGAATATCAATTATAGCTTAGGGTGAAATTTTGGCATTGTTCTGAAAAACTTCAATTTTTGATGAATAATGAAACCACTAAGTGGAAGTTAAATAACTGATTTTTTGTTTAAATGAAATATTACCACTTCTGTGATTTGATTTTCAAAAATCCGACATACACGGTTGTCATTAAGAAGTAAAATGTGGTTCAATGAGATTAAAATAATTTTTTGGTGAATAGTAACTTTTATGTTCTTAATCGCGATTAGAGGTAATTAGTGTAGTTTAAGGTAAAAAAAATGTTTTAATAATATGAGATGAGCTTGACACTTGTCCTACTCCTATTAGATGATTCATGGCCGACCAAGACAACCCATGGGTCAACTTGGGGAGCCCATTGAGCCACCTTATTTAGAAAATGACATAAATACCTTTTATTTAATGTTAAAGTAAAAAATGACACAAACATAAAATGTTTTACTAAAAAAAATTTTACATTGAGTTATACAAGTCATATTTTTGACTATAAAAATTCATTGTAAAGCTAAAAATATTTCCTACATCATAGTATTTTTTTTAATAATTTTTAGCCATTAAATAAATTAAATTATTTACGAAATCATTATGATGCAGCGATGACCTCATTATTTAACGATTTTAATAAAATGAAAAGATAATGTACAATCCAAGTCTTACACTTGTCCAAAGACTATTGGATGGATAGATTTCGAACCCTTATCACATTTTCCACGAATTATATAAGTGTGGGACCTTTAGAATCCGAAAATCATTGTATAATAATGCAAACTTCCTTACTTTCCAAGAGTGCCCCTCCTCTCCTCTTATAAAAGGCCCCCCACCTCTACCACCTCATTCACACTTTCAATCCATTTTTCTCGGCCAAAATCTACCCAAATACTCTCCCAAAATCCCCCTCTTACTCTTAGAAGCATCACATTTGGAATAACTCTTCCCAAGGAAGCCTTTGGCTCAAATCAAAAAGAGTTACCCGATTTTGAGGTAATGTCTTCTCTAATGTTGTTTTGTTTTATTTTTCTTCTCCAACCCCCTATACTCTTTTTATTCATTTATTTTGTAACAACACAAGTATCCTCAATATACTAGGATGTTTTTATAATAAATATTCTAGCTACACTTACACACACCGACATCTAATGGTTAAAGAACATACGGTTTCTATAGATGGCGAATTTCTGCCTCACGAAACGATGATTGCTCAACACTCATATAACACCTTCAAAGGTGGCCATTAAGATGTCACTATATTTATATATGATATATAATATGTTTATGTTTTACTTATGCTTCTGTATTTTTTATTTATGGCATACTTTATGATTTCCATTATGGGTAAACGCGATAATTTCAATTTAGGAAGTGCGGTCTACCGCCCCCTCAAAGTGATTTGAATCGTTAGTGCCATATGTGGGATGTATAAAGGATGGAGTAAATGGTATGATACAATATATTATAATGGAGTTATATTATACATTTATATCGTTATGATTTCATTCCATTAAATACGAAATAGAAATGAAAGTAGCGTTCAAGCGTACGTACGGCTTACCGTCTCCATGAACGGTGAATTTCATTTCTTACCTCTAAATGTTATGTAATATTATAAATGCATGTATATACTGGATATATATGATATATATGATATCTACATCATGAACATAATTCTGGATATAATGGATATATCACCACATGAACAACTTGTAATTATAAGAATTTTATTTTTGACTCAAGTACCTAAGATCGACAAAATGACCGTTATAAACTTAAATAATTACATAATGTTCATTACATTGTAATAAGGGATATAAAAGGAATAATGAACATGAAAAAGGTACTTAAGTAAATAGAAATTAACTCTAGTTTATTATTCATGAGGTTAAAGAACGGTCGAGTCAGGACAGGACGTAAGGTAAGGGAATTTCTTAACCCAACTTCCATTCTTTGGGATAGTCTCCTAATTTCAAAATTATGTCATGATATTATTATGTCATATTTTGTATTTTTACTTTCTTTATGTGTAACTATAGTTAATACACATAATATTTCTATTTTATTTTAAAAATTATCTTTTAAGGACTTCGTCTCAATCTCCATTCATTGAGGCATATTTTGTTTTATACACAAATTTTTTTATACAGTGTATAAACCCCTTTGACTTTTACGTTTATTCAAAAGGAATCTTTTTATATGAAGCGTTTTACTAAATGACAAAAAGGTAATGTTTTTCTTTCCATACATATGCGGCGACAACGACTTCTCCGCCGCCGTGACCATTATTTTAGTTTCGGCTTCCTCTACAAGCCATCATTTGTTTGATGAAAAATAAATACAAAGTTTTAACTTTCTTTTATTTTGGTATTGAAAATGGTTTTGAAAGCATTTTTATTATATCAATGTGTTTCATTGATAACTTGTGATTGAAATGTGGAAATGTTATGTTTCCTTTATGCATGTTTTATGTGATACGATTATGTTATGGTTTATGATATGTTTAAAACTATTCATATGAGGAATGTATTGGACTTAATAAGTGACGGGTGGAGCCCGCTATAGCTCCTCGATGCATCGGTAGGTCTCATGAGTCAACTAGACGTGGAATTGGCCGAGGCCCTTTCCCAATTTGATTTATGGTTTTGGCCGAGGCCTTAATCATTTTAGATGACTTGGCCGAGGCCTTGACAAAATGTTTCAGAATGTCTGGCATTATACATTCCCTCATTATGAAAGTGGTTATTGATATTGCATGTGATTATTTGACCAGTAGAATATCCATGTGAAGAAGTAAATGGCATTATCTCATTTTACTTTTTCCATATTATGTTGATGTTGAAGTTTAAAAGTCTTTTGTTTTAGTTATACATTGCCTTAAATTTTTATGTTTATTTATGAAAGCTTCCGCAATATTGTTATCCTTACTAAGCATCTGAGCTCACCCCTTCTAATGTTTTAATATTTTCCAGGATATGAAGAAGTATTTTATGAATGACCTGCAGGGACAGTCAGAAGAGGATATGAGTGTGGACTATGGAGACTTTTTTATTATAGTTTTTCATCTTTTCGATGTAATGTAACATTTATGAATGTATATTGTGTTTCCAAGGCTACTAAACTAATCAGTCTTTCGAGACTTGATCTTTTGTGATCATGCCAATGTTACGAAGTAATGCACCGACTCCGGGTAGCTGGGGTCGGGGCATTACAGATTATGTATTTTCATGTATGTATTCCAAATTCCTTTATCTTGGATGAAATGATTATTTTTAATTATTTCAAATAGTATGATCCATGTGGCACACTTAGGCATGAAATGAAATGATTAAGAAGGGTGTACCTTGATAGCAATTCAATGCATTGGGTAATGAATTGTGTCATGACAAATCAAGTGCAATTAGGGTTTAATAATTCTAATTCATGTTTAAGGAGGCTTTACACATGCCCCGCATGCAATGAGCCCCGGTTTATGGTAATATCTTGTTAAATGTTGATGCTACATTTCCATTTTATGATAATCATGCAATATCATGGTTTTATGTTCACATTAATCTTATGATCTATTTATATGCCTATTGCGTAAAATATATTATATTAATCATGTTATACCTTTTTTTACTCCCTTAATGGGGTTTATTGCTCACCCTTTTCATATGCATATCCTCAGGTTATCCCATGCAATGCTAAGTACAAGGGAATGTTGTGGTCATGTAACAAGAGTTTTCTATAAACATGTTGTATTTTTATTTATTAAGTTGTCATGTAATGATCGTAATCCCATAAGACACTAGAAAAATTATTCTTCTATGTTTTATGAAGTGAAACTTTTTTGTAAAAAATTATATTTATGTTTGAAATAAAGAGAAGAGTTATTATATGTCTTGAAAAAAAATTATATAACACACCAATATATTGGATAAATAACGATATCACGTGAGATGTTAAAGACTGGATTGGGGATTGAACACATTTTAGTAAGGGACCTTTTGTACTATGATAGTCTAGGGTTTGAACGTTGTTTAACAAAATGGAAATTGTAGTGAAACAGATCAACTATGATAGTCTTGGGAGTGAACCACTGCAAATAAAATGGACTGGATATTAAACTAAATCCATTATGATAATATTGGAAATGATCATTGACTAAAAAAATTATTTTATATAATTATGTGTATACTAAAAAATTATCTCTTATTATGATTTTATTCTCTCATGGATAATGTTATTTGAATCATTTAGTATTCATGACTAATTAAAAAATATAATTTATGAGAAGACTAATTATTTTTGACTATAATATGATTTATAATTATTTCAAATGTATTTATCATATTATCATACCCTTATAATAATTTTAAATTTAAATTATCATTGATATCTCACATGTTTACCCTTAATGAGTGTTTGAGATGACCCTTTATTTTGTTTCCTTTAACCAGGTTATAAATAATGATTCATGTATGATATGTCTATGAAAAGTTCAAGATATGAAGAACATGATTGGAGAAGATATAAATCTCATATGAACATGTTTTTTATGTTTCTATGTTTCCAAAGACACTAAACCAATATGATTTTAAAGTGTATTTTAATTCTTTGTATTGAGTATTTATATAATTGCATATAATAATTTTGTATGAAACATATGGTTATCTATAGTTAGAATCATATAATGGTTTAGTTATTTTGGATACTTTTATTAAAATACTTTAATGAAATATCAGAGGATAATCTTATGTATAGAAGAAAATTATAAGGTATGGTATTGAAATGAGTGTTTGTTTCATATAAAAATATCAATGTATGGATACAAAAAGTGAACATGGTTTTGGTAAAAGTGCATCTAGGGGTAATAACGCTAATAAGAGTTTATTGTGTATATCTTGACCATTATTTAGGCGCACATGGATTTTTCCCTTACTACATTGCTGGTTTTACACTCTCGAAGGATATGAATGGGTTAAATAACATTTTCCATATGAACCATTATTAAGGATTTGAATATACGATGTCTATAAATGAACTATGATAAACACAAGTTATCTTATATTTAAAAGGATGAATCAGTATTTATACATCCTATAATTTATTTTTCAAGATTATTTAGAATACCCCTATGATTATTATTTCTCCAAAAATGTTTTTCTGTCTTTTTAATGGATTTAAAATGAAGTAATTGATTAATGTTGACTTCTATGAAAAAAGAAATTATTTTCCTTATGAGAAACCAAATTTTATGAGAGATTGAATGAAAACCCTTGTTTCTATTCTTATATGACTATCCTAGTAATTTAATGATACTAATATTCTAAACATAAAAAGTAGGGAAGAATGTTCTATTGAGTACTTCATGAGGAAACATCCACTCTCTTTATGTGGGTCTACTTATCCACTAGTTTTTGATAAATTGATCAGTTCAGCTAAAAAGATATTATCCAATATCTAGAATCTGAAGCATAAAATTTATTTTTGTACATTTTCCATTTGGAAGGATATTAATATTAATGATGGGATCATATCAATAACAGGAGGAAATGGAATGAAATTATATCTATGGACTTGGGTTAGCTTAAGAGAATATTATTCAATAAGTACTTTCCTAGTATTCTTCTTATGTAAATAGAGAACGTAATCCTTGATATAAAGTATAAGGATAATGAATTTTTCGGTCCCTATGAGGATAATTTTACAAGTCATGCATAGTACACCTCTAATATTATCACCCAACCTAAATATATAGTTGATCAATTATTGTGTTTGTTAAAACCATGTATCCAAATGTAATCATCCATTAGGGGCTTCATTATCTATGAAGAAATCATTTAATGTGACATCAAGGAGAAAATGGATATTGGAGTTACACATTAGTCTAATTATTTTTATAATGAAATAAATATGTAATTTAATATAAATTCTAAAAACAATTGAGAATAGAAGATGATCATTCTTGTATACTCTAATTGGTGAAGAAGATATGGTGGAATGTTTCTTAAGGGGAATGAAAAAAATTTTAACTCTGGAAATGATTCTAATTAGGTAATAAAATGGTAAAGAGATTGTAAGAATATATTAGTTAAAAATGGAGAAAATAAACCAAAAATTAAACGACCCACAGTCTAATGATTGAAATGATTGGAATATGGGTATTAGGATAACTAATTCTTGAACACGAAGGTTAAATGTGAGGATATACATCAACAACCTATTAATCCCTATGAAAATGTAAAACAACACATCATCAATATGTTGGGTGCGATAAAAAAGTAGTGAAATGTACACTTAGCACAAACTCTAGAACTACTAATGTATTATTCTATTTTGGATCTAACGACACACTTTTATCTAAATAATTTTCAAATGGCATCACAACACCAACATAATTATTATATTTTTAATTATCAGTGAAAAATAATAATTGTATTATAATAGCATCTAATGTCTATAAATCATCATCCATTTAAGTTTTTGGGAATATGCATCCTAAAAATACCATTATAATCCATCTATTTTAATTTTATATTATCATAGGAATGGATTAGCATTCATTACATAAATCACATACCATTTTTTTGATGAATTTTAGTCATGTTAAACATTATGAACCATCCTATTATCAACTAATGGTGAAATGATCAATATGAATGTCCTATTGAAATTTCATCCGTTACACTGGCCTAGATTCCTTTTAAATGGGGGGGGGGGGTTATCTCAGATGGTTGGGGAGAAACTCAACATATAATATATTACTATTATATGGGATTTTTGTGACTTTTTGGAATAATTACAGATTTTTACCTCAAATCATGATGTTGATTTTGAAATAGAATTCATAACTAGAGAAAAACATATTTCAAAAACTCCATATAAAAAGGACCAAATTGAGTTATAGGAATTGAAGATGAAACTCCAAGAGAATCATGACATGGAATTCATTTGTCCATGTACATAACCTTAGGGTGAAGATTTTAGTTTTTAAGATAAAAGGTATAAATGTGAATCAATATTTATTATGAGGAACATAACAAGATAAAAATTAATAATAAGTGTGCTCCTCCCCTTACCGAGGATTTATTTGATCAGATACATGGAGATCAATATTTATCCATGACTTTTCCTCAATTTAAACACTGTAAATTTAATTTTAAATTGAAGACAATCCAACAAAAACCGTCCATACTAGGTATGGAAAATATATATTTATAGTGATTCTATTTGGCCTTACTAATTCTCTATTTATCATCATGGATTTAATGAATTGAATATTTTGATATTACCCTAATCATATTTCTATAGTAATTATAGATGATATTATTATATACTCAAATAGAAAAGAAGATCATGAAGATAATTTGTGAATTATTCTAATGAAATTGAGGAAGGATATGTTATATGATAAATTTACCAAATGTGGAATTTTCTTAAAAAAGATTCATTTTTAGGTTATATAATCACATGTGAGTGTATATTGATTGATCCATCAAAGATATAATTTATTTAAAACTGACTCAGACTAACCACAATGATTGAGATACAAAATTTTCATGGTTTGGATGGATATTTTTGATGTTTTAGGGAGAAGTTTCCATGGTTATCTAATCCACATAAAAATTTATCTAAAAAGAGAAGCATGCTTCTTTGTATAGATAAATGCGAGGAAAATTTTAAGGAATTGAAGATAATGATAGTTAGTAAACCTATGCGTGAACTACCCTATAGTGAAGAAGTGTTTCTGTTATACAATGGTGTATAAAATAAGGCCTTGTGA
This sequence comes from Viscum album, assembly GCA_963277665.1. NCBI lineage: Eukaryota > Viridiplantae > Streptophyta > Magnoliopsida > Santalales > Viscaceae > Viscum > Viscum album. The sequence goes on along the minus strand of OY728160.1, from coordinate 1,396,426,025 downwards.
TGCTTCCACATGTATAATGAAAAAGATATATCTTATGCCTTAATAAAATTGATGTTTAACTAGAAACATTATACCACTCATGATTTGGATTTATCTATGTTAATTTTAAATTTAATGATATAGATGCATTATATTTATAGAGAATGGTGTGATATATATATTGATAATACATTTATAAAGTATATATTCACTCAGAAAGAGTTTAATATGAATAAGATAAGATATTTTGAGTTGATTAATGATTATAAATTCCTAATATATTAACACCTTAAGATAATAAAAAAGGAGGAATGTGATATTAGTTGAAAGGAACATTCATTATTCTCTATTATTAGGATTGAAATGATACAATGTTTCTATATTTTCAAAGGATATATATATAAATCTTATAGGAAGGTGATAAATATTAACATTCTAAAATTACTAGTTAACCATCTATCCATGTGAAGATTAAATAGGCATAAAAGGAAGATGTAGATATTCCAATTAATGTAAAAATTTTCCCGAGTTTAACTTTGTTTGTGATGGAATGATATGTTTTAGGAATAGTTTATGGGCTTCATCTAGACAATTTTTGAAGAATGTTCTATTTGATGAAGCTCATACTTCATCATTGTATATTCATATAGGAATCATGAAATTGTATATAGATCTAAAATATTATATCTTGATTGAAAAAATAAAGAGATATATTTTAGAGTTTGTATCTCAGTTCTTGTTTGATAGGATGTTAAGTATGAAAAACGAAAGTCTAAGGATTTTTTACAACTGTTATGCAAACCATATTGGAAATGGGAAAAATCACCATGGATTTTTTCATCAGATTCCATAAAACATCTAATATCCATAATTCTATTTGGGATGTAGTCAATAACCTTATGAAGTCAACAGAATTCATCAATATCATAATATATTTTTCTCTTGATCATCTTTTAAAAATATACATTAAGGAAGAGCTATAATTTCATAGATTACAACATTATATTGTATCTTAATGAGATCTGAGGATCACTATACATTTCTAGAAAATTCCTAATCAATATCTCGATATAGAGTGGGATTTCAATAATTCCTATCACAATCAGTAATATTTTCAATATGAGAGAACCATTAAACCCCTAGAGGATATGCGAAGATCTTATTCTATAGATTTTTGAAGGTGGTGGGTATCCACACATTCCTCAAGTCGGGTTTTCATTCATTAATAGCTTTTACTCATAAATTCATATGGATCCTTATGAATCCATATTATGGAAAAAATAATATAACTACAAAATTATGGGATGAATTCATAAAAATAAAGATATTAAGACTACTCTAAGTGAGTAAATGAAAAATAATGATAGAGCCATTCAATTGTATATCAATGTATCTTAGTGTCAATAGAAATATTACACTAAAAATCATCAAAAAATTGAATTCCATGTTGTAAAGATGGAATTTATAAATATTTATCCATTAAATACGTTCATCACTTTAAAAAATGAATGGAATGATGAGCCTTATCTATTTTTCCCCTTTTAGATTCATTGTTGAATTTTGAGTTATCCCATCAATTGGCACTTCCACTGAAATTTTATCAACATCAATATCAATTTCATTTATAAGTCCAGAGGAATTAAAAAATGAGGTCCATCACATGTACTAAATTGAAAGGGCGTACTACTAGTGAATGATATTTAATACAATAATAATTAGTTAATATATAGGAATTTACGGAAAATTTTGATACAGGAAAATACTAATAACCAGGATAAAGTTATCTAGAAAAATCAAAAACTAAAAGAACTTACAAAGGTAGCCAAGGATATGATTAAACAAATATATCATCAATTTTATATAGAAATAATGAAATTTCTGTGGAAAATTTATTTTTAGGGTGTGTCTAATGTGAAACACTGATATTTTAGGATATAATCTTCTTCATATAAATATAATTTCTTTGATATTATATGATACACGCAACCCCAAGTCTAAGTAAACTCTTGTATAATATATCTCGATAACCTAGACATTAAATTGGTAGCGAAAATCTCTATAACTAATTTTTAAGAAATATCTAGAAATATTTCTTTATAATAAAATATATTGATAAATAAGTGTAATGTTTTATAATGAAAATATTTTCATTAATAATAAATTTATCCTCACAATGGTGATTATTGTTTTTTTGAAAAATTTATATAATAAAATTATAATTATTCAAAAAACTGAAATAAAAAACATAATTTCATTTTTTACAACTTCACATTAAAATTTTCTTGGAGTGATATTAAGGGAATTTTCTAGAAAGATTTATTTTTCAATAAATAGTAAAAATATTTATTTTTAATGAAAACTATATTTTTTTCAAATAATTTAAAAGTTTCAATTTCTTAATTTTTTCTAAAAGTAAAATTTGAAAATTTATATTATTTATAATCAAAAATTGTCATTTTAATTTATTTTATGTTTTATTTATGTATAAACCCATTTTATACTTAGAATAAAATCCATAAAACATATCTTCTTTGTGTTTCATTGGTTTATTTTAAAAATATAATTATTTCATTTTTATGAATTAAATTCTATTAAAATTATTATATATTTTTTATCATCATTTGAAAAAAATTTAATGATTCCACATACAATTTTCTTCATAATGAATTGTAAAAGAGTTACAACTTTTCACAATTGTTTTGGTTTAATCATGTTTATTATGGGTTAAACAAAAAGATATTTTTTAAAATGACACCACATAATTTCTAAATCATATTGGATGATTTTATTTTTCCCGTAGAGACTTTTTACTCAAAATATTATCCATTTTGAAGATTCTTTTATATTTAATTTAACATATTTTAAAATTTTAAGAAATTATGAGTGTGTTTTATCCCCCACATATAAAACAAAAACCATGTTTTCTCTTGTTTAACCAACATTGATACTTAAATATATATACCAAAACATAACTAATTATATTATCATCTTCCCTATCTTGTAATTAGATCTTATATTCTTCTTAAAAGACCATTATAAGGGTCGATAATAAGGGATCTAAAGGAGGAATGTCAAAGGAGAGGTAATTATATCACCCATCATATTTCAATTAATTTTTTCTTCTTCCTACATAAATATATATGTTATTTATAGTAAAATAATAACGTAATTAACATTAGTATACTGAAATGATGTTATTATAATGGGAAAACCATTATTCACCCTCTTTTCAATTGAATGTGATGTGAAATTATCGTTTTTGCATACATGAGGATTAGCACCCCCTCATAAAGATACAATTAATTTTCCATAACATTCATTCATTAAAGATTTTTATTATTTGTTAAATTTTTGTAAACTATATTTTTGAAATAATTATTTTTTGGAAATTATAATATCATATCTATCTTCTTACCCTCTAATATATTGGAAGTTGATAACATCTCTCATGCGTATGTGTTGACTGCCAACACCACTGAGTGATAAAATTTCTTTTTCAATTTCCATTTTACATGAATGAAAATAAGTATTGATTTAGTGAATATATATGATACATATTATTTAATAATTATTGTGGAAAGATGAATTATTTTTTACTATTATTTTTTTCAATAAATTGAAATGTGAAAACTATATTAATGTGTAGGTAAGATGTGCCATCTCCACAAATGGTATATTTCAATTTTATGTCTTTAATTTTTAGATGAATATAAATATGTATATAATGAATATATATGATATTAATATTTTGATTAATATTATATAGATTATGAAACCATGATCAGTGTACATGTTTTGGAAGTACTGTACCAAAATTCTCATGAAAAACAAAATAGTTGACACCCATAAATGAGGATTTTAATAAGTAATTACTAATAAATTGATGTTGAAATGTATTTATTGGACCATATATCATATTATAAATATAAATATATATATATATATATATATATATATATATATTATTTTTTATGGATTTATAATGTTATGATACATCCCATTTGGGTTGATTCTGTTACTACCCCAAGGCTGCCTCCAATAGGCCAAGGGTAAAAGGCTAGCGCCAAGTAGAAATATCCCACAAATGGTAATCATTTCCCTAAGTACTTGTACACACCCACAAATCTCCAAGAACAAAATGAGAAAATGTAGAAATTCTCTGTAAATAAATATTTTGTCCCCTAAGAATACCAAAAACCAAGTACGACAATAGAAAAATAGAAACTTAACAGGGCCAGAATACATCGCACCAAAAGTAAGAGTTTGTAAAAGTGAACATAAATGTTCTTGAAACACATCCAAAAAACCCAATATAAAGGGTAGGTACATGGATGGCTATCTGAAGCCATAGGAGCCCACCTCGGATGTCTGATCTCTCTATGAACCACCTGGTCTTGGTCTACCTAGGACTATATCAACATGTCAATCGTGATTAGAAGACACGACATGTGTGAGAAAATAACTTGAAAAGGTGAGTAATTAAATACTATGTAAGGCACCCCAAAACCTCAAAATAATACTACTATGAAATATAATAAGTGCACCACAATGAAATAAATGATGTAAAGTGAACTCCCCATAGATATATTTCAATAACACATATATCTAGAACAACCAGATATACTCATCTCATACACTATGTATCACAACATTCCAACCTCAAATCCTCCAACAAGATTCTCATCATATGCTTGAATTGTAACATGAAAACCAAGAGGACAAACTCCATGAGATCATCCATCATACATGGAACCATCTGAGAGTTTCACTCCATCAGGAAAGGATTACTAGTTCCAGCTCCAGTGACCAGCAATAGGGGTCAAGTCTTCACTGCCATAGGCCAAATGAAAGCTATGACACCCAAGTGAAGAGGCCCGCCACTCACCACTACATAATTTTGAGGGAGCACTACAATAAACTATGCACCAATAATATCCAATATAGAATGATAGAGAAGAGGGAATCACACCTTTCCATTTCTCCACAGTCGAGGGAGTACTACCCCAAACTAACAAATATGACATCTATCACTCTTGAATAGAGTAGTTCACTCATCAGTCCATTGAGGGTGATCTAACTTCTATCTGGGTATCATTCACACCAAGTTAATGGGACTTCTCCCTGTAAATATTTTCATTATTGGGGGGAGATCCATCTGCGATGGGGGACATGTTCCCACATGATAAGGCACATATCCTCGATAAGACACCTAGTCTCAATAAGTAACTTAGTCTCGATAAGACACCCAGTCTAAGTAAGACACTCAGTCTGGAGGACTCGTACCGTAACTTAGTAGGGGATTACAACTTAGTGACTATGGGAGTAGAACCATGTTAGGGTATGGGAGTATCGAATAAGTCATGATAATACCATTAGTCTTGATAAGACACACAGTCTCTATTAGACATACTGTTTTGATAAGACACACCATCATTATATGGAACTTAGTATCTCGATCATATTTTAGCATATAATTCATGAACAATATTTTTTTGGGCCCACATATTTATCATGAAATGAAATTCTGTATTCCACTGTTGAAATCCTCATGAAAAAATTCTTGAGATCAACTATTTATTTCTCCAAATCGAACACTCAATAAAAAATTCCTATTTCACCACATTATGCTCGAATAGATTATCATGGGACTGAGGTAAGAGTCCAAATTAATTATCGATCCTTGTTCATGAATTGACCATCTCAGTAACAAAATCACAATGCGACTGACAGATCTTTAATATGACATCATATAATATAATTTCATGAGAAATGTGGTTTAAAAAATATAACAATAATATTAATAACTTTATTATAATAAAAATTTATAAATATGTTAGAGGAGGTTCATAGTATCTCTCCCCACCATGTGTAAAACGTTTGGTTCCATATACATCACTTTTGGGGATAAAATCATTATTTTCATTTAGCATTATATTATATAAAATGATAATATGCAGAAGGGATCAATTCCCTTGCGTGTCCATTAAGGGTTTCCCTCATTTTATGCATCCACTATGCCCCACATGTCATATTCATTGGATAATAATATTTTATTTTAATTTATTCCTCCATGTGGGGGTTTCCCTCATAACATGAGACCGCCCCGTTTCCTATCGTTATGCTGACCTCGCACAACCGCTATTATGGTCAGTGTCAACAAAACCTTACAGTTGTGCTTCCACCACACATGCTTCCCTATTATATAATTTTAATTAATATATCATTCTCTGTTAATAAATATTTCAACTAGGAAACCAAATGGAATATTCATGGATACATGGTTCACCACATGTGTGACCTGTTGTCTACTGATCCTCGAATAGCCTCTAATACACCATTACCCGATGCATTACTAGGATCCCACTACCATTTTCCAACCTATGTTGTGTATCCGAATCCCAATCCGGATCTCATAACCATGATAATTTGTACCAAAAAATGAACACAAAATGATCATACTACTGAATTCCATCGAATCACTGATCAACTGATTACTAATGATAAAGGCATGTAGAACGGAGAGGGAAAAGAATGAAACAAAAATGTAAGGAATATATTATGGTCAATGTTTGTGCTGGCCTTGATTCGTGTTCATAGGACGACGAACAAAGATAAAGAAGTAAATAAAAGAAATACCGATTCCAACTCCCCATGAAGATAAATAAATTACCTAAATAAAACAATCAATCCATGATTTAATTTTTTAGGTTGTTAATCCCTGTACGTATTTGGTAATGAAAACAGAGATAATTCCATAAAAAACATCCACCCTTAATTTGGTATTATCTTTAGTGAAGAATGAGTATTCTAGTGATGAAGATGATCTATTGCATCGGCCACCTATTAATTCACCTCGATCTTATCGTCATTCATCATCTGGTCTCAAACTGCCAATGATGAAGTAGTGGATGATCCTTTCAATGATCCCATGGTTAAGAGGATGATCTGGGTGATATTCAACATAAGCTTATTTATTGAAGAAAGTGGTTTATGTTATTTAATTTAAAATAAATATTTTTTTTTATTTTAACAAAAATCACCTACCAATAGATGCTTCATCCAAATGTCCCATAGAAAAAATCCATCAGTCATTCCTAGAGAAAACACTAAATTAAGAAATCAATGATTCCCATAGATTTGAAATCTGAGATACCCTTTAAGAGTAATTCCACTTTTTTAGAAAAAATTTGCACACATGCGTTAAAATGTTTATCATTTTTGAATGACGCGTTACATGCACAATGGGCCTCATAATAGGACATCGTCTCAGTGCCTGGACATTGTAATTTTCCAAATAATTTATAAAAATAAAATATGGAAAATCCAATTCATTAAATTATACACACCTTAAGGTTTTACGTTCCAAAAATCCTAACCAAGGGTTACACTAAGGATGAGGGTACTAAGGACAAACCGAAGCCTCCCACTCCCTTGTGCTATCCTGGATATTCCCATGCTATCATCAGACACAAAGTAAATGTATTTCTCATCCATAAATGATCCCATCCTTTCAATCCTTGATCTCCATGACCCAGATGGAAAGTGAGCAGCATGATCTGAAACAATCACCAATGGAATTCCATGAAGATAAACTATCTCCTTCACATAGAGGTGTACCACTTCGTCTACTAAACTCATATCCCATCTATCTAGTGGGAGGGAAGACATGATGAGTTGGTCAACAATACCCTAGATAGTATCGTTTCCACTGGACATATGTGGTAAACTTCCCACAAAGACCATCTATTTTGTATTCCACTTCCTTCCAGGAACCCCAATAAAGAAAAGGACCACCCATTTCCCAGAAAAAATTGCTCGACATGGTGGGATAATAAACCATGAACTGATCCAAACAAGAACCCATCTTTTATATCAAAATTTAGGAATTGCACCAACACATTCTGTCATTCCTGGTGTCCTCCCCGACACCCAGATGTATATACCGAGGAATCTCGCCATTCTAGGCATCCACTACTTCCATAAAAAATAGGACTACCTATCCCACATATCATAATTTTCCTCTATTATTATCCATACTAGGCTCACATTACATCAAACACAACTGGAAACTAACCTAGAACCATGATATCAGATATAAATAAAGGTATTCATCCTTCCCACACAATGAGATCTCATGGATCCAAAGGGTGTGATGCCCAAGGGGAATGTAAGGGACTTACTCCATCAATATCACTGGTACTATTGTGTATCCTCTAAAAATAATGATGTGCTCCCCACCTTTGGAATTTACATTTATTGTATGCCCTAGGTACATATGTGCACATTGGGTCTCACAGTTGGTATCCTCAAGATGTGCCTCCTCGACTCACTGTTACAGTGGAATGATGTCAACTATCCACTATTGAAAATCCACTCTGACTCCATCCACCAATGATAATTTTAACAAGTAAAAATGTTTTGATGAATCCTTGAGTAACTATGAACATGATTTCATAATGAGATAATCCTCTACCATGTTCTCCTTCCTAGGATTATAGAAAATTTCAAAGTCAATGTCTTGGAGGAACTCCACACAATGCCTATGTCTAATCCTCTACCAGATCCAATGAAACTCCACAACCACTATAAGATACTAAGGACTCATAAAAATAAAAGCACCAAGGTTTTGACTATCCAATTTATGATTAATCATCTACACCTCCTATGTGTGAGTCTATCTTCTGTTGCGTGGGTTTCCTTTTAACATATAATGAAAAATGCATTCCACTGTTGTGGACAAACCATAATCTTCATGTAAAATTGTCAATCTGGGAACGATCTATGGATAACCAGTCCATAACAAGAATGGCATAGAAAGGATTCTACGCCTCTACTATGATATCCTAACTGAAACTCCCACCTTTAAGATTCAGTCCACACTATTTTCACTAGTTTGTGATGATTGGGTCTCCCCTAGTAAGAGTATATAAGAGTGAGGGTCGATTCAATGATTCATCATGATTCTATAATTATTAGAAAAGATTAATGGAATGAAATGAATGATTTTCACATGTATATATCAATATGGTAGCTATGTTCTAATACATATAGTTCATACCTAAAATCATTCCTAGGACCCCAGGGTCATATGCATCAACCATATGTTGTTGTCCCAACCTCTATCCTCCAACTCCATGATCCTGGTGTGGAACACCCAAGGGTTCTGGTGGTAACATTTAAAAATGTATACACCTTCCTACCACTCTCCCAGATACACTACCCCATCTTCAACCCTACAGACCCACCTCCTCTTGTTACCCTCTCTTACTTGGAGGTGCACCCACTATCTCTTTGTTAGCAGTTTGATGGCCGGGAAAAACTCAAGTGACATGTCCCCTACCCTCAAATAAATTGAATTGTTTCTCTAGTCTAAATGGACCCACCATATGAGCCTTGAGCAATAGATCCCTTATCCCGAGACCTCCTCTTGTATCATATTTCACATCGAAGTATTTGACAGTAATGGTAGCTTATTATTTTCCCACTAGTGAAAAACACCGACTGTATCTTCCCCACCAAGGAACTAGAAACCAAAAAGGATCGGTCTAGAAACCCAGAATTTGTAAAAATACATAGAGGGATAATGATGTCTCAGATTTATCTACGTAGATCTCACTCGAAGGTCCAAGAGATGATGCACTAGTCATGTTTCATATCCATAGATTACCTAGAACGGTTGGTAAACCATGTTGAATACTCAGAGACTGACATGTCCTCCCTCTAGAGCTGTTGAATTTTCTAGACACACATAGTCCTTATATTATAAGGTGAGAAATCCTCTTTGAAAAGTATCTCAATATCTGTCCACAGAAGGGTCACCTCATCATTAGCACAGGTATCCAAACCCCACCATCTCCCTACTAAGCCATGTAAAGGGATCACTTCTAGGACCATCGTATGATTTGCTGGTGTCCTAACTATATTGAAATCACAGGTCACGGCCTTAGTCCAGTCCTCATCATCCTATGTGTTGGGATCCTCTAAAAACCTTTGGCATCTCTTCTACAGACACTAATGAAGTTTTCTTAGTCTACACTCCCCATAATGTGGTATTAGGGGTACCATGTGCTTCTCTACAGGTGGTGGTATAGTCTGTGAACCACCCAAAGGTGTTGTTTCTATAAAAAAAATACTTTTATCGATATCTCATTGCGCCACATACCATCCACATTTTCACATAGTGGGATCCTAAATTGTTGTCTTCATGGAAACATGTTGATGTAAAAAAGATGCACCATTGAAAATAGAGTGTATCTAGAGATCTGAATAAATAGGGATATAGATGACACAACCATTCTTATATGATGCATGCACCATTGTTTTCCCTGCAATCTTTTTTTATTTATTGAGTTGAAAAGTAAATTCCTAGAGTCCTGGTTTATGGATACATCATACATGATACCAAAAGTGGATTCTCTGGCCTAAAATCCGATCTTGAAACACTTATCAATGTTTCCCCAAACCAATCTCATAGAATCATGATCCAAAAGTAGAATTGGATGCTCTGATACCACTATTTCATGACCCATCCCAGAGGGGCCCATGTTGTGACTACCCCAAGCCTACCTCCAAAAGGGCAGGGTATGAAGAATTTCACTATGTAGGAATATCCGAAAAATGGGAGGCATTTTCCTATGTACTTGTACACACTCACACATTTCCAAGCCCAAAATTATAAAATTTGAGAAAACACTAATTAAACAAGTTTCCATACCACTAAGAATACCCATAATTGAGTAATCTAGTAGTAAACTAGATAGTAAAAAGGTCCAGAATGAAATCCCAACTAATTTACGAGTCTGTAAAAGTGGACACACATGTTCTTAAAACTAATCTATAGAAAACCCTAATCGAAGTGTAGGTACATGGAAAACTATCGGAAGCCTCCGAGGAACACATATATGGTATAAAATCCCTAATAACCACCTCATCTTGGTCCACATAGAACTGAATTAATGCATCAATCATATTCATGAGACATGAAATGTGCATGGAAAGCCTGTGCAGGGGTGAGTAAATCAATACATAGTTTGAATCACTGAAACCACAAAGTAATGATACTATGAAATACAAGAAGTACACCACAAAGAAATACATGATATATAGTCAACACCACACAAATATATATATATATATATATCACATAAATTAAGAACATCTAGATATAATCATCTCATACAAAATCCATTAAAAGGTTCCAACCTCATTTCCAGTTACACGATTTTCATCACAGGACCAATGTGTAAAACAAAAACCAAGAGGACACACTCCACAAGTTCATCCATCTTATATGGAACCTATCAGAGAGATACACTCTATAAAGAACAATTTTCTAGGTCTATCTATAGTTCCCAACACTAGGGGTATATTTATAATCACATTGTGCCCAGTCTATGTTAAGAAACCCATGTGAAGAGGCCCACCCCTCACCACTGCACACATTGGAGGGACCACTACAACAAAATATGAACCATACACATCATCTCTATCAAGAGAGATGAGGGGAACTCAATCCTAGACACTACCCCATAGTCTAGGGATTACTAGACATAATTATCCCACAAGACTTCTGTCACTCTTGAATAGAGTGGCTCGCTCTACAGACCATCAAAGGAGTTTTAACTCCAATCTATGTATTGATCACACAATGTTAATTGGCCCACTCCTAGAAAATATTTCCGTCAATCGGGGGAGCAACATCTCTAAGGGAGGACCTTCTTCTACATGATAATACACACAGTCTCATTAAGACACCTAGTCATGATAAGACACTCAGTATCAACAAGACATCGTGTCTTGGTAAGACACCTAGTCTCGAGGACCCACATCCTAACCTAGTATGGGAGTAGAACCTAGTGACTGGAGGACCCAAAACATATTATTATATGGGTGTAAGGACCTTGACAGGATAATACAACTAGTCTTGATAAGACACAGAAATCCCTATAAGAGACATATTCATGATAAGACACATGGACTCTATAAGACACATAGTATCTCTGTCACATTTTACCATATAAAAATAGAATGATAATTCATGAGGACAATTTCTTGTTCCCCAATTAAAATATATGGAACACACAATAGTGATATCTATAGATTAAGGAACGAGATCAACTATTCATTTGTCTAAATTGAACAACCGATAAAAAAGATGTCGTCCACCGCATTATGCTCGAATGGTGTCTCGTGGTCTCGATCCATGAGTCCGAATTAAATATCGATCATTGGTCTTGATTATACTGTCTCAATGACATAATATTGTTTCCACTAACAGATCTCGAATATGATGTCATAAGAAAGAATTACGTCAGAAACATGGTTTAACAAGTATAATAACAATATTAATAGCATTAGTATTATTGTAAAATAACAATATGTTTGAGGAGGAACAAATCCTGTTTCCCCATGATACGTGCTTCCTTTGGTTCCTCTTCTTTTTGTTTTAAAAAAATTATTTCCAGTTAATTTTGTTTTATATAAACTAATAATATGTGGATTGGATAAATTCCCACACACTTCCAATGAGGGATTCCTTCATTTTATGCATCCACCATCCACTACATGACATAGTAAAAGTATAATAATATTTTATTTTATTTGATTCCCCAGGTAGGGGTTACACTCATTACATGTGGCCACCTGGTGTGGTACTGTTATGCTGACCTCGCCCGGTCACTGTTCAGGTCAGTGTCAACCATACCCTACATAGGTGTTACTTCCACATATTCCTCCCTATTAATTTATTTTAATAAAAATTTTATTATTACTATTTAATAATTATTTACATGTAGAAACCACATGGAATATTGTCGGATTCACACTACACCACATGTGTGACCGGGATGTCTTCTAAACGTTGAACTACCTTCGATCTACCGTTACCCAATCAATTATCAGGATACCTCTACCAGTGTCAAACCTCCTTTACATCTCTGAATCCCAATCCTGAACTCATGAACATGATCCTTTGGTATAAAAATTTAGCAGACAATGATCAGAACTCTTAAATACCATCGAATCACTGATCAAATGATTACCAATGATAAATGTCTATAGAACGGAGGGGGAAAAGCCTGAAACCCATACTTCAGAATGAGGACACTACTAATTTTTATGTTTTCCTTGATTTGTTTTTATTTAATGGATAAAAAAGAGAAATATGTAAACAAATAAATATAAATTCCAACTTCGAAGGACGTTAATGAAATTACTAGAATAAAATGGTTGATCTGGAAATTAATTTATTAGGCGATTAATCTGTGTTCACTATAGGTAATGAGAATAGGGATACATCCATAAAATAAACTCCCTACCTCAATTTGGATCAATTTTTGGTGAAGAATTAATCCTCTAGTAATGAAGATGATCTTCTACAACCGCTTCCTGTCAATCAACCTCGATGCGATCATCAATCATCGTCTGGTCTCAATCTGTGAATGGAGAAGGGGTGGAAGATACTCTCAATAATCCAAGGGATATGTAGATAACCCTAGATATATTAAATGGTATATTATTTATACATTAATGTGGTTTGATTCATTTAATTTAAAATTAATAAATTATATATTTATTTTATTTAAACACACCCTTCACTAGATTTTTCATTATAACATCCCGCACCAAAAAATATTTTGTTGCGCCTAGAGAGATACCATATTATGAACTCAATGATGCCCTCATATTTTTGATCCAGGTATCTATTTAAGATTTATTCAATATTTTTATAAAAACAATGTGCTCATGATATTAAAATATTAACATTTTTCAATGAATGGTTTTGGGCAGACCATGCCTATAAAATGCACACTCTCTCAGCGCCTGGTATGAAGGTTTTCCCAAATAATTTCTAAATATAAAACCAAGAAAATAATATTCATTTCATATAATTAATTTAAATTCATTATATATTAGGATAAATGGTTTTTGAATATTTTCATACTCGAGGTAAGGGTTTAATGTTATAATGTCACTATTTACTGTGATTTTTTATTATTATGATTCCGATGATGAAATGTTTTGAACTATATCCCAATAATCTCATAAATTTTATTCAAATCTATTTATTTCTATAGATTAAATTTTTTCCTTTCATTGTCCTCTCTTTATGTACTGAAGGGACTAAAATAATTATTTTATGAAAAATTTACGATATTTATCTCTTCAGTAAAAATTTATTTTTCGTCCATATCCATGTTTTCTAATAAGGTTTCCAAAAAAATTCAAATCTTATTCATAATATTTACCTATTATTAGATAATGTTATTTTTAAAGATGAAATGGTTTTTTAAAATGTTTTAAAATGAATCATCTAGTCAATTTTCAAATGAGGTAATTTTGACTTTTTACCAAAAAATTGAAAGGATTCCATTTTTAAATATATATAATAAGAATAGAATTTGTCACATACATGACCTAAATATGACATGAAGTTTCTTTAATATGTTTCCAAGATTCATAAAAAAGAAAAAAACTATTTACAATTAGAGCAATTTTATATTTTAAATAAATGATTTCAATGTGAAAATGGTATTTTCTTAAATAAATATTCTACGTGATCATTTAATGTAATATATTTATGTATGATGAAATAATTTGATGTTATTTATCATTAAATGACACAATACTCATAATTTCTTAGGATGGATTATGATTATGATGAAAATATTTTTATGAAATACATTAAAATATTTGAGTGACGCTCTAATGAAATGTTGGAATGTTTTTGAAACACATTACATTTTTATTATCTATTCTTTGATGAATGTTTTATGATTTTGTGAAACAAATATGTATGATTTTAATTATGTGATGGGTGAGCTTAAAAATATATATTCCTCCAATTCCATTGGAAAAAATAGATATGTCATCATATTATCAGTACTTGAATAGGGATTAAATAGAATTTAGTAAGTGGTCCTATCAACTATGATAGTGTTGGATGTGAATAATGAGTTACACTATGGAATGTGGTTTGAACCTAATTTACTATGATAGTATTGGGAGTAACCCTTGACTAATTTTATAGAATATAGAGTTAACCCAATCCACAATTATTGTCTTGGTAGTGAGGATTTAATATGGACATGATTTTCTTTTCTTATGTCTTTTCTAGAAACTAATGTACTATGTATATGTTAGGATATAATGGCTTATGTTCTTTGATTTATTTATGATTCATCTCATAAAAACTACCATGATTTAGGTTATGAATAGTTATTATGTTTTATAATATGCTTGGAATGAGTTTCAAATGTTATAGTTATTTTATCATACCTTTATAATCATATTATATTTAAATTATCATTGATATCTCCATTTGATACAATTAATGAGAATTTGAGATCACCATTACTTGTGTTTTCTTCACTCAAATTATAAAGTAGGTTTTAATAATTAAATGACATTAAGTGGTGCAATTTATGAAGAAATAAGTGGGAGATGATGTAGATATTTTAAGAAAGAGTTCTTTATTTATCATGAAATTCCATGTCATATTCCTTTAGGTATATCCTATCTTTTTGTTTTTGGTTTCCATTTTTATTTGGCCAAATTGAAGGATTCTCAGTAATGGAGATCCTATTATGGGGAAATTTACCTAATGATTGGGGATGCAAGTATGATTGAATTATAAAAGAATATTTTTAGTTGTGTAAAATGATTTATAGGGTTGTCCCCTATTTCAGATAACACCAGAGGTGGTTTTGGGTATTTTGAGTTGAATCTGGCATGCTTTCATTACTATGGGAGATATCACATCATTAAAAGATTATACATCATGAAAAGATTACGCATCATGTAAAGTGTTCATGTAATGTATAGGATTATAAGGAGACACCATGAGTTGGTTCAATGTGTGAATTTTTTACATGTAATGAATCAAGTTTACATCATGCATCGGTATCAAGAATGATACCATGAATAGTTTTAGGGTGAGAGGGGTTTATATGCCATGTATCGGTTTCACATCTCTTAATGGTTGGGGTTTGGGTTTTTGATTAGTGAAATTTTATTTCCATCATTTTTCAATTAATGGAATTACATTTCATGAAAGGGATCCATGAAATGGAAACTTCAAATGTTGTGGTTTTAAACACATGAATCTGATAAAAGTTGTATAATTCAAAATTATCCCTCCCCTATAATGGCCTAGAAATATGTTGATCAATTTTTGAAGATCTCCAATCCTTTTGAATAAATATTTCATCAAATGACCTTCTTTGGGGGTTTAGTTTTTCCCTCGAGGGAATAAATCATCTATTTATTCCATGGATTTATTTTCATCAATGTAATAGGATGTATTTTTCGAAAAGAGTCATCATAGATGGATGTTTTTGATTGATCCTTTGAAATTTATTATCTTGTCTTGTATCTCAATTAGTGATATATGGTTTATTGATCTCTGTTGTCGAAGGATGATTTTTCAATCATTTGTGGGGTAGTTGGATATATAAATGTGATTATAATTCATTATTTTCTATATTTTCTTGATGAAATTGTTTTCCTATGGTAAAAAATAATTTAAAATAAATGTGATAATGGTTTTGAAAATGGGTTTCAACAAATTAAGCACATTTGGAACATTGGGTTCATTTATAAATAGATGTAGGTGAACATAGTGTGTATGTCCCCACTGGCGGTTTGATTGTGATATTGAAAAATAATGGAAGGATTCGATATCATACAATTATAGGTTTATTCTATGTCTATTGTTTGTTACCATAAACTAGATCCCAAATGGGGTGCTTTGCCATTATATAAGTTTTATCATATTGGAATTTTCATTCATGGATATTTCCTTGCATTATTGATTCACTTGTCTTTTATTTATAATTGATATATTCCTATTAGGTGAATAATTTATTCATTAATGGAAATAAAAGGAAATATTTAAAAATGGGTTTATTTTATAAAATGCATTAACAATTGGATTAATATTTTAAAACTTTAACTTGTGAATTCATGATATTAAAATTTTGTATATTCTTTTGTGGTATCCTACTAAAACCTATGATCAAAACCTAATTTTTTCTTTTAATTATGGTAGACCTTGTTTTATAGGACTCATGGAAAGGGAAGGGTATAATGAGGCATTCTAGGTTCTCTTATTTCCAGTTTACATCATTGTATGATAGTTTTTATGTTATAGGTGGTCACACAGAGACTCGTTTTACTTATCTGACTATTGTTTTTATTGTTTTTACTATTTGGATCAATTTATAATGATTGTTTTAATTCAGTATTCCTTAGTGTACCGTGGTTTTATGTGTTTTTTTTTTGTATTCAAAACATTTTTTCATTCCACTTATTTTCCTTAACACCATGATGGTCTATCTTGGGAGGCTATTCTAGTTTACCTGAGTCAGTTCCTAGCCATCTCACTTCCATTTCTAATTTCGAGTAACAATGGGTAGTCAGAAATGTTTTTCCAGGTTTGAGACTTAGTTTTGGAGGTCACTTGAATGAACTCCATGAGAATGTTATTTAAATGGACCAATTCTCTTATTAATGTTATTTCCTTGTTCCAGTAATTCTTTTCTATTTTTAAATTATTCTAATTTTAAATCATTTATTTCAATACCTAATGGTAGTCATATGGATTTGGTATTTATCAGATAGGATCTGTAGGAGAACCCTCTAGTGGACCATTATATGGAGGAAAATATAATCCATTCCATTAATATTATAAGTCAATAATTTGTTAGGAATCTAGGAGGAGTACTAGATCATGACTCAAGAATTTAAAAAGTAGCACACACCTACATTCTAGGGTGAAAATGGAACGAAGGAATATGAATAATTAATTGATTGGACTGAATGGATTGTCAACTTCTTGAAGGATTGTAAAGAATCTATAGTGGTATTTTCAACATTTATTCTTGATGGAATATTAAGGAGATGTTGGAAATCTATTGTGGAATCTATTTTATATGATTATCTTACCTAGACTTATTTTAAAAAAACTTCCAATCAATAGTTTTATCTAAAGAAATTATTTATAGTGAGGACCTGAGGGTTTTTGAATATAGAGAAAAGAGGGTATAAATTTTTTTAGTATTCCACATTTTGGTAGAGTTGGTGCACATGGAACTAGATCATATAACCAATGATTACCTAAAGGATTGAATTATTCAGATAAGACTATGGATAGAAACTTGGTCCAAGTTGAAGCTCATGTGAGTTTCAAGCATCATATAGTTAGTTGACAAAGAATCTTTGGTTGTGGTAGACATAGATGGGAAGATAGGTTTTGGTGGAACTTTATATTATACCGTCGTTATCCAGGGTGTATTAGCAAGATTGAAATTTATTTGAAATGGTAAAAATTTTAAATCTGGTCTGGTTTTGAGGGATTCATCTCTTTGAAAATAGATCTCTTTCTATTAGTGTGGATGACCTGGTAATACCAAGACAAATTGCGTAGAGGATCCTAAGACATGTCATCATTGGGGAAAAACTAGTCATCTAATACATTTTAGTGACAGGATGTCCCAAGGCAGTAGGGTGGGATCCACCTTCACCAAGGGCTCAAGAATCATACTGATTCTTATAAGGGTAGTTAGTATCATCCTCAGGATAAGGGGGAAGTCCATGTGGCTATGAAATCTCATGGAATTGCAGAAATTTGAAATCTTTATATAGAAGAGTATGTGACTGAGGAATCTGAATTTGGGTCAGCTACTGTTAGAGGTATGGTATTTATTCCATATTCTATGGTTATATTTATTTATATAGGTTATAATCATTCATTCATATCGTTATTGTGATTTTATTTGTCAGTTTTGAGTTAAGAACTTATTTCATTCTTTTTTGATCTTTCCACACCACTGGGAAATATTTCCCAACAAGGTTTCATGTGGCCAATGTTTCAGGTTAGGATAGAAGACTATGATGTGATGTGGTAATTTTTAGTTATCTATATTGAAATCATTGACATGATACATGGAATGGATTGTACTATTGCCAATATATTCTAGATATACTTTTATTATCGATGTTTTGAGTCATTATCTTTCGATGGGGGAATTCGGGTTTTTCAGGGTGAGTGGGACACTAGATTGGGAAGGGTATGGACTAGTGTTCCATTATATGGGGAAATATCATGCTAATTGATAGAGGTGATTGTTTATATTTTGGATCCCTGTTTGGGTATTACACTTCTATTGTGTTGTGTGTGCACACTGAGGTTATTCTTGATTATTTTTCTTGGTTACGACTAAAGAGAGAGATGTCGATTTTACTATGGACTTTCACCCATCTATTATTACCATTTCTATAGAATCACACCATATAGAACCTATATAATTATTGGATACAAAATTATTTCTTATTTATCTATATTCATAGGAATTTATTCATCCAAACATTCTTGTATGGGCATGTCATGTCCTATATGCTATGAAGGAATACGTGGGCGTCAAAATTTTTATTTACTATCAAAAGATAAACTAGGAGACTAATAATAATAAAGATTATTTTCCTATGATTGATGATCTATTTCAACATATTATAGGGGATATTTGGATTCCATTAAGTCTCCCTTGGTTATGGTACCATCAGTTATGATTCTGAGATGAGAATATACATAAGACATCATTTAGTATATGATTTTATAATTTTATATTTCGGGTTCTACCATTCAGTCTCAATAATAATCCTCATGTATTTACGGATTTGATTAACTGGATATTTCATCGATTCCTAGACTATTTTAATGTTATGTTAATGGAAGATATTTTTCTTTACTCTAATTCAATGTGGGGAGAACATGGATCATTTGGATATCATTCCATGATATCGAAGGAGAATCTTCTGTTTGGTATGATTTCCAAAAAAAAAATTTGGATTCAAGAAGTAATGATTATGAAAATATTATATCTTATAGGGGAATATAAAAGGATCCTAAAAAGGTACAAACATTTATATCCTGGGAGAATCCCATAAATGTGTTTGATATCCGATGCTTCTTGGGGATGGTTGGTTATTATAGGTGTTTTGTTTGGGTCTTCTCAAAGATTGCATATCCAAGGATAGATTTAGCCATAAGGGTGTAATGTTCTAATGGAATGAAAATTTTAGAGAACATTGGAGGAGATTAAAGTAAGGTTGAATGCAATGAAATTTTTGATTCTTAAAATACATGGTTTGTGATACGTAGTTTTTATGATGCTTCGGGCATGAGATCGAGGTGTGTCATAATGTAGAGGAGATTGGGGTTAGTCTATGGCTCTCAAAAGTTATTCCATAATGGGAGGAACTGCCATACACACAATCATGAACTTGTAATGATGATGAATGATCTCAAAACACGGCATCACTGCCTCTGATGATTTTTTGTAACACAAGAACACATAATCCCAAATTTGGTGCCTTACATTATTATATTAGCATATGGAATCTAATCTAAAAGGACCAATCAGTTTAATAGTTTTGGAAAAAGAGATTACATACATGATACCTATATTAAATTGGTACATTGAAAATAAAACATGATACATTATAAAATGAAATGAACTATATATTTGAAATATCATTGAATGATTTCTTCTTCCTATACTAGGGGAAGGAAATATGATATGGGTGAGATGAAATTATCATTTTGGGTAATTAAAAAATATGAAATAATGAATCAATGAGCATAATCATAATGGAATGGTGTATCACTGATCACACATGCCAAATAAATATCAGGATAAGAGTTAATCGATATTTCATTATAGATAAGTCAAACACAAGAAATTTAATCCATAAACTATAAATAAATTGTATCCATAGATAATGTTGAAGAAAAAATATCACAGAAAATAATAATAAATTAATTCTAAAAAAATAAAATTCTTAATTATTGGAAGCAATTTTTTTAGTAACATGATACTATTATCGTCACGTTCTATTATTAGGACAGTCTAAACTACTTTGATTTGGCCAACTGATTCGTCTCATGAGACTGCCAACGCATCGAGTGGATTTTATTAACTAGTCCCCAAACTGTATAGTGCATGTAAAATGTATTACTCACATATTTAAAAATAAATTTAATTAAGGAACCACATGACTTATCAAATTTACACTTTGAATAAATGATATAGATTTATCAATAATTCAATAGTTAATTAAATATATGCCAAAATGATCACCATATATAAAAAAGTTTTATGGTTTGAGAAATAAAAATATAACTTTTATTAGAATATATATTTTAATGATAAATATAGTTTATAATAAGAATAATCATAATGATGTGATTATTTTAATAGAATGTTAATAATCACAAAATAAAGTGATATTGCTATGATAAATTTTACACTTTTTGATTTTCATGTGAAAACCCCTCGAATGAGACAGTTCAACATGAAAAATTAATTACCACAAATTATCAATGAATCATGCTATTAAATGTATCATTTTATGTATTTACACAACATTAAATTTAATTTTTTTTA
The DNA here is from genome assembly GCA_963277665.1 of Viscum album. Taxonomy (NCBI): domain Eukaryota; kingdom Viridiplantae; phylum Streptophyta; class Magnoliopsida; order Santalales; family Viscaceae; genus Viscum; species Viscum album. The sequence continues at coordinate 1,396,404,603 of OY728160.1, read as the reverse complement.
TAATTACAAATAAGTCTCAATGTAATGTTAATTGAGATGAAATCCCGTACCTTGTGTTTCCATTTGTATGATCATCTTATAGGATCATGTATAAAGGTTTAAAACAAGTTAAAATCATATATCATGACAATAATCATATATAAAATATCATATATGATCTTCTTATGATATATGATTACCCATTTGTTTCTAACCATTCATTAATTTCACTATTTCATGTTTTTATTGCCTGGTTTTTTGAGTATGTTTTGACTTATTGTTTATTGTTACTATTCCATATATATTGATTTCGACATATATAGAATTTAAACCAATATTTAATTATCATATATATATTTAGTATATATTATTATAGAATAAAAAATAAGATTTGTTTATAGGAAATGAAATTCATTATTCATGGAGACAGTAGGTCATACGTATCCATTAACATTACTTCTATTTCTTTGAAACATTTTAAATGTATGTGATATATATATATATATATGTATGTATATTATAATTATTTTTTCATATTTATATCATATTGTTCACCCTTTTTAAGCCATCTGTTGATACATTCTATGAATAGTGTGAATGGATCACATTGCTTTGAGGAGGCGGTAGTCCACACGTCCACAAATGAAGTGGTAATATCCCCACAAAATAGTAATCATGAATGTATGTGTTATATAAAAATTAAAAAATAATAAATAAATAATAAATATGTTATATATAATATATTTTCTAATAATATAACATTATTCCAAATATTGAAATATGGTAATGGAAAAACAAACAACATCAGTTTACGAGGAAGTAGTCTTCCGTACACATGAACAATGATTGCATATCCAATTTAATTGTTTTTTAGGAAAGTTTAGGTTTATATATTATATTTAATGCACCAAATTATTTATAATATACATATGTAATTATATAAGTATTATATAAAAATACTTGGAGTTGTGGAGAAGTATGTGAATCAAATGTGATCATTAAAAACATTACCTCTTATTCGGGTAACTATTTTTTGGTTTATACCAAAAGGCTTACTTAGTTATCTTTCTACTCAATGGGAGGAATCAAGGATTATGATAGTTATTATTGTAGATTATTTTGGTATGTTTTTGATGATCCAATGGGATTTAAAGGTGTGAATTAGTTGGAGGGGTGACATTTTTGTATAGTGGAGGAGGATTAGAAATATTAAAAATATAATAAGTTAAACACTATTAAGAGTTATCACATACAGAATGTTCTTATAATAAGGATACAAATTCAATAAAATGGAATATATGATCAGAATATGGGAAAAAATAGGGTTTGAACAGGGTTTTAGGTCATTTTGGACCTTATTTTTATAGTTTAGTCCCTTGTTAAGCTATTATTTCACTTAATCGTTGTAATTAATTTTACTTAGCTTAAATAATATTATTGGTAAAAACAAAATTATACTTTAATAGACATTATAAATTATTCTTATTAAAAATATGGAATACATTTTTCATTTTTCCAATCATATATTTGGGATAAATTAATTCAAAATAAATCCTCTAGCCGAGATGAGAAATCTTTTTTCTAAGGTAACAATGTTTAAAAGTATGTGATGTTTTTATACCAAATTTCATAGTTTTATTTGTTACAATTAAATAAATATTTTTAATTGATGTTTGATTTATCTATTTTGAATTTTAAACATATTTAAAATATATTTTATCTTTATAAATAAACTAAATGAAAAAGTAGATTTCAATAAAAATTCGGTATTGTTCAATATTAATGGAAAAATGAAACTTCAAAGAAAAATAAAAAAATATAACCCAAACATAATTTTTAATTTTTTATATAAAAAATGATGTTTTTTTGTAATTTTTTTAAATTTATAAAAAATTACTTTTAAAACGTTTTCTCTATTAAAAGGATGCAAAATTGCCTTTAGGGTTAAGTGTAGGTTCTTGTGTGTAATATTGGGTTAATTTTAATCTTATTTATATAATATATATTGGATGAGTGAAAAACATATTTTATTGGATATATAACATATAAATTTAAAATATGAATTCTCTAAATGTGTTATAATTAAATTAAGTGTGAAAAACATGACTATATAGTTGTTTTTGAAACCCGGTGTTGTGTGCATTACAAAATATCAACAAAATAAAATTTATTATAAAAGAAAAATATTTCAATGTATTTATTTTATACATTATTACCTCCTAAATACATTAAAACTCTTAATTTCAGTTTTATTTACTTCCAAAAATATTCGTGTAATTCACTTTCATAGTATCCTCTCATTCCCATGATGCATATTCCATTTGGTGATTTCTACATATTACAATTACCAGACGAGTCCTATGATTCATCAAAACTTTATGTCTATTATAAAGAGTATGGAAGGGTTCTTCATAATGTTAATGTTCATCTTCAAACTCTTTGTCATCATATTTTATAACATACATTGGGATAAACACGTACTTCCTTAGAAGATCTATTGGGAACACATAATTTAATTTTTCCAATCTTGGCGACATTACTAAATGATAATCAAGAAATCCAGCTCTTTCACGAATATAGAAGGTTCTTATGTACCTATATATTAGATTACCTTTCATACCAAACATGATAACATCCTTCCATGTAGGTTCTTTTAATAAAACATGATATCCCATATGGAACTCTAAATCTTTCTTCTGATTATCAGCAAAATTATTTCACATACATTAAGTTGATTTAATATGATCCTGAATATCCTTTACCTATTTAATTATTTGTCCAAACTTTTCTGGAGGAATGAGTTTCCAATCAAATAATTCATCCCAAAAAGATGGATTATTAAATCTATTTCCATATAATTATTCATACGGTTCTATTTGAATACTTCAATGGAAACTATTATTATACATAAGATCTACCAATGGTAAGTATTGATCCCACAACCCATGAAAGTCAAGAGATAATGACCTAAAAATGTATTCTATTGTTTGAATTTTTCTTTCAGACTATCCAACATTTTTATGATTGTAGGAATTCCTAATATGAATCTCATTATCAAGAGCCTCCTGAGGAATCTTCAATAATATCTCGTTAAAGTGGGGATCTTATTTAGAATCAATTTATATTTGTGCTCCTAGATGTCTTAAAACATTAATAATATAGATCCTTGCGATGAACATAAGAGAAAATAAATATCTTATAGAAAATAAATGTGTTTATTTTGTTAGGTGATCAATGATAAGACATATTAAATTGTTATTTCAAGGAGCTTTTGGTAGTCCAGTGAAAAATTCCATAATAATTTCATCCAATTTCCCCAAAATTATAGGATCGGATTGTGTGACTAATTTAGGATGTTACCTCACATCATTCACTTATTGACAAACCAAAACAACTATACACATAATCAAAAAAAATTTACATCATGTTATCCCTCCAAAAAATGTACCTTCATGTCCCCATTTATCATTTTGATACGAGGGTTTATAGTGAAATTTGAGCTATTGGAATCTTCCAAGCATTACCATTTTTATCTTAGGTATAGATAGAACACATATAATCATTACAAATATTGAAACAACATATTCACAAATAAATCATGTTAATTTTCTACCATTCACACCATTAATTTTCATCATAATGTTCTTGACATCAGATTGATAATTCTTTATCTTCTATTATAAAGATAGTTTGAAAATAATTTAAAAATGATTAATGTATCCCATTCCTTATAAATTCCCATATCTATAATTACTAATTATTTGAACATAGTATCCATTTAAATTATTATTTGTGTAAGAACATTATGACCCTTCCAAAAAAATGTATCCACTACCTTATTTGATTTCCTGTAGTGGAAGTGTATTGAACAATAGTAATACATGAGTATCATGAGCCATTTAATTTGTAACATATTGGAATATTTTTGTGAGAATATTTATTTTAGTCATTTATTATCCATGTATATCTCACATCTTTCAGTGCAGATATAATATCTCTATATATACAAAGCACATATTACAACATCTAACTTAATATTAATCATTGTGGGGTTGAGTTCATGAGCCTCCAATTTCATTGATTAATATGAAATAAAATTATCATTTTTTATTAGGATAGAACCAAGACCCTTGTTTGATACAACACTATATATAAAAAACCCATCACTTCTCGATGGTCAAAATTGGAGCATTGACTAATATCTTATTTAGTTCCTCAAAACATTCTTAACAGTCCCCTGTCTATACAATAATAACCCCTTTACATGTAATATGGGTTAACATGTTTTCCCATCAGGGAAAATTCTCAATGAATTTCTGATAGTAACCTTCCATACCATTGAAACCATGTACCTCAATTATGTTTTTTTGGTGTAGGCATTTTGTTGAGTGCCATTTTCTTCTCAGGATCAACTGGTATTCCATACTTGGTGACAATATTTCTATGAAAAGAATGTTCTTGAAGGCATAAATTGCACATACTAAATTTCTAATATAATTATTCCATTCTATGAACATTATAAATGATCCTCATATAACTCTCATGGTCCTCATAGATTTTAGATTACACAAAAAATATCATCATTGAATACCTCAAAAAATCATCATGATATTCCTAAAATAGGTTGTTCATTAGTTCCATAAAAAAAGGTTTCATTAGTCAATATAAATGGAATTATTGTAAACCCTTAATTTCCATAACTCTCCTAAAAATATATATTCATAATTTATACTTCATTACTCCCAATTATTGTTACCCAGAATAATGATCAATCTTTGAAAAATATGGGTCCTCATGAAGTGGATCGAACAAGTCATCAATGTGAGGTAGATGGTACTTGTTCATTATAGTAATAACATTGATTTCCCTAAAATGAAGGCACAATCTCATGGATCCATATTTATTCATAACAAGGAAGACATGGGCTCCCCATGTTGAAACACTAGGGAGAATAAATCCCTTATAACCTAGATCATGTTGTTTTTATTCAACTCCACTAATTACAATGTGGTCATTCTATTGAGGGTCTTTGATATTAACATTTAATAAAGGATTAAATCAGTTGAAAATTAAACATAAAAATTAGGGGGATGTCTATGTAATTTATCAGTAAATTCATCAATTTATTCCTATAAAATAAGTGAAACATCAATTGAAAGATTAAATTATTCAACATTAGATGTTGTCTCCTCTTCTTCTCCAAGAATTTCATTTAGTATAACTAATAGGGGTTGATCTATAAAATAATATAGTGAGGAAGCTTAATGTCTAATGAAATTGAATTCTATATCATCCACATATATCATAATGGATTTCCACTTGTAGTAATATTTGGATTAATATCATGAGATCCAGTCCATACCGATTATTATATTAAAGTCAATAATAGGTATGATAACATGGTATGTATGTTAAGAATTATTTTGTGTCTTTATGGGAATTTATAGATTTTTTTATATTGATACTTCCCTTAGGAGTTTTTACTTCTAAATCTCTTATTAAACCAAAAGGGAAATGTCAAATTTTCATGGAATACTAGGATGATCTAAAAGAGTGTTATGATCCTGAATTAAATAAGGCATTGTATAAATTTGATGATAGGATTAATTTACCTACCATGCCATCATTTGGTACTTCTACCACTATTGTGGTGATCACATAAGATTGACCATCTCCCCTTTCCCTATTTTGTGGTAAATTTTCTTTACACAAAGGGAATTTATTTTCAGAACACCCCATCTTCTTATAGGTTATAAAGGAATATAAGTGATTTACTTATTCACCATTGATTATTTAATATGATGACCCTTTCATCCACATATGTATGAAACCCTCAATACCTAAACTAATTTACAAGAGTTATTTTTACAAAGTTAACAAAAGTTGTAAATTGCTTCATTCCCTAATTCATATTAGAGACATTCAACATTTCAGGGTGTTCAAAAGATCTCTTATTCTGTTGGATTCTTTTAGATATATAGGATATTGAGAATTAATTCTCTCTTTTGATGGAAAATAAATCATTCTATTTTTATGATTAAAAAATATAAGAAACCACAACCCTTTAAATATTTGGAAGAATATAATCAATTAAGTGTCCAATATTACACTCCACGTCATGTATTTAATCACTAGAATACCTGGATAACCATGTAATTGTAGCCGCATAATCTCCAAAAGTATCTTATTATATTTTTTTAATCTATGGATGTTTTTATTCATCTAAATTTGTTGATCATGAGGGAATAATTTATCAAATAATGTCTCATTAAGTGTTCTCAATTATGTGAGTTATATTTCTTCTTCCTCTATAGTATACCAGATCAATGAATAATATTGATCAATATCAACTTTGGGACACTACACCACAAGTGAAACATTTTCCTTTTGGATTCACCCTAATTGCATAAATATTTTCTTTAAATACAAAATCCATTATGTATATATAATTGTATTAGTAGTCTCACTAAAAAAATGGGGATTACATAACATTAAACGATCCATCATATGAGATTCTTAGTGTGGAGAAGGTTTTGTCATTCAAGAAAGATTATTTTTTTCTATTAGGATTAACCTAACCTAATATAGCCATAATATTATCTATTCTAGTATGAGTTTTATGGAATTCCCCAGTAGGGATATCTATACATTTTCCACGATTATTGACACCATTGATCCTTCCAGGTTAAATTTATAAATAATAGGATATACTAGATTAGCTCATAAAATTATTAATTTAATCTTAATTTATAACTCCAAATATCCTATAGCACTCAAAATAAACTAAAAAAATGCATTGTAAATATTACGATCATAAATATTGGTTTCCTCAGTGAAATCATTAATCATAAATCCTATATAATAGTTTCTATAGAAAAATTGAATTATCCTAATCATATACCCTAAGAGTGTGAAACCATTCAAGTAGTAAGAACCAATTTCATATACCAGGTTACACATTATTTAAACTGACAAACCATTTCATAGTTCTTAAAAATATGTAAATCTATTCGAGGATCATGTTCACATCCAATATCCAGACATGGTAGTATTTTGAGGAAGAAACTTAATTAATACCTTACCAATATTATAGTATGTCCTCCTATACTTATCCTCAAATTCTACCTCAGGGTTATGTTATCTATATGACATTTTCCTTAATCTAGTTTCCATGTTCTCTACAAAACATCCTTCGATACCTACTATAACACCCAGATAATAGAATCCTAGAGTCAGTGACTTCATTTATTATACTGGCATGATTAAAAGGAATAAATCCTGAAGGACATACCATCTTAGCAGTTTTGGGAATCCATATTACATACATGTTACCTAGATTATACATATAAATGGAAAATAAAACATGATACAAAATAAAACTAAATGAATAACATCCTTGAATGTTCATTCGATGTTTTTTCTTCATATCACAGGTAGTGGAAACAAAATAAAGGTAAACTAAAATTATGATTAAGGGTAAGTATAGTGAAATCAATTATTAATCAATGAGAATAATCATCATTTTATGTTAAATAATTGATAACAAATTCCATATAAATATTGGGATAAGGCATAATCGATATGGCATGGTAGATAACTGAAACTCATGCCATTTAATCAATAAACTGAGAATTAAATGAATACATAGATAATTTAAAATAAAAAATTTCATGGATAATAATAACTTCTATAATCTCATTAAAGTAAATGGTTAATTATTAAACCATATTTTTCCAATCTATGTGGTAACATTACCATCATGATATATTATCATGACAGTAGAAACTACTATGATTTGGATAATTGATTCATCTCATGAGATTGTTGATGCTTTGAGTGGATTGCATTAATATATCTCCAAACAATGTATTAAATGTAAAAAATCATTCTTCATATATTGAAAAATCTATTTAATTGATGAAAAACATGCCTTATCCAACACCCTTGTTGAATAAAAGTTATAGATTTATCAATAATTCCCCAGTTAATCAAATAACATTCAAAATGAACACAACAAGTAAAAATAGTGTATGATTTATTTAATATTAATAACTATTGACTGATAATTTAGTTATTTATGATAAATTTAATGTTTAATAAATAAGATCATATTGAAGTGATTTCTATAAGATAAAATTAAGAATAAAAAAAACAAAGTGATACTGCAAATATAACTTTTACCACTTGGTGATTATCAATAAAAAATTCCATTAATGATATAGTTCAATGTGAAACCTGTGATACCATGATTTTTTTACTGAATCAGGATATTAAATTAAAAATTTTATGTATATACACCACATTAAAGGGAATTATAGTATAATAACAAATAAGTCTCAAGGAATTTAATTTAAGATGAGATTTGATACCTTACATTTATTTTTGGTTGAATGTTCATTATCCACCTATATATGGGTTTTAAACATGTTACTAAATTATAATAGAACCATATACATATTTATAATACCATATAAAATCTTATTTATGAAATTATGTTGCCTTATTTCATGTAGTTGTTAATTATTTTCAATATTATATATGTTAATTGCAAAATTTTCAAGTATCATTTGACTTGTTAATTACTATTCCTATTAATTAGATCATAATTTCACCATATCACAATTTTAATAAATGATTAAATTATAATATATAAATTAATTATATAGGTATTTATAATAATCCAATATATTTGGACATAGGAAATGAAATAAACCATTCATGGAGACCGTAAGCTGTACATAGGCATGAACGCTGCTCCCATTTATTTTTCATATTTTAAAATTATTTGTAATATATATTTAAATTATAAATAAGGTATCATATATATATATATATATATTACATATTTTACATTTTATTTTCAAAACCATCCCTTAATAAATTATATGAATAGTGTTAATGAATCACATCACTTCAAGGATTCGGTAGTCCATACGTCCAGAAATGAAGTAATCGTATTCCCACAACGTGTTATATAAAAATTAAAAATGAATAAATTTATTATGAATATAATATATGTTATATAAAAGAAATAATTCAATAATTATTTCCAACCATTAATGGTTCAAATGGAATAATGAACGACATTGGTTCACGCGGCGGTAATTTGTCGTACACAGAAATGATGATAGCATATCCCATTTGAGGAATATTTTTGAAAGTTTGTGTGACTATATTATCATAAACAAATATCAATATATTTAAGACACGATGGTTATTATATAAGAATTATATAAAAAATAATTGAAGTGGTGGATATTTAAATGAAACAAAAGTGATCATTGAAGAACGTTACCTATTACTAAGGTAAGTCCTTTTGGTTTAAACAAAAATACAACCCTAATTTTATATCGTACCAATGTTGGGATTATAGGACCTAGAGAGAGATTTTTTATTATTAATTTTCCCGATTTTGGTTGATCCAAATGGATTTATAGGTTTAAAATAGATGGAGGGGTGAGGTTATTTTTATAGCATATGAGGTGTGGAATTCTTGTAAATATTAAAAGGTAAAAAATATTGATAGATATCACTTTAATCATGTGATTAAAATAATGAACCAAACATGATATAATGGAGGAAATGAAAGAAATATGTCCATAAAATAAGTTTTTGACATGTTTTTAAGTCAATTTTACCTTAAGATTAAGTTATTTCATTGTTAAGATAATTTTTCTCTTAATAGGTGTAACTAATTTAAATTAAAATAACTGATATTTTTTTGTCTAAAACTGTGTTTAATTTATTATAAATGATAAATTATATTGATTCAAAATATTCAATCCATGTTTTCAATTTCTAATCAAATATGTGGAAGAAATTAATATAAAATTAGTCTTATAGTTGGGAGGAGAAAGAGGGGTTTTAACAAAAAATTAATCAAAAGATTGAGCTGTTTTTATATCAATTTTCAATGTGAAATTGATTCCAAAGACCGAAATTTGATTTATTGATTTATAATTTATCTAATTTTTCTTTTTAACAACTTTTAAAAATAATTTATCCTTATAATTAACTTATATTAAAAAGAAGTTTTGAATTAAAAGTTATTATTTCTTAGTATTTATCAAAAAATCAAATGTCATAGAAAAATATAAAAATTAAAAATGACCTAATTTTTACATTTATACAAAAAAATTATGTTTATCCTGATAAATAAAATTTATAAAATTGTAAAAATATCTTTTAAAATGAGTTATCCATTAAATGGTGGAAATATTCAATTTTGAAAAAAATATAAGATTTTATGCCTAAAATTCGGATAATTATTATCTTATAACTATATAATATATTGGATGAATGTAAAAATATTTTATTTTATATATTATATATAATTTCACTATATAAAATCTTTAAAATTGTTAAAATTTAATTAATATGGAAAGACATGACTAAATAGTGTTTTTTTACTGGGCGTTATGTGTATTGTAAGCTATAAAAAAATCTAATTTATTATAAAAGGAAAATACTGTAAATTTTAGGGTGATAAAGTATTTTGGTTTATTATTAAAATATAATAATGAGGACTATTTTCACTAAAAGGGACATGAGTTGTGATAGAGTAAACTGGTGGAGCGTCTCCAGAAATTTTATTTTCATATTTCTTATACATTGAGGAAATGGAATGTGTTTAGTGATGCACTGGGCATGAAATTGAAAATGAAATCAGTTAATGAATTAGTGGAAGAGTGGCATTTTATGAATTTAATTATCTATATATTCAAGGAAATAAATATTTTTGTGGGTTGGTATATTTGGATTCGATAAAGTTCGAATCATTGTTAGATGAGGGAGTTCAACATGAGTAGATAAATGACCCAGAGTGCCTAAGATTTTCTAAAGATCATTTTGGAATGGAGACCTTAGGTGGTCAGTCTTAGTCTTCAAATAAAACTTTTTTCCTTGTGTAATAGTTTGGTTTTTTAAATTTTCCTATGTATGGAGTTAATTAATAGTGTGACCTGATCTTTTTGGTTCATACAACAATTTATTACAAACATGTTTCATGATTTGAGGCACTAGTATTAGCAGAAGGAGATGAGATGTTTTATTACAGATTTTATATCATCGTTTCGTACATATCAATGAATTAAGTTGGAACACCAGGGGCATATTGTTTTGGTACAACCCTTCTCAATTCTTGTTTGGAGATGAGATGATATTTACATATAATTCATCATTGGTTTACCGGGGACTCCTAGTGGGAATGGAATGTTTTATGTAACCATTCACACACTCGTGATACAAGTTCATTTCATACCTATCATGGAGATTTAGAAGGTGGAATAGCTTGAGTAATTATATATCCTTCATATTGTGAGACATTATGGGGATCCCTCTGTAGTTTTTTCTAATAGGGAACATAGGATCACATTGAGGTATTTTATAGGTTTGTTTTTTGTGACGAATTTTTTGTTGAAATTTAGAACAACATATCATCAGATGATGGATGGACAATCATAGATTGGAATCTAGGTTCTCGAGGATATATTATGGGTTTGTGTGATTTATTTATGTGGTTATTTGGTGAAAAAATTTCAACTCGTCAAATTTTACAATAAAATTAGTTATCATGAATCAATCAGAATGGCCCCCATTGAGGATTTATAAGGCTTTCCATGTAGATCTAGATTGTGCATGAAGAGTCGATAGATTTGTCGTTGGTTGGGTCAAGTCTTGTTCAGGATACTAGGGAGAGAATGATGTGGATCCGAAAGACATTGATCATGTAAAAGAATCATCATATATCTTATACGGACCAATATCATCGGCCATTGGAGTTATAGGATGGTGATCAATTCATTCATAGAAAGTTACCTCTTTTAGGATATAATTTCTTGGGAATAATGGGTAGATTAAAACTAATTTTTAGGGGTCCCTTTGTGAACATTGGATGACGGGGGAAGTTGTCCTATCAGTTGGACATACCTTCTCTTTTGACTTTTATCCATGATGTGTTTCAGGTTTACCAATTGAGGAGGTATTGACCAGATCCACCCTATTAGATTGAATGTGAGGATGTCGATCTTTATTCTGACACCACCATGGTTGAGAAACCAATTCAGATTATAGATCTTTTAGATAAGGTGATGCGGTGAAAAATAATTCATTTGGTTAGTTTATTGTGGTAGTGAAGACGATATTGAAAAAAGATGTGGGATCATGAGTTATTGATGAGGCAGTAGCAGCCTTCACTTTTTGTGAGTCTAGGATCTGAAATATTTCTAGAAGAAGACATAATTTATTGTGGGGATATTGTAACAGCTAGTTAACCTCCTTTAGGCATGCCATTTATTTTTTTGGTTTCCCTTTTTTTTGGGTGAGTTGTTGAATTCTCAAGAATGGCAAGCCTTTTCTGGGGAAAATGCCCTAATATTTAATGAGGTATTTTTATTTTGTTTAATAGAGTCTAAATTTTAGTGTGAAATAGGCCTTACCAGGTTCTCCATATTTTCAGATAACATCAGAGGTGGTTTTTGGTATTTTGAGTAGATTCTATTCTCTTTCCAATCTCTTTGGAAATTTCACATCATGAGATGTTTACACTTTATAAGAAGTTTACAGTTTGTGTAATGTTTTCATGTGGTGTATTATTATTTGAGAATAAATTTTTAGACGGTTAAAGGAATGAATGATTTACATGATGTGAATCGAGTTCACATCAAGTATTAGTAATCAGGATGATGCAGTGAATATGTTTTTGACATGAGGGGTTTACATGCCATGTACTATTTTCACATCGTGAGACGGTTGAAGTGATTTATTTAATAAGGGGAAATGTGTTTTTCAATGTCATTTTTAATTCAAGGAATTACATGTTGTGATGTTGATTCACAACGTGTAATCTTCGAGTCTAGTAGTATTAAACACAAAACTAGGATTAATATTGTTTCAATCATTGTACATCCTCACATATCTTTACCTAGAACTCTATTATGTGATTTTTGAAGATCTCCACTCCTTCTAGATCATTCATTCAATGATTTCTCATCCTTGAGGTTGTGATTCATCTCTATGGGTAATAATACATCTATTTATTCTTTGGAATTTGTATGAGGTTCGAAAATGGATATGTTTTTTCATATTCATGGTGAGTTGATGTTTTCTATAAATAATTTATAGTTTCTTGTCAGGACATGTCTCTAAAAAGACAATCCATGGTTTATTGATCCACATTGTCCAAGGTAGATAGGTTTCTATCATTCATGGGATAGGTGTATCATTGAAAGTGAGACAAATTCATTATTTTTTATATCTTCATGAGGAATCAGATTGGATTTGATGAAAGAGGGTTAAAATAAAATGTGATCATGTTTTTTGAAATGTATTTTTTAACAAATTTTGTATATTAGGAACCTTGAGTTCATTAGGATGTATATGAAGGTGACCCTGGTGTTTGTTTAACCAATGGGGGAATATTTTTTATACTGAAAGACTATGTTTAGACATGATATTGGCCTCATTTAGGCTTCTTTTATGTCTATTATATATTCCCATAGTCTAGAGAACAAATGGTGTTCTTTGTTTTTATACATGGTTTATCAAATGATGGTTTATTTCATGGATATTTTTCGCACATTTATTATTTAAAAGTCATTCTTTTATACTTGAAATATTCATTTTAGTGATATTATTTTCATTTTGATTTGGAAAGGAATTTTTTTAATTTTTTTATTAAAATTATTTTTAAAGTATCTCATTGTTTCAATGAGATACATTGTGAATTTTTTATATTAAAACATGTATTGATTCGTTAGTTGTATCCTTTTAATATATATTCTCACATGATACATTCTACATTGGTTTATTAGAATTTGTATTTCCAGACCTAAATATTGGGAAGGGAATCATTTTGCATGACATGTTTTATTATCAAAAATTATTTTCATTTTGGGATATTTTGGAGGTGACAGATGTTGACATGGAGAATGTTGAATCATGTTTGATTCATGTTTTTAGAGATTATCCTGTTTAGATAATTTTGTATGGATCATATTTTATTTCAATTTTCATCATTTTACATTGGATTTTATCTTATTTTATGCATATTCAAGAATATTTCCTATTCTTTTGTTCCACCTTACCTACATGATGGTTTGGCTTGGGTGGCTTGTCTATTTGACTAGGATTGTCCATTATATATCCATGTTTCTTATGACACTAAACCTATAAGATTTTGGTCTAGATCATAATCATGAGTAATGAATATTCATAAAATATTATATAATATATATTTATGAAAATAATGTGTATCTATAGATGAAATGATCTAACCACCATTATATTCACCCTATTAACAATCAGTGTACTTTATACTCTAATTGGTTTGAGTCATCAAGAACCATTCATGGATATGAGTTATAATTACATTTGACTCCATAGGGAACCTAAACATGGTAATCCTTTACAAAACACACATCTGATTGTGTAGTTAAACCCCTAATATGACCTTCTAACTAGAGGTCTCTTCACCAAAAGAAGAAGGTACTCTAATCTCTATATTTCGTTCGAAATATTTTTTTAGAACCCATAATTTAAATATTGTTCAGAAGTAATCCATAATATACTTTCTCAATAACTTCACCACGTGACCCAAGCTCCTCAAGTCATGGATTATTTAATTTTCATTCCCCATTAAAAAGGTGTTGGATACTTATGGTTCTTAAACCCCATTAAAGTTTTCATATAATTCCACTATCCATGGTCTTAGAACAATAACCTAAAACCACATGCAATCATCCCGGGAATTTATTATATTTCCACCAAGAATATTATTCACATCAACCCTATAGTTTAGAAAATTTTCATACATAGATATTATATCTTATTATATTATAATTCATTAAACATCATCATGAACCACACTAGAATCATATAGGTTTAGTGTCTTTGGAAACATGGACACATAAGTAACTTGTTAATAAATTATCTATAGTTCCTCTTGATATGTTCTTCATAACAAGAACCCGTCATAGATATATCATACTCAAAATCATCATACATAACATGTGGAAAGGAATCATAAGTAAGGATGAGCTCAGACGCTCAGTATGGGTAAACAACGGAGATAGAAATGATAATTAAACATAATATGTGCGACAGGGTATGAGAAAATAAGATTTAAATTTTACTATAATAACCACCATATCATAGATCATAATCATTAGTCAGGTAATAAATAGAGGTAGTTCATTATAGATTATTGATATTGGAATCAGAGAACTTAATCCATGAGAGAATAATATCAACATAAGACCAACATTTTTGGCATACACAAAAGAATAGAAAATCATTTCCTAAGACAAGTCGCACAACCAATACTATCATAGTGGTCTAGGTTCACTCCCTATTTAATTTTATTATAGTTATAGATCAGTCATAATACAATTATAGTGTATTTTCTTCACTCCCCGTTATATTGTGTTATTCCAGGTTCACTCACAAGACAATCATAGTGAATTGAGTCCCTTAATTAACTTGGTTTACTCCCCAATCCAATTCTAATTATCTCATTAGATATCCATATTTACCCAATAAATGGGAGGGTTATATATTTTTGGTACCAATATTCACATAATTAAATTCATACATATGTGTTCCATAAGAAAAAAAATATATTTATCATATCAACACTTGTTAAAAGGAAATGAGATTAATAAATAGGTCAACATTTCATCATAGGATAACCTGTGAAAAATAAATGAGCTTCCTAAACATCTTGTCATAATAATAAAAAAACATCAAAATAATGAAAATGGATGGTATCATTGTATCATATCCTTATTAATTCTAAAGTAACAATAAAGTATGTCATCATAGATAGAAAATGTTCCTTTGAAAGATCATTTGGAATATTTCTTGAGGAAAATACACTTTTCACTTTGAAATCACTTATAAAACTCTAAAAAAATCCCAAATAAAATTTTAAACAATTTTTTTGAATAAAATATTTTAATATTTTAAAGGAAACTTAAAATAATTGACTATACATGAAAATGGGAAATCCAATTCATGTTTCCTTGTAAAAACAAATATTCCCTTGACATTTTTAATGAAAAGTGAAAAGTACCTCATTTCTAAAATGTCAAGAAGATTCCTTTTTAAATATTTTTTAAAATGTCAATAATGGGTAAAAATTCCCTAATAAAATTATAGAATAACACTATAAGAAAATGGGTGTTTCGTGGCAGTTTTAAAAACTGCCGCGAAATAGCTTTCGGGCTGGTATTTTGCTACTGTTTTAAAAACCACCGTGAAAAAACCGCCGCGACATGAGTAATTTATTTATTATTTTTTTAATTTATTTTATTTTTTCTAGGATTAGCAGTGGGTTCATAAAAAACTGACATGAAATAACGGTGGTTTGGGTAAAACCGCCGCGAAATGAAAAGAAAAAAATAAAAAAAACATGAGAAACCCCCAAAATCACAAAAATGACCATAACTTCTGATCTGGGCGTCCATTGGAGCGCCCTGACCCGTCAAATCGAAGAACATGAAAAGATATAGAGGAACATATAATCAAAACTATGAGATGGTCTATGATTTGGAATATATGAGACTTATAAGAATATTGAAAAAAGTTCTCCAACTTCATACGACCATAACATTCACTCCGGGTGTCTGTTTGGTTTCTACCACATATCAAATCGAAGCCAGCGAAGAGAGATATACACTAGTTCGACAAAAGAAAGATTTGGTCATTTTTTCTACTACAAACCCCCTCCCCCTAAGGCCTCTAAAAACCTGTTTCTGTCATAGGTGTCCCATCGAACTTGTCTTCAGATGGACCTAACATTTGATTCGCAAGTCAGTTAAGACTCCTCCACCTTCCATATCGTAGTTCGTTCCATGAGCTTCAATTTGATTAGTCGTGGCACTCACATGGACTCCTGGATCATATGTTATGGCCTTTTTAGTGGGTATCAAGTTTGTTATGTTTTTCGATGCCTCGTTGCTAGCACCCTTTCCCCATCAGTTTTTTTAAATAGTCGTAACTTCCGCTCGGCCGGTCTATTCAGCCTCTTTCACCTATCAGCTCGAAGATCGTTTTAGGATCTTTGATTATTTATTATTTATTATTTATTATTTATTATTTATTATTATTTATTACTTGTTCTTTATTATTTATAATTTATAATTTATAATTTATTATTTATAATTTATAATTTATAATTTATTAATATTTATTATTCCTTATTTATTATTATTTAATATTATTATTTATTATTTATTATTTATTATTATTTATTATTAATTTTTGTTTCTTATTAATTATTTGTTATTATTTATTATTTATTATTTATTATTTATTATTTATTATTTATCATTTATTCTTTATTCTTTATTCTTTTAATTTCATAATTTTTTTATTTTATTATTTTATTTTCATAATTTTATAATTTATGAAAATATTATTATAATTTATTTGTTATTTATTATAATAAACATGAAATAATAATAAATAAATCAATAAATAACTAATAAATCAATAATTATTAATTATTAATTATTGATTATTAATTATTGATTATTTCTTGTTGTTTAATTATTATTGAGTTTATATCTATTAGTTATGTATTATTTGTTTCATCAATTTGTATATATAAGTATATTAAATTATGTTTATTAACCACATGACAAGCTTGCTAGAGTGGTAAAGTGTTTCGAAAATATGCAAGTGGTTAGGGGTTCAAATCTCACCAGACGTAGTATTTCTTTATATTGCATGGGCATGTGCATGGGCATTTTCATGGGCATGTGCATGGGGATTAGCATGCATGCATGGATAAAGTAAATAAAGTAAAGTGAATTAAATGATATAAATAAATAAAATATGAAATAAATAAATAAAATAAATACAAAAAATTTAATAAATAAAATAAATAAAGAAAATAAAATAAAGAAAATAACTAAAATAAATAATGAAAATAAAATAAATAATGAAAATTCTATAAATAAAATAAATAGAGTAAATTGAATAAATAGATTAAAATAAATAGAATAAAATAAATAAAATATAATAAAATATAAAAAATAAAATAAAATAAATAAAATAAATAAATAGAATAAATTAAATAAAAAAATAAAAAAAATAAAAAAAATTAAAAAAAATTAAAAAAAAAGAAAACAAAAAACAAATAAAAATGAAATAAAAATGAAATGAAAAAGAAATAAAAAATAAATAAAAAATTAAAAAATAAATAAAAAATAAATAAAAAATAAAAAAACCATCACGAAACGTTCTACAGTGGCTTTTGAAACCACCTCGAATAGTTTCCAGACCCACGATTTATTATCGGTTTTTCAAAACCACCGCTAATCGATTTAGCGATGGTTTAAACCACTAAGAAACGAAAAAAACCACCGTTAAATCGTGATTTTTCCATAGTGTAATATAAATATATATTTACAAATATTTTTTGACAACATGATAATGCAGAAAAATTCGTTTCGACCAAAGAGTTAATTAACTCCATTTTTACAAAAAAAAACTGTCTTTTACACTCTTGAGTACAAAATAGGGGGGATGAAATTAAAACATGTAATATATATAAATAACTAAAGAAGATTAAAATTCTCTGTATTCATGATATACAGTTCAGAAAATTACATCTGGGTAAACATAATCATAAATAATCCTGATAAAAAATGAGAATATTACCTTAATACCTTATCTTGAGTTTATTATTCTTCAAAATCATTTTAAACAACTGTATAATAAATTTAGTTTTATTATATTTTTATAAAATATTAATTTACATACTTTTAATATTATATATTATCCACTTACCACATTTAAACACCTATTTATAATAATTAGTTATTAAAATCAACATTTCAAGGGCTAATAGTTTAGTTTTTCATGTGAATTTCGGTTCATTACATCTTCTCCTAATAAAATGATTGTGCTTCCATTATATATCCATATGACATATAAAACAAAAATGAAAAAAAAATCAAATCACTCCATGGAGGTTTTAGCCCACACTTGCGCATGAGCGACATTACAATTTTCAAATAGATTAGAAGGGAGATGTTAGTTATGGTATTTTAATTAAAGTAGAATAAAATATATCATAAGTATAATATATAAAAATTAAAACAATATTAGTGACCATCCATGAAATATGGTGACATGAAATTAGTTTTATTGCTATGTGAAGGTGGTAGTCCGGAGGTACCCATCAGTAATACATTCGATTCCAATTTGTGGGAAAGGAGGGTGAATAATGGTGGTTATATAATCATAAAAAAATATTTATATTTATGATACCAAGGTTATTATTTTATTATTAATAACACATAATTATAGGAGGTATAATAATAAATAACTTGAAAGAGGTCAGGTTGTATTATTACCTCTTTTTTGGTAGGCCTCCTCGAGATCCTTTCTTAAGGGCCCTTTGGAGTTTTATTTTAGGAATAAAATCACATTAGATTAATGTATATGGTATTTAATAAAATACTTTTTAATGTTTTGATTTAGATATAAGGCTGAAATTGGTGTATTAATAGAAATGAGGGTTTTCGTTCTGTAATTTGGGTTGAGGGGACTCGTTAAATCATTTAAAAGTTTAATATATAATAAACTTTTATGATGAAAAATTCTTAAAAAAGACATAGATTAAAATAAATATAGTATATTGTTAAAAATATAACATTTTAATGGGATTTATTCATGCTTTTGTGTCATTTTAACCATTATTTGTTTTGTTTAATTTCATAGTAGACCTGTTTGAACCTTTACTATATTGAATGATTTTTTTTATCAATTAATTATGACTAAAAATGAAACTAGAATCAGTACCAAAATTGGAAAAGATTATTACAAATATGGAATCCATTTGAACAAATTCAATTCATATAATTTTAACAATTTAATTTAAAATTATACTTAAAAAATACAATGAAATTCATTTTTCCATAAAAATGGCTTCTTAAGTATATTTTTTTCGTTACATAAATACAATATAAAAGTAATTGAAATGATCTTCTTTGGATTATTAATAATATAAGTGAACTAATTTTAAATTTAACACCATTTTCATACAAAATATAACGTTATATATAATTTAATAAAAATAAAATCATCAATTAAAATTGGTATTTTAACTATTCATCGAAAAACCATTCTTTTCAGAAAATTTGGTTATTATTGTACATTCCTCTAATATAATTTATAGGTTATACTAACATAATATATTTTGTTCACTTAGATTCGAGGTCACATGTTTCACAAGATATATAAGAAATTAATTTATTTGAAAATAAATATATCATAAAAGCTTCAGTTGTTACACTCTACCACGCTTAAATTGAATTTGTCCCTCAAGATTACATCAATCAAAAATAAAAAAATGGGGATATATCTATTTTTATTATATCCAAGGCTCTAAATAATCTTCTTATAAATTATGATTCCTCATGGTAAATTTCAACAAATGAGTAGTCATGTTATGTAGCACATTGTCTCTATGATCCAGGATTTATATTCGTATTTATTCATAGAATTGATAAACAAATTTGGTGAAACCTATGATTTCAGTACATATATAGTATTAGGTATGTACTTACTTAGGAGAGATACATGGATCACATCGTGAACTTGAGAGAGTTTTGGTGGAAGTGTCATGTGATAAGCTACCATCCCTACTAGATCAAGAATACAAATAGGGACAATATACCGTTGTTTAACATTCCCAACTTTTTGAATCTCACAACCTTTTCCATGGTGAAATTCAAAGGAATTAATTATCACTAACTTTTAATTCTAGGTCTCACTAATGATAATCAACATAAATTATATGTCGACTCTGAACTACCAGATATGGATCTGAATGGAATTGATTTTCTCTACTATCTCCTCATATTGGTCGTTCCCCAATAGTATGATGTCACCAAATCCATCCCCCTATGATGATCTCCAAAACATTCTTCTATTAAAGTTTTTATAAAAATCATTCATAATTATTTAGTGACAGCCATTGTTATGCGAATACTTGATTAGAATAGGGTGTTAATCTAAAACACCCACGAAATCTAAAAAAATTATCATATACTCTATACTTATTAAATTGTTCTATAAGACTTGCCATATGCTTTTGGATGATAATAGGTTATGAAATTTAATATTTTATACTGGTTTGGCAGAGGAATTCAGAAGAACATCAAGGTTAACATCAGTTCTCAATTAGAAATAATAGAATGTAGAAAACCATGAAACCTTAATAATTAAAATAAATTATCAAAATCCGATGAAAATATAAATATTATCTAATATAAATAAAGTATGAGGAGTTCTTAAGGTGCTCAACCACAACCCAAATAACATTATAGACTTTAATAATATTTGGGAGTCAAATGATAAAATCAATGGCGGTGTTTTTCCATTTCCATTTTGGTATGGGTAAGGTCCTAAAATCATCTAAAAGCCTTGTCTCTCATCCTTAATTTATTGATATTCATAGAAGAAAAATATATACTCTAAAATATCTCTCTTCTCATGGTCCATCCATAAATACAAATTCCAATATCTATACATCTTTTTTACAAAATAGATGAATAGAGAATGATAAACAATAATAATTATTCAATAGTTCCTTATTCAAATATGGTATGGATGAGACATATATACTATTCGGGAACCTTATGAGTCCATCATAATGATGGTTAAGAAAGAAACATTTATCACATTATTTTGTAGGTCCAAATTTTCATTCTGAACCTCTTTAATCATTACAAAGATACATGGTTGATTAATATTTTGATAAAGATAACATTTACCTCTTCCTTTAATATTTTCAAATCTATCCTTTGAAAATCCAAAAATATTCCATATTTTGAGATTCTTAACATAGATAAGATTTTTTGATCCTTTCAACTAATATCATATGTCCTCCTGTTTGGTTTCCTAGGGTCATAATGTATTGATTAGTCATAATTTTAGTCCACTCCAACCATATTCTTTAAAAAATATTCAATTATTAGTGAATGTATACATTAATATTTTATGATCAACATATATATCAATCATTTTTCTATAAAGATGACACCTCCATATATTTAATTCCAAAATTATGACATGTAACTCCAAATCATGATTTGCAAAATTTTTCTCATGAACAATAATTTATATGGGGAATATGCTATAACCACATCATTCTACATGAGGATGCATACTAGTCCCTTATTTGATGCATCACTATAGATCACAAGCAATTCTCCACTATTGGGTAGTATAAGCAAATGGTCTCTAATTAATCCACAATTAAATTCATTGAAATTTTACTCACATTTATCCTTCAAAAGTAACTTAGATCCCTTACATGTTAAATTTATTAGTGGATTTGAATGTCATGAGAAATTATCCCAAATGCATTTATGATATCCTTCCAAACCACGAAAAATATTGATATCAGTCAGAGTAGTGGGAACGGTCCATTGATAAATAATGGTTTTCTTTGAGGGATCCACTGATATACCCTGATATGACATTATATGACCAAAAATGGAAAATTATTATATCCATATCTCACACATAGTTAATTTTTCAAACCAATAATCCATCATCAAGTTCATTAAAAATATCTACAAATGATCTTCATACTCTTACTTCCTCTTTGAATATATATTTATATTATCCACAAAGACTAAAAATAATTGATTATGTTAATCCAAAAAAAAGTATTCATTAAATACATGATGATATTCAGATAATTAGTAAGATCAAATGGTATCACTACAAAATAATATTTTCTATACCTCATATAGATGGATATATTGGTATTTCCTTCACTTATAATCCTAATGTGATATAATCCATATCAAAAATAAATAATACAAAAATATTGATCTCATTGTAATTGAACAAATAAATCATCAGCATGGGGAGAGGATACCTATTCTTAATTGTGATCTTGTTACATTCCCAAAAATAAATATATATTTTCATTGATCCATACAATTTTTTAACAAAATGAACAAGTGAACCATATGACGATGAAATTTGATATATGAATCACTTGTCATGATTTTCCTAGAGTTTCTTCTCCAATTACTGCAACTGAATCAGGTCCATTCTATATGGAGACTTTAAAATTGGTGTAGCACTAGTTATGATTTCTATTGAACACTCAACATCTCAATTTGGGGGAAGACTATGAATTTATTTTATAATTACATCAATAAAAATCCACGCAATAGACATAAATTCAATGAGTAGTTCCTCCTGAACCATATAATATAACCACCTATTTTGAATAGTAATCTTGATTCATATAATTGATGAAATTTCCATCAGAAGATTATATTTATCATGACATTGATAGAAGAACATAGTATGGTTTGAAATATCAAATGAGATATTCCATTCATAATAATTGATGTGGTATTTTTATAAATAATTCTAATTCATGCCTATGAAAACATCAAATTCAACAAGAGGGAGAATAAAAAAAATTTGGATGAAGATTCCAAAATAAATCAATTGGATAAGATTCAATGATTGATATGTGATCATCACACCTTTAGTTTTTTTATACTAATTTAATATGTAGTCATTAGGTCGGTATTTTAATACACTTAAGAAATTATTATAATATAATGCTTTGGGTTCATTATGAATTGAATATGACATTGTAAGCTTTAGAGTGTACAGTAAGTGTACTGTAACGACCCAAAGTTTCATTAATGGAAAATCCCTCTTGATACAGTTAAATGTCTCTTTATAAAAAATGTTTTTATAAGATGTCAACTTCTTTGGTTTTATGATAAGAGTTGTGACCGTTACTTTTATAGCCGTTGAACTGTGATCACATGATTAGAATAAATATAAGGCTTTAACAAACCAAATTTTACTCAGACAAAGGAAGCAATGGCCTCATCCAGTAGAATGACCCCATACGAATCCCATTTGTCAGAGCTCGGAAAAGAGGTGGAATCCTTCGGCTTCGCCCTTGACCAAGCCCAAGATGAGCTTCATTATGTCAAGCTCGAACACGACCGTCTATGGGAAAAGTGGAAGTTGATAGAGATTACCACTCGAGCGATGTTATCCGAGCCGCCCCAAGAGTCTGTCACCATCACACACCTTACCCTTAGGTTTTATGTGGCTATTTTAAGGGGTTATGTAACAAATAAGTAGTACTATGTTCATGTACATTATTTTTGTATATAATAATGAATATAATTTCTAGTCATTTTTGAGACATTGTAAATAGTATTTAAAGTACAAATGGTGTTTTTAGTTATTATTTAATTAAAAAATCTATTTTATTAAATTAAGGGATTTATGAATTAAAAAATATTGTAATAAAATAAAAATAATATTATTAAATTGATTTTTATTAAAAATAAATGATCTTATAATTTTATGAATGCAATTAAATTTTTTATTAAGGTTTGAAAGCCATTTCTGTCAAAACCGGGGAATTTTCGATAAATGTCGGTTTTTATTTGAAAAGTGAGAATTCAAATTTTTAAAAACTGTTTTAGATAAAATAAATGTTATTTTTGGAATCAGGACGTTGAAATTATCCAACGGTGAATTTTTCATAATTTTCTGAGACCGTCAAATTTTTGGGTAAACATTAAATATCATTTAAATATATAATGTGTTTTATGACATAATAATGAAACAATGGTGATGTAATAAAATACCATAAACATTATGTTCGGCCAATATATGTTTTATCATTAAAATAGTGAGGTTTTGGTTTTGTTTTAATTACTTTTCAAAGCATTAATGAACCCTTCAAGACATATTCAACACTTTGCCTTTTTAAATTAATTTCCATGGTAGTGTGACTCACCTCCACATAAGCAACCCTAATATTTTAATAAGTTCGGACATGAGCCATATAAAATATTGTTTTCCTATTTCCTTTTCCAGAAAACATGGGCAAAAACCATGGGATGGTTTGTGGTTTGGATTAGTTTAATATAAGGGGGCCCAAACCTAAATAATAAAGAATTTTCTCACATTTCCTATATAAACCCACCCAAGCTCCCACTTCCTCCCCACTAAAATCCATTGGAGTTCGTCCAAACTCTGCCCTAATCTCTCTAGTATCCTCCTAAGGTTCCCCAAGCTCCCAAGAAGCCTCTCACAAGCCTCTCTCTAGCCTTTGGAAGCACACTTCCATGTTAGGGTTTTTTCTTCCTTTCTCATTTTTGTCAATTTTCATTACGTTGTATTTCCCTTTTAATTTTCAATTATGAATACTGGGGTATGGTTTCTCACCTCCCCCATACTTCCCTATTATTGTTTTAATGATGGGATACCCCTTTCTCTCCATTAAATGCCTCCCATGTACACCCGTTACTATGCCGAAATTCCGAAAGGAACTTCTCTCTCTTCTTTTACATTCAAGCAATACTTTTGTATCATGAATCTAAATTCCTTTTCAATTGTTGGGACATGTATCTATATGACCTACTTACTTTCCATTACATGTAAATATGATGAGGAACCCCATTTCCCTCTCATCAACCATTTTTATGAATTCTTATGTCACGCCGTTACGCTGCCGAAATCACATCGATTTTCTAAGCCAATGTCATTGTATAGTGAATACAATGCCCATTTCTCCATCAAGGTTATTCACCTTTATGCACATTTACATATCTATTATAAAGTTTCACATATGTATTCCACATTCATTTATCATGGAATAAATTATTATGTTTTATGAATCCATGTTTTATGGTCCATGTGGCACACTTATGCATGAAATTAAATGTTTAAGAAGGGTGCGCCCTTATAGAGCTCCAATGCATTGGGTAAAGTATTGTATCATGATACGTCATGTGCAATGAGTGTTGACTCATGATAATTCAAGTGCAATGAGGGTTTACTCGTGCTTCATGTGCAATGAGGGTTAACTCATGCTCCAGGTGCAATGAGCCTTGGCTCATGCTAAATCCATGTTAAGTGTTGTTGCCACATTTCCATGTTATGATTATCATTTTTTATCATGCCTTTATGTTCATGTTTCTTTTATGCTCTATTGATATTCCTATTGTCTAACATGAATTTTACTCCTCATGTTATTCCATGTGTACTCCCTTACTGGGTTTTATAGCTCACCCTTTTCTTATGCATGTCCTCAGGTTATCCCATGCAATGCTAAGTATGAGGGAATGTAGTGGTCATGTAAAGGAAGTTTTCAATAAAGATGTTGTATTTCATGTTTTATGTTTTTTATGTAATGATCCTAAGACCCAAAGACACTAAACTTCTGTATCTTCTTTGTTGTATCAAGTGAAGTTTTATGTAATAAAGCATGTTTATTTTGTAATAAAAAGCAGGGTTGTCATAGTGGGTATCAGGGGATAGGTTTAGATATTTTTGGGATTAGGAAACCCTAGTAAGGCCTTAGATACAAAACTAATTATATTATAAACATCCCTAAGTTTTGGTAAATACTATGTAAGTGGTTTTTCAAACAAATACATCCATGTCTGGATACGAGCAGGTAGAGGCGGCTCTGGCACAGATGTATCCTAGGGGTAAAACTCGAAAACACCGCTTTGAGCTAGACTCGAATGGGAACTGGTGCATGACAACGGGCCTTGCTGCACTCTTGGTTATGACACTCCTGGGGGATATGTTTTGATAAATTAAAAATCTTGGTATGTACACTTATTAAGGAAAAAATGCCCCTAAGAATATATGTTAGAATGTAGATCATGAAAAGCCTAGATTGAATCCTATAGACTCATGAGTTAAGGAAATAAAAGTTTATTTATATGTCATAAACTTTTGTCTTTGGATTACCCTTTATGTGTTACCCCTAACTATCCTTTTATTCTATCCAATTGTCGGTAATAGGAGGACTCGGGCTAACAACCGTTGTGAAGATCAGTGGGATGATTGTACTAATGAGATGCCAAATCCAATGGGAGCGGGAATCACGATCTTTGTCACGCTTCTCTCTAAACTAACTCATGTTTTGAATAGTAACAAGGGTCAAGAGGAACGTTCAACCCCCCTAAGAAAGAACAAGTCGCTATCGAGAGCTTCATGAGACAAAGGCCTCCTGCTTTTAGTGGATCATCTGAACCCACGATCTCTAAACAATTGATCAACTCTATTGAAAAGATATTCTCCATCCTCAAATGTTCCGAACAAGAGAAGGTTCTCCTGGCGGATTATTTTACGGAGGGTGAAGCTGATCAATGGTGGAAATTGATCAAAAATACGATGCCGGAGGAGGAGATCAAGGCTTTGGAATGGAAGGAATTCTGGAAGATGTTTTTCGATAAATATTTTCCGCGCACCCTCCGTCTTAAGATGGAAGGGGACTTCCTTTCCCTCAAGAAAAAAGATGAAGAATCTGTGGGAGCGTACGAGTAATAATTCACAAGGCTTGTACGATACGCTTCCGGCTTCGTCATTACCCCCGAATGCAAGGTTGACCGCTTCTTTGGTGGGCTAAATCCTAGCTTGTGGAAAGCATTAGTGATCCGCGACTTCGACAGTTATGAGAAAATTGTTTGATGTGCCCTCAAGGTCAAATGGAGATCGGAGAATCACAGGGGTATCATGGGGAAAAGAAGCATAAGGTGGAATTCAATGATGGTGGTCCGATGGATAAATCCAATGGTGATAAGAAGTTCTAGCACCCCACTTGCCAAAAGTTTGAAAAGAAGCACCCTAGAAATTTCCTTAAGGGGACGAGAAAATGCTTCTGGGGTGGAAGAGAAGGGCACCTAGCTATTAACTGTCGGCAAGAAGGACCCACGACTGTGACAGAAGACAGGAATGCTTTGTTCGAACATCAACGCGTTGTTCAATGCTACAAATGCAAAGAACTGGGTCATTTTGCAAATTAGTGCCCTAATACAAGGGTTATAGGAGGCAACCAACAACCTCCAAGACTACAAGGAAGAGCTTTTGCCATCACTTCTGCCGAATTGAACCACGACAACAAAGTGGTGACAGGTACGCTAGTTATTCATTCAAGAATAGTGATCATACTTTTTGATTCAGGTTCTATGCATTATTTTATATCTCGAAAGTTTATTTGAACAATCCCAGCACCACCACAAATCATGGAAGTAAAGATGTCGGCGAGTATGAAATATGGGGAAATCATTGCATCCCATGAATATAAGTCCTCCTCTGTTATAATATGTGTATTGAATTTCCCGGCGAAGATCGTCATACTCCCTCTGGTGGAATTTTATGCAATTCATTGCATGGATTGGATTTCGTTATATAAATCCAACATAAATTGTCGGGAGAGGGAAATCACACTCCATATGGGGAATCGACCCCCGATTATTTACAAGTGTCCGGAGGAAGATGAATCTCCTTTAGCTCCATCATCTCATGAATGGATATTACTACCCTATGAGCACGCATATCTAGCTCAGATGATAGAGTCCAAGGAAGAAACCATCCATGAAGAAATGCCTATTGTGAGGGAATTCGCGGAAGTGTTTTTCGAGGAACTGCCTGATCTTCCTCTAAGAATAGATATTGAGTTCTCAATTGAACTTATACCTGGGGCGCTACCAATATACAAGACTCAAAATAGAATGGCTGTTGTTGAGCTTGAGGAGCTAAAGAAACAACTACAGGAGAATCTGGATAAAGGGTTTATACGCCCAAGTGCTTCACCATGGGGTGCACCAGTCCTCTTCGTCAAGAAGAAGGATGGGTCAATGCAGCTTTGCATCGATTATCATGAACTTAACAAAATCACGGTAAATAACAAGTATCCACTCCAATGAATTGATGACTTGTTCGATCAGTTGCGTGGAGCACAATATTTCTCCAAGGTGGACTTGTGGTCGGGATATTATCATGTAAGGTTGAAGAAGGAAAATATCCCCAAGACTGCTTTTCGTACAAGGTACGGGAACTATGAATTCATAGTAATGCCTTTCGGACTCACCAATGCTACAGAAATTTTCATGGACATGATGAATAGACTCTTTAGGGATTACCTTGACAAATTTGTGGTAGTATTTATAGATGATATTCTAATATACTCCAAAACCAAGGAGGATCATGGGGATTATTTAAAAACTATACTAGAGACTTTGCGCAAGGAGAAGCTCTATGAAAAGTATAGCAAGTGTGAGTTCTGGTTGAAGGAAGTCTCATTCTTGGTCCATATCATCAGAAGCAATGGGATATCTGTGGATCCCTCCAAAACAGATGCAATTGAGGGACGACCGAGGCTAACATCAGTAACAGATATCCGTAGCATCTTGGGGTTTTCTGGATATTATCGACGATTTGTGAGAAATTTCTCACGATTATCCAACCCTCTTACCAAGCTATCTCGAAAGGGTGTAAAGTTTTCTTGGAGTGATGAATGTGAGAAAAGTTTCAAGGAGTTGAAAAGGAGGCTTATCACTGCGCCCGTGCTCACTTTACCCACAAGTGGAGAACTTTTTGTGGTATTCAGTGACACCTCAAAGAAGGGATTAGGCTGTGTGCTGATGCAGAATGATAAAGTGATATCCTATGCCTCAAGGCAGTTGAAAATCCCAGATCGAAACTATCCAATGAATGATCTAGAGTTGGCGGTGGTGATCACTGCCTTGAAAATATGGTGGCATTATCTCTATGGAGAGAAATGTGAGATATGTACTGACCACAAGAGTCTTAAATATATATTCACACAGAAAAAGCATAATATGCGCCAGAGAAGATTTATAGATCTGATCAAGGATTATCATTGTTCAATACATTACCACCCTGGGAAAGCGAACAAGGTGGAGGATGCCCTAAGTAGAAAGGATCCAGTGATTCTATCAATGATGAGAATTGAGAAGGATCCAATATTCATATACTTGATGAAGATGGACACGGGAATCATAAAGAAGGGAACATCATCAGTCCTTTAACAAATTATTTCTCAACCATCTCTTTTGTAAAGGTTAATGGATTCTGAAAAGGATGATTTGGGAATTCAAGAAAAAGTGGAAGCTATCAAAAAGGGGAAATCATCAGAGTTTAATGTTAATAAAGAAGGAATTGTGTGATTTGGGAAAAGACTATATGTTCCATCAAGTCTGGAGCTGAAGAAGGAACTTTTGGATGATGCACATAGTTCAAATTTCCCTATTCACCCAGCGAGCACAAAGATGTATCGAGATCTCCGAGAAAACTTTTGGTGGGATAATATGAAGAAGGAGATCGCTGAATATACATCAATGTGCATGGTGTGTCAACAAGTAAAGGCAGAGAGGCCGAAATCTAAGGGGATGATGCTACCATTGCCCATACCAGAATGGGAATGGGAGAACATCACCATGGACTTTGTCACCGGACTTCCAAGGACATCCAAAGGCAACAATGCAATCTGGGTTGTTGTGGATCATCTTACAAAGACTGCACACATCATTGCTATTCGAGAGGATTTATCTTTGGATCAACTGGCACAGATATATATTAGGGAGGTGGAAAGGTTTCATTGAGTACCACTATCTATTGTGTCTGACCGAGATCCAAGATTCACCTCTATGTTTTGGAAGAGTCTTCAACATGCTCTGAATACTGAACTGGACGTCAGTACGGCCTATCATCCTCAAACTGATGGCCAATCCGAGCAGACTATCCAAACACTTGTGGATATATTGAGTGTGTGCTCAATGAACATTAAAGGAGGATGAGATCAACATCTTCCTCCGGTTGAGTTCTCTTATAATAACAGTTTCCACTGGAGCATCCAAATGGAACCATATGAAGCCCTTTATGGGAAAATGTGCTGAACACCGGCATGTTGGGATGAGGTCAGTGAACGTAAGCTTCATGGACCAGAAATGGTCGAGGAAATGGTGGAGAAGGTGAAAACCATTCAGCAGCATATCAAGGCAGCCTAGAGTCGACAGAAGAGTTATGTAGATAATCGTTGATGAGACCTTGAATTTAAAGTTGGAGACATAGTTTTTCTATGCATATCTCCTTGGAAGAAGGTCATAAGGTTTGGAAAGAAAGGGAAGTAATGTCCAAGTTACATTGGCCCCTTTGAGGTTCATGATAGTGTTGCGGCTGTGGCCTATCGACTAGCACTTCTACCTACCACGGTCAAGGTGCATGATGTCCTTCATGTTTCCCTCTTAAGGAAGTACATAACAGACCCTGCACATGTACTCTCTTCTGAGGTGGTACAATTGTAAGATGATCTTTCTTATGAGGAACAACCAGTGAATATCTTAGATATTAGAGAAAAAGTTCCACGAAATAAGACAATGCCCCTCGTCAAGGTATTGTGGAGAAACAAAAAGTTTGAAGAAGAGACTTGGGAATTGGAGGATATGATGAAGCTGAGTTACCCTCTTTTGTTTTAGTGTGGGAGAAGGAAAATTTCAAGGGCGGAATTTCTTAAGGGGGGAATATGGTAACGACCCTAGGGTTCATTAATGGAAAACCCCTCTTGATCCAGTTAAATGTCTCTTTATAATTTTTTTATTAGATGTCAACTTCATTGGTTTTATGATAAGAGTTGTGATTGTTCCTTTATTAGTTGTTGAATAGTGATCACATGATTAGTATAAATATAAGGCTTTAACTAACCAAATTTTACTCAGAAAAAGAAAGCGATGGCCTCATCCAGTAGAATTTCCCCATACGAAGCCCATTTTTCAGATCTCAGAAAAGAGGTGGCATCCTTGGGCTTCTCCCTTGACCAAGCCCAAGTTGAGCTTCATTATGTTAAGCTCAAACGCGACCGTCTACGGGAAAAGTGGAAGTTGATAGTGATTACCACTCGAGAGAAGTTATCTGCGCCACCCCTAGAGTCTGTCACCATTGCACACCTTACCCTTAGGTCTTATGCGGCTATTTTAAGGGTTATGTAACAAATAAGTAGTACTATGTTCATTTACATTATTTTTGTATATAATAATGAATATAATTTCAAGACATTTTTGATACATTGTAAATAGTATTTAAAGTACAAATGGTGTTTTTAGTTATTATTTAATGAAGAAATATATTTTAATAAATTAAGGGATTTTTGAATTAAATATTATATTAATAAAATAATAATATTATTATTAAATTAATTTTTATCAATAATAAATTATCTTATAATTTTATGAATGCAATTAAATTTTTTATTAAGGTTTGAAAGCCATTTCTATCGAAACCCGTGAATTTTCGATAAATGTCCGTTTTTATTATAAAATTGAAAATTCACATTTTTTGAAAATTATTTAGATAAAATAAATGTTATTTTTGGAATCAGGACGTCGAAATTATCCAACCGTGATTTTTTCATAATTTTCTGAGACAGTCAATTTTTTGGGTAAAAATTAAATAAAATTTAAATATATAATGTTTTTTATGACATCATAATGACCCAATGGGGATGTGATAAAATTACATAACCCTTATGTTCGTCCAATATATGATTTATCATTAAAATAATGAGTTTTTGGGTTTGTTTGACTTACTTTTCAAAGCATTAATGAACCTCTCAAGACATATTAAACACTTTGCCTTTTTAAATTAATTTCCATGGGAGTGTGACTCACCTCCACAAAAGAAACACTAATATTATAATAAGTTCGTACTTGGGACTTATAAAATATTGTTTTCTTATTTCCTTTTCTAGAAAACATGGGCAAAAAACATGATATGGTTTGTTGTTTGGATTAGTTTAATATACGGGGTCCCAAACCGAAATAATAAAGAATTCTCTCACCTTTCCTATATAAACCCACCCAAGCTCCCACTTCCTCCCCACTAAAATCCTTTGGAGTTCATCCAACCTCTGCCCTAATCTCGATAGAATCCTCCCAAGGTGCCCCAAGCTCCCAAGAAGCCTCTCACAAGCCTCTCTCTAGCCTTTGGAAGCACACTTCCATGTTAGGGTTTTTTCTTCCTTTCTCATTTTTGTCAATTTTCATTAAGTTGTATTTTCCATTTAATTTTAAATTATGAATGCTGGGGTATGGTTTATCACCTCCCCCATACTTCCCTATTATTGTTTGAATGACGGGATACCCCTTTCTCTCTTATTAAATTCCTCCCATTTGCACCTGTTACTATGCCAAAATTCCGAAAGGAACTTCTCTCTCTTCTTTTACATTCAAGAAATACTTTTGTATCAAGAATCTAAATTCCTTTTCAACTATTGGGACTTGTATAGACAAGAAATACTTACTTTCCATTACATGTAAAAATTATGGTGAACCCCTTTCTCTCTCATCAACCATTTTTATGAATTCTTATGTCACGCCGTTACGCTGCCGAAATCACACCGATTTTCTAAGCCAATGTCATTGTGTAGTGAATACCACGCCCATTTCTCCATCAAGGGTATTTAGCTTTATTAACATTTACTTATTGATTATAAAGTTTCATGTATGAATTCCACATTACATTATCGTGGAATAAATGATTATGTTTTATGAATCCATGTTTTATGATCCATGTGGCACACTTTTGCCTGAAATGAAATGTTTAAGAAGGGTGTGCCCTTATAGCGCTCCAACGCATTGGGTAAAGTATAGTATCATGATACGTCATGTGCAATTAGTGTTGACTCATGATAATTCAAGTGGAATGAGGGTTTACTTATTCTTCATGTTCAATGAGTTTTTACTCATGCTCCATGTGCAATGAGCCTTCGGTCATGCTAAATCCATGTTATGTGTTGTTGCCACATTTCCATGTTATGATTATCATGCTTTATCATGCCATTATGTTCATGTTTCATTTATGCTCTATTTATATGCCTATTGTCTAACATGTATTGTACTCCTCATGTTATTCCATGTGTACTCCCTTACTGGGCTTTATAGCACACCCTTTTCTTATGCATGTCCTCAGGCTATCCCATGCAATGCTAAGTACGAGGGAATGTAGTGGTCATGTAAAGGAAGTTATCAATAATGATGTTGTATTTCATGTTTTATGTTTTTATGTAATGATCCTAATCCCCAAAGACACTAAACCTCTCGATCTTCATTGTTGTATAATGTGAAGTTTTATGTAATAAAGCATGTTTATGTTGTAATAAAAAGCAGGGTAGTCATATGTACGATTCACCAATTCATAATCACACCACACATCTTCAATAGTGTTACTATGAGACGTTAATTTGTCTCTAGTATCAAGAGGTGTTTCTAAATCAATAATTTTCATTAACCTTTTTATTAGAGTATTGTAGAGAAAAATTACCATAATCCATGAACTTGAATCACTGGAGTGTGGGTGGGGCATTCTGTGTTTCTTTCTATTTATCATTTTCTAAATTATTAATCTCATTACTTCAAAATTCAATTCCATATTGACCATAATTTCAATACATAAATAATTTAACTGTCTCGTTAATAAAATTTCAACCATTATTCATTCCACACTTTTAGAATAATGGAAATCTTGGGATCTTATGTCCATGGTTCATATAATTTTATTTTAATTCCATATCTATTTTCTTATCAAAATCACGATATCTATGGCTACCTATAATATGCATTTCTACTATGATAGTGCGTCAACTGATTTCTTCATATCTACTAAAGTACCATATAGAATATTCCCATTAGAGACATGGTTTTACACTGTTGGAGAATTAACCAACCATTCTTTCAGTTTGGATTATAATAATAGAAACAAATATTACAAGTATTGTAAAATTATCCTCTTAAGTACAAAATGACTCATCATTCTTATTATTTATCCAATTGATTTTTTTCTCCAATTTCATTAATACATATTATGATTGTACCTATTGAAAAATAAAGTCCAAAAATCTACCTATTATATAGAGTTAATTTTTTCCCATTTCCTCAAATTCATTATAGGGTCCACCATTGACCTTCTCCACCTTCCAAGCAAAAATCATCTAAAATAACTCTTCATGTTATTAGAATTAAAGAACAGAAAATATATTTTCTGTGGATTATAACCTTTTCTTGATAATTAGTGGATCTAGGTACCCACTAAAATATGGTTGATGCAACAACATTAAGGGTTTTATAGAATGTAGTTCCCTCATTTACTCATTTGGAAGCTCAATATGATTCAAATATTGAGAATGTTATGTAATCATATAAACAAGATTTTTTATTCCAAATTCAATAAAATGTGGCTACTAAGGAGAAAACTATATTTATTTTCTATCTCATTCAAACTTAACATATTTACATCATGTTCCATCGTTTGACCGAAACCAATAATAATAGTGTGAGAAACAATAATCATAGTGGGATATTGAATAATCACAAAAAAATAAATTATTGTATTTATAAATCAGGACATATTATTTTAAATTTATGATACCACAGGTTTAACCTACCATATTCATTATCATAATTTATTCAAATCCTTCTTAATTATTTATTATAAAATTGTGAGTTAACATAAGAATATCCCTCGACATTATCAAATTAGGTGTGCTGAAGGGAACACTCACCGTGGACTGGAATAATGGTCATGATATACTAAATAAACTATTTTTATTGGATTTTAACCAAAGAGGCATATCTCTCAAAAGAAATTACACTATTATTATCATGATAAGGGTTTTTTCTCAGAATACCACAATGCATTATTTACCATGACATAGAATGTTCTCCTCTACATTATATTTTCCAAATGTTTCACATTGATTTTTTCACATCCTAGTTTCCAAATGTTATTAAACCTTTATCTAATATAAATTATAATGAACCATAATTTTTATGAATATAAATATATTCATTTTAATAAAACATCATAAAAAACATTACCATCCATACAGAAGTCATATAGGTTTAATTTATTTGGAAAATATGTTCATAAAAAACCTATTTGTATAGGATATATATAATCTCCCAATAAGTTATTTATAAATAGTACCCTTCTTAGACATATCATACATAAAAATATTCTACATAAACTAGTGAAATGGTATATAATAAAGGGTGATCTCAAATTCTTAGTATGGGTAAACAAGACAGATATCAATGATCATTTAAACATAAAATGATAATAAGGGTAAGATAACATGATGGAAAAAATTGGAAACTATACCCTACATATAATATACAATAATATTTATTCTTGTTATAATTCTTGATATTTCATATGAAATTAATCAAAAAATAATCAAATCTCATGATTTATGGGAGCATAACAAACCAAGGGCATATGTTTATAACATACACATAAACATAAAATTTCATTTCCTTAATCAAGGATCAGTTCTGAGACAATGTTAGTGGAATGGTAACACTTCCCATTCTGTCATATTAGTCTAGGTTCACTCCCATGACAATCATCGTTGATATAGTCCCTTATTGGACTAGGTTCACTACCCATTCAAGTCATGATTATCTCATGAGATATCCACCATTAATAAATATTATAGTTGTACATATAATTTAAGACCCACACATCACATAATAAAAAGTACACATATGTGTTCCACGAAATCCTAAATCATTCATCAAAGCATAACCCATTAAAATGAAAAGAGCTTTATAAAAGTTTCAACATTTCATTATAACGATACTCGTGGAACATAAATGAGTTTCATAAACATTGTGTCATAAAAATTGAAAAACATGATGAGAAGAAATAAGTATGGACTCATTGGATCATATCCCTAGTAATGATTATATAATATCAAAGGATGTCATTCTTGATAAAAAAATCTGATAAGAGATCACTTTGATGGAAAATACCATTTTCACATTAAAAAAACATATTTATTGTCGAATAATTTCTAAGATATTATTGTCAAAAATTTATTTAAAAATGACCTTGGGGAGTTTTAAAGGAAGTTTCAAAGAATTTAGTGGTCATGATGGTTGGAAATTATACTCATGTAATATATGTTATAATAAATATTCTTTTCACATTTTCAACATAAACTTAAATGTGTGTCATTTAAAAAAATACAAGAATATTCCATTTAAAATATTTTTTAAACATTCAGGGATGTGTATTTTTTTTAAATAATCATATGATAATATTAAAAAATATTAGAAAACATTATTATAAAAAATGTATATGGAATAAAAAGAATTTTTAACAAAGAGGGAATAAACAGTGGTTTTGCTTACACAAAGAATTTATTTATATTAGGTACTTAAAGAGGGAAAACAAAAGAAAAAATTTACAATATTTAAATAAATGTTGTATAAAAAATTCATTTTATTTATGAGTTATTTGGTCATAAAACATCATAACTAGAATCTGTATCATAAACAATCCTGATAAAAATAATATTGTAACATAAATATTATACATGATGTTCGTATTTCATTAAAAGAACATTAACCTCCTTTATAATAAATTTAAATTTATTTTAATTCTACAAAAGTGTAATATACATTATTAAAATATCATATATGATCAAATTATTACATTTCATCCAGTATTTATAATACATCCTTATTAAAATCATTATTTTGGGGTTTCATTTTTCATGAGAATTTCAATTAGGAATTTATGTTCCTTTTAATTAGATAATGGTTCCATAATCAGCATAATATTAATCATGACATAAATATAAGAAATATTAATTATATATATTTATATCTTATTTTATTCATCCATAATTGGAATATATAAAAAAATGAATTACATTGTTCATGGACAGAGTAAGCCGTACATATGCATGAACACAATTTTTACCTTCCTACAGATGGAATGGAATAAAGGTCAATAAAAGTTCACATTTATCTAATCATTATTGTAAAATATGTATCATAAATATTTAATAAATTTATATTAATGACCATCCATAAAATGGAAAATAAAAAAATTCACATCACTCCATGGAGGTGGTAGTCCACATGCACGTGCAATCAACATTATCCATTTCCAAAAGATTGAAAGATAAGAAGGTATTCATGATATTATATTTCTAGAAGAATAATTATAAAATAAATATCCATTATAATCAGTAAAACAATCATAATGTCCATCCATGAAATATGGTAATTGAAAATGAATTTCTTGGATTCTGTAGTCCACACGTACACATGTACAATACTTTTGCTTCACATTTGATGGAAAAGGTTGTGAATAATGGTGGTTCGATAATAATAAAATATAAAATTTTCTATGACACTTAAGTTATTATTTTATTATGAAAACCACATAATAATATGAGGTAGAATACATAATAAATTGAAATATGCTAGGTAGGATGATTACCTCTTGTTCAACATGCCTATTTTAGATCCTTTATTAGGAGAGATATGAAAAGTTTTATATGACGAAATACAACTCCACTTATTATATACATATTTTTAGAAGATAATAAGGTAGGATATATTTTAAATAGAAGGCCAAATGTGTTCTAATGAGGAGAAATGATGGGTGTCCTTTTATAAGTTAGAGAGAGGGCATACATGAAATTTATTTAATGATTAAAATATAATATAGTCATTCAAAATCCAAATTATTCCAAAATTAAATATATCATAATATGAATTGTATATAGTATAAATATTATCATAAATTTGGAATTAGAAATGTTTTGGTGTCATTGTAACCCTTATCCTAGGTTTAACCCTCAAAGTGACCATATTTAAACCCTAACTGTTATGGAAATTTTTTATATTTTTATCATTCAATATGTATCATAATTAAATATTGCTCATTAAATTATTTAAACATGATGTTTCCAAATATTTTATACATTTTATCAAATTCAATTAAAAAAATATAAATAATTTAATTTAATAATAAACTTTCAAAACACAGCGTAATGCAGTTTTTCAGATAAATGTTCTCCTTAAGTATTGTTATTATTTTATATAAATCCAACATAAAATTAATTCCCATGGAATAAATTAAATTATTAATAATATTAATTAACTAATTTAATTTCTAACTATTTATAAAAATGGATCTTTGTTTATTATTTAATGAAATAAAGGTTTCAATAAAAATTAGTTTTTTCACTATTTGCCAAAAAATAAATATTTTCCCAAAATTATAAAATTTTAACTCTGTTATAATTTTTTAACATTATTGTATTAAGAAAATTTTAAATTTTGAAATATATATTATAAAATTTGAATAATTTTATTTTAATATATTTTCAAAAAAGAGTTAAAAACCCTTTTGAGGTAAAAATATATTTTTAAGGCATATATTATCCTTTATAAATAGTGAGTACTTATTTATAAATATATTAAATTTATGTAAAATATTTACACATATTTTTTATTTTTTTTAATTTCTAATCATTCATCCAATATAACTATTTGGTTACAATGGTAAACTATATTGATGTTCTTTTAGACTCCAGGTTGCGTTTATCTTATGTAATTCATGAAAATAAATTTATATAGAACGAAATATATCAAGAAATATCAGGGAGTCATAATGTAAACCATTACCTTGCCATATGGAATATCTAACAAATAATTTTTCAATGAAAAATCTATTCAAAGATATGCTACTTTAAAAAATTTAAATATTTTGGAATAGTTGTACAACCTTAATCCCTAGAAATATCTAGCCCCATATAAGAGACCTTATAACATTAAAATATAATTTCATGTATGTGTGACCTTAATATATATAATATCTAGTCAAAACTATGTTGTCATAAACCCTAGAAATATCCTATCAATTTTGTGTGACAATAATCTTATGAAATATCTTTTCAAAGTTGTGTGACCTAATCCATAGAAATATATAGTTCAAGATATATGAGATAAAAACCACTCCTTTAGATGTACAACTTATAATTCCTTGAAATACAAGATTAAAGTGGAAATATAGTCATTTGGTAAAAACCCCAGAAAGGGTAACCTGAGAAAAAGTATAGTCCGTACTCTAGTTATGAACTCTGTATAGGTCAATAAAAAAATCAAGATTTGTAAATTAAAAATGATCAATGTTGATCAAGGTGAAACCCAAAATGGTAATGACAAGATACTATACATTTTTCAAAATGGTATAACTCCACTCTCTGTGCTTTAGGAAAATTATATGGTGAAAAAACATCACAAAGCTGCTGAGGACCCCCATTTCTTCATATTAAATGTCGATCTTGGATCACTTGTTCTACAATCTTAGGAAATTATTAGATAATTCATCCAATTATATTTACATTCTAGTTTGGGAAGCCTATTTAAAATTAAATAATGTTTAATTTTGAGTACTTATGACTCTTTTATCATTCGAATAAAAATCATAAAGTTACCCCTCATGATTCTCTTGAAATTTTGTTATTTAACCATTTCAATTACGAATTGAGAAACCAAACATATATTGATGGAGAAGTGATATTTCCTCATCGAGCTTGAACTAGTCTATGTGTACACATAAATGAGGAACTTCAATTTCATATTTAATGAAATGTTTTTGGATTAGGTTTGGCATGCCTCATTGAATCCCATTATTCAGGTTGATTCAATTTCCATGATTTTATTCTTCAAATGTTCTCACATGATATCATGAAATTATGATAAAAATTTAAATAAAATTATAGTATTTAAACTTATTTAACTCACATCATTATTGACCTATAAAAAATAAGAGAAGAAAAACCACTTGTACTAC
The DNA here is from genome assembly GCA_963277665.1 of Viscum album. Classification (NCBI taxonomy): domain Eukaryota; kingdom Viridiplantae; phylum Streptophyta; class Magnoliopsida; order Santalales; family Viscaceae; genus Viscum; species Viscum album. The sequence goes on along the minus strand of OY728160.1, from coordinate 1,396,364,142 downwards.
ACTTTCTATTCCCACGAAGATGAGTTTAAAAATAATTCTATCTACATTTTTAATGTTTTTTGATAGATTTATGGGATTCATCAATGTTGTTAAGATGTTTTTCAAGATCTGTTGTCTTATATAATTTAATGGTATAGATACTCTCCTCATTAATAGTTTTATCCTCCTCCCCATTCTTTGGTTATTGAAATATCTTCTTGTTCTCTTACAGTATCTCCCGAGAATAACTTATATCAAACTATATTAATTCCAATGGAATGTGTTCTCCATTTTCAATGAATTTTTTTCATCAACTACCCATGTATTTCAAGAATCTTCCAATAATTATATATTTGAAATAGTTAAAAATTATCTCTTAACACAGTCTGATAAAATATCTTATCCATTATCTGATCTAGTTCCCACATCTAAATGATCACCTTAATGACAATGTGGACCCAATTATAATCATATCATTCATATACTAATGTAATGAAAATATGATGATAATAATTTAATTGACAACCTATATCATTAATGATATTTTAAAAATTCAAAATTGTGTGTTTTTTGAGTACTTATTACCATAAATATCATTTGTATAATGATTGCACCAAGTCTAGTTAGAAGAACCTCAAATTATAGTACATAATTTGAGAGAAAATAACTCAAATTTGGATGAGCTCCAATACCATTCCATTGTCATAGAACATGATGATTTCCTATCCTCACATATTTAAATGGATCATATTGTAGTGACACAATACTCTAGGTTTCCATGGAATTCCCTTAAGAAAAAATTTATAATCAAAGAATTATATTCAATAGTAATCTATTAATCAACAATAGTAGCAGGTATTGGAAATCACTTAGATCCATTTAAGGGATAGTTCCAACTATCACCCCCCACTACCGGGAATAGTAGAAATATATTAATGATAATTTACTTATATTATATCATGAGATGTATTCCCAAACTCTTAATGTAGTGCCATAAACTCATAAGGACTCCCTAATTTAGGCATATATTGAGCATCAACATGATAAAAACATGGTGATTATATTTAGTTAATACCTTTGAAAATAAGGGTGTTTAAAATATTATGATGGCATAAATTCCTACCGAGATACACTAAAAGCTCCAATATCTATCCAAATATGGTTTACCAAATCCTCTATATCTATATGATAATTTATTAGTTTTGAGTATACGGAGATTGCAGTAGACATGTTCATATCTATTCCCACCTCAATAATCTCATGGGATTTGACTGATGTTTCTTCCATAGATTCCCTAATGGGAAGTTTCAAAACCTAATTATCTTGAGTATATAGTATTCCCAAGTATGTAGATCATAAATTGATGTCTGAATATGCTCAAATATGAGTAATATTTTATGAATGTAGCTCCAAAATCATGTATATATATGTTACTATAACATCTAACTTTTGATTCCTGATAAAGGTGAATTTTTAGTAGGGTCACTAATTCTAACCAATGAATTTCATCTAATGTTAGTTACTTAGTGCGAGATACTACTGGTGTAACTAGAAATACATCCATATTATTGAAAATCACACATTTATTGTGTTCTACCATGTCTAGAGAACCCTCCCCAATGGGACACGCATTTAGAAAAGAATATAGATGAATGATTATTCCTAAACAAATATATTTTAGAGGAACAATTGGTTTATCGGTCCATTTTCATTCATTTAAATGATCAATGAAGAAATTATCAATGACACTAGTCAAAAAATATGAGAGGTATTTAAATATATTTCACACATATGGTAGAATGAAATCTTGATCATCTTCATCTTCCTTGAAATGAAATTTCACCAATAGTATTTTCATTACAATATTTCAATGTGATGTTATGTTCTTTGAAGAAAGGATGATATATTCTTACTCCATTATATATAACTCTTATTCATTGGAATAATATTAATAAGAAATGATAATAGTTTCCATCACCAGGAAAAACACTATCGACACTATAATATCCACAAGAAGCCCATAGAAAAAATAGATAGTGGATGAAATTCCTTCCACTCATCCCACTCTCTCCATCCCTCTTTATATTGGGAATTAACTAGAAGAATGGTTTGATCTACTATGCTACTAGCTGATGGCCTCAAACGCATTTCCCGGAAAACCAAAGGATGTCGACTAGTAATGAGGGCCTTGGGTGTGAGAGTGGGGAAATTATGCCCTCATTGGCAGAGTATTGTAGTAGAAATAAATATTTTACAATAGTGGAAGCATTAAAACATTCAATAAGTAATCATTGGTAGACTGAAATTAATAAACAATTGGATGACACATATAAATGATGCATGATAAATATGTCTAGGAAATCATCCAAACAAGTCACAATACTATAATATAGTAATAAAGAAGTGAAAAAGAAAAAAAAGTTAGTAACTACAGTAGTATCACCTGACTCACCTTGGTACAACGCTCTTCATCTGCATAGCAATCTAGTACCTGATGAAGAAGGGCACTTTCCGTTATCTATACCTACAATTGTATAATCTATTTAGGCCGAAAAGAATTACCCAAAAAAGATGTAAGAAGAATCCTAGTAGGAAAAAACCCAAATAACTTTGCCTAACAGTCAATGATTATGTGTGGAAGACAATACGAAAAATGAAGCAGTACACAAGGAAGTACTCAAATGTAAAAAATCCTAGAGTTTCAATTTCATTAATTTTCTTATATCAAGTAAGAACATACTCAAAATACGAGTAACCATCTGGGATGTACTCAATGAATTACCACTATGGTTTTATGAAACAAAAACAAGAAAACCACTTGGAAGTACTCACTATTTAACCCCTCTGGTTCAGCTTTATAAAATACTCTATGAGAAAGCACTCTCCATCAATTCCCCCTATGGTATTCTATCGGTAAAATACATACACTATGGGTAATCACTCAAAGTCCAATTCCCCATGTGGTATCGCAAAGTGGATCTACAGACACTCTAAGGGAGAACTCACATATATCCCCCCTATGGTCTCGCAATGTGAAAAGTAAATAGACACTCGGGGGAAGCCCTCAGCATCAATTCCCCCTATAGTTAACTACACCAGGTTCTCATATCCCTATGTAAGTCAATCATTCTCAAAGATGTTCAACAGAAAAATCAAACGATAAAAACTACTTGGATAACAACTACAAGAATATAACAACATTAAATAATATCATTCCATCATAAAAACACTAGGAATGGAAAACCAGCATCCAAATTAGAAAAACAACACCAAACAGTCAATATCAAAACCAACATGGAAAATAACCGTATTCAAAATAAAACTGTGAAGACCCGAAAATTTCAAGGAAATTTGTTTTCTTAATTTTCTTTGGAATTTTACAAGAGCGCAGCTTCAGACGGCACCTGATTCCGAGGACCGGTGTGCCCGGAATCAATTTCCGAAGTTTGGCTCGGGTACGTTCAGTGAACGGACGAGCGGGTTTTTCTATCTTTTGAACCGGTGCCCGGAATCGAATTCTGAGGGCACCGATGAAATCGCAGCGCCGGTATTTGCTTAGAAACGCCTCTTCCGGAGTTGCGTTTGCTAAGACGTGGTTTTTAAATTTTGGGGCTTTAAGACAGAAATAAAATAAAATTTGTGCGACAACTTTATTTTATTTCACTTAAGCTGCTTGGAAGTCACTTGGAAGCCACTTGAACTGAGTTAAAGCGGATAGGGTGCTATCCGGAAATATCCTACCCTCTTGGTAGGATATTTGTGAGGCAGGGCCCGCACGAGCCCCGCCGTTTCTTTCGCTAAGTAACGCACCCGCGAAAACCCGTCAAAGTAACTGAAAAGTCAACCGACGCGTTTTCTTTATTTCTTAACAGACCATTTAATTGGGCGGTTTATTTCGTGAATTAAATGGGCTGTTTCATTCGTTTAATTAATTCAACGAATTTAATGGGTCGTTACTTACGCGTTTTGCGTTTGTTGGCAAAATAATAAAATAGACAAACTTGTCTATTTTGGAGGATCCTCCTGTTGTGCGAGATCCTCTAAACCTCCACTCTCCCCGCGAAGAACGCGAAGAATGCGAAGAACGCGAAGAACGCCGGAACCGGAATTCGACGACGCACGATCCGCGACGTCAACAAACTTTTCCGCGACCTTCTCCTTCTTCTTCTACGGCGCCTCTTCTTCCGCGGCGGACCTACGATCAGCAGTTAAAGGTGAGAATCGAATCTTCTAATTCTACCCTTTTTATAATTCGATATCAACGGATTTAAATTAATTAAATCCGTTTGATCTTGATCCGGGGATCGTCGGCGCGACGTTTTTTCCCGCGGTGCGACGAACGTCTCCTCCGCAACGACGCGACGATCCCCTCCTTCCGCGACGAGCGATTCCGCGACGACCTCACGTCCGACGATGACAAGGTAAGGGATGTTGGAATATTTTATTCCCCGTGTTTATTCTTTTAAAATAAAGAACCTGATCCCGCAGTGAAGATTGGCCCCCGGGAGGAGCAATGGCGCAGACGGGAGGCAAAACGGGCCACCGGAGCAACTCCGGCGGCCCGCGGAAGGCGGCGGCGCCCGGCGCGCCGCCGGAAACTCCGCCGCGGCCGAGCCGCGGTGGCGGCGAACCGCCGGACCGCGTCCGCAGTCCGGCCACCCAGCACACGGCCCGCGCGGGCCGCGTTCCTCCAAGCCGCATGCCAAACCCGCGGCGGTTTCTTCGGCCGCTCGGCCGAAGCCGAGCCGGCCGGTCCGGTCGGCCGGGCCGCGCCCAGGCCGCCCGACCCGACCCGTTTCGGGTCGACCCGGTTCGTCCGACCCAGGGGTGGTTCGGGCCGGGTCGCCCCGGGCCCAGAACCCCCGTTTTCGGGCCTTCTTCGGTCTTTTGCCCATATCTTGGGCCTGAGACCTCCGATTGACGAACCGTCAGCGGCTACGCGATCCTTGGATCGATACGATCATTTCGGTATATTATAATCAAGGTTTCGGAAGACTTTGGGTTCGGCCGGGTTGGTTCGTACACGAAACCAACCAGGCCCTCGGAGCGGAAACGCTCATAACTTGAGCTACGGACGTCCGATCGACGTACCGTCAGCTGTGGTAGTTTCCTCTAAGTGAGATGGAACTTTTGGCATACTCCGCCCGAGGATCGGATACAGGCGGATTACGGTCGGGTTGGTTTTGCCCTAAAAACCAACCGGGCCCCTGGGACGAAAATGCCGATAACTCTCAGACCGGGTGTCCGATTGACGCGCCGTCTGTTGCGTTGAGATCCTGTTGTCGATACGGAACTTTTGGATACATCAACTTCGGAATACATGTCAGTTGATGTATCAGCCTCTCGGCTCGTGGAGCGGACCCTCCTAAACGAGCTCGCTGTGTGCGGGAACCCTAGCGCTGGCTGTGACTTCGACGACAGAGCAGAGATCCTCCGTGGACTGCGACGACGGCAGAGCAGAGATCCTCAGTGGACTGCGACGACGGCAGAGCAGAGATCCTTCGTGGACTGCGGCGACGACTGTGCAGAGATCCTCAGTGGACTGCGTCGACTACTGCACTCAGCGATCCTACGTGGATCAGTGCCACAGGTTCTGTGTGAGCCCGATCCTATGTGGGTCCTTACTACCGGTTCTGTGTGAGCCACTGCCTACAGGTTCTGTGTGATCCCGATCCTGTGTGGGTCTTTTGCGGGGGATAGTACCTTTCGATCCTTTGTGGGTCCGACGACTTAGATGGATCAGTGATCATCTTTGACGTCATCTGAAAAAGTATACCTGGTTGAGCTGAATCTTATGTTACTCTCCTTTGTGGTTTGTGTTGAACTATCCTTTGTGGATTTACTGTTTACTCTCCTTGTGGATTTGAGTCTTGCTTTCCTGCGTGGATTGAGTTGTTCTTGAGCTCGTGAGCAGAGCTAGAATTGGGGTCTTGGGTATATGTATGGGCATGTACCTAAGTCGAGTCAGATGTTACTTCGTGATTGCATCTTTCTTTTGTGCTATATCCTTTGTGGATTTCGGGAGACCTTCGGGGGTCTCAGGGTCCTTACTGAGTAGCTTATACTCACCCCTACACGGGCTATGCCCGCACCTTGTTGTGTTGGATGCAGACGACGGACAACGCTGATCTCGGTTGGGGCGTGGAGCAGGACGGTACCTGGAGGTGGACCACTGGGTGGGACGTGCTCGGAGCGGACGTGGGACCCGAGGAGCCTGGAGGCTATCTGTACCCACCCTTCAAGTGGGATTGCCAGTGGACGACACGAGGCCGCCGTCTTTTCTTCAGTTGCTATTCTTTTCCTTTCAGTTGTACTTTCAGTTGGGCTTGTATTCCGGCCCCCTTTACTTTTCTGCACTTGTAGTTACATTCCGCTTGCTGACTCTGTGGTGGTTGTTACTTATAAAGGCAATGCCTTCCCTGTTTACCGGGATTTTACGCCTTGGTGCTAGTCGCCAGCCCCTGGCCTATGGAAGGCGGGCTTGGGGTAGTCACGGCACGGGCCCCGAGGTCGGGTCGTGACAAATTGGTATCAGAGGTGGTCGGTTCTACCGCATACTCTGATCGTCTTTTCTTTCTATATGAAGCGATAGTGTTTAGTGTATTGAGTGTGGTTATCAGTTCATGGAGCCCAGTGTTGGTGCGGCGGCCGACGTATCCGTACACCAGGACCCTGACTCCTGATTTCCGACTTAATGCATGAAACATTGATTGCGTGTGTGTTTCAAGTCTTCTTCGGGATTACTTGGGTCAGCTCACCGGGTATACTGATCTGCTTTATGAAAGTCTCAGGTTTTCCTTGTGATTACTTGTGCCAGCTCACCAGGTATACTGTTCTGACTGTGGTGCTCTTGTTCTCCTTTTCAGGATGGCCCCGCGACGACAACCAGCTAGGGTTCCGAGTGTAGGGCGCGACGACAGCCCACCGAGCGACGAGGCCTCGGTGCAGGGCCCTTTGCCAGCAGTGGCACCGGCGGTAGCTTTACCCGCCGAGCCACCGATGCTACCAGTACCAGACGCTGACGATACACGTCGCCTCAGGGCACTGCATGAGTTTCAGAGCCAGCGACCGCCCAGGTTTCGCGGTGAGGCAGACCCCCAGGCCACCGAGGACTGGCTAGAGGCGGTGGTACAGATCTTTAGGCTAGTGAGGACACCAGCGGATCTCATGGTGATTCTCGCGGCGAGCCTCCTGTAGGTGGCGGCAGGACGATGGTGGAGTTTGATGCTCCAGGTTCACGATGAGGCATCCTTGCTCTGGACGGACTTCGAGAGCCTCTTCCGCTCTGAGTTCGTCCCGGACACCCTCCGAGCGGTGCGCATCCAGGAGCTTCTCCAGCTGTGCCAGGGCAGCATGACGGTCGCTCAGTACGCGGCGAGGTTCACTGACCTATCTTGCTACTCGACCGACATGGTACGGGACCCCTTCTTCCGGGCCCGGACCTTCAAGCAGGGCTTGCGGCAGGAGATTCAGGCGTCGCTGATCTCCCTCAGCATTCCGACCCAGGCGGGAGTGCTGGAGCGAGCCCTCCTGATCGAGAGCTTCCTGGAAGAGCCTTCTTCAGCGGTGAGACCTAGCGCAGGGCGGTAGGTAGCTGAGTCTTCGGCAGCAGGTAGCCGACGGATGACTCTCGGGTCCAGGCAGACCAGACCCCCACGCAGACGGTCTCAGGACACCGGCTCAGCAGTGCGGGGCACACAGCGGAGTGCCAGCCTTCTGAGAGGCAGGCTGTGCTACTCCTGCGGCGGGCAGGGTCACATGGCTCGTGACTGCCCGACTCGCCGATCAGAGGAGCAGCAGACGGTGGAGGGGCCACCCAGGCAGAGGTAGAGGGTCGACCGTGGCGGTCCGCAGGGAGGAGGCGGACGAGGCATAGGAGCTGGCCGAGCAGCGGGTGGTGGGCGACGCTTCCAGGCTCTACCCCCACCACCACCAGGAGGGCCACCTCGACCACAGGGAGCTGGCGGGCAGGGACATGCCCAGCTCCAGGCAGTGGAGGCCTACGACCCCGACATGCCAGAGATGATTCGAGGTACGATCTGTGTCTATTCCACCCTTGCTGCAGTACTTATAGACACAGGAGCGAGTCACTCTTTCATAGCCTCTGCCCTTGTTCGGAGCTCGGAGATTCCGACTGAGCCGTTGGCTCGATCCTTACGGCTAGAGACTCCTACGAGAGCAGACTCGACAATTACGCACTGGTTCCGGCAGTGTGAGCTTACTCTAGGAGGCGAGAGCTTCGGCTGGGATCTCCTTGTAGCGGCGTCGAGGCCTTACGACGTCATCTTGGGCATGGATTGGCTATCCACGGTTCATGCCCAGATCGACTGTTTTAGGCGCAAGGTGCGATGTGTTCGCACCGACGGGAGCAGGTTTACCTTCACCGGAGAGAAGGGAACCTTTGCAGCACAGGATGGACTTCCGCGGAGGAGAGTGCAGCCCATCTCTCATCAGTTGGCTAGCCTCATCCTAGGAGCAGTGGACGTGCGGAGTCCAGCTTTTCCTGCAGTGGTGGACCAGTACGTGGACGTCTTTCCCGACGACGTTCCAGGGCTACCTCCTCGTAGAGAGGTAGACTTTTACATCGACTTGTACCCCGGGACAGCCCCGATATCTACTCCATCATATCGAATGGCCCCCGCCGAGCTTCGGGAGCTGCGGGTACAGTTGGAGGACTTGCAGAGCAAGGGGTTTATCTGACCCAGTGTTTCACCCTGGGCTTCCCCGATTTTGTTCGCCAAGAAGGCGGAAGAGAGCTTGCGACTGTGTGTCGACTATCGTCGCCTGAACCAGGTGACAGTGAGGAACAAGTATCCGCTGCCATGGTTTGATGACCTCTTCGATCAGCTCAAGGGAGCGCGGTGGTTCTCGAAGATAGACCTCTGGTCAGGCTATCATCAGCTCAGAGTTCGAGACGAGGACGTGCAGAAGACGGCCTTCAGGTGTCGGTATGGCCATTATGAGTTCTTGGTTATGACGTTCGGCGTAACCAATGCTCCAGCAGTGTTCATGAGCCTCATGAACAGGATCTTCCAGCCATACCTCGACCGATTTGTCGTGGTCTTCATTGACGACATTTTGGTATACTCGACGACTGAGGAGGAGCATGCCTACCACCTGCGAGTTGTGCTAGACACGCTCCGAGAGCACCAGCTTTATGGAAAGCTCTCAAAGTGCCAGTTCTGGTTGCGTGAGGTCCACTTCTTGGGGCACGTCATCTCTGAGGCGGGAGTTGCAGTGGATCCTGCGAAGATCGAGGCAGTGCTAGCTTGGGAGCCACCCAGGAGCGTGACGGAGGTGCGGAGCTTCTTGGGCCTAGCCGGATACTATCAGAGATTTGTGCCAGACTTCTCCAGGGTTGCGGCACCACTCTCAGCCTTGACAAAGAAGGGGAAACCCTTTGTGTGGTCAGACAGATGTCAGCAGAGCTTCCAGGAGCTGAGACAGAGATTGACCAGCGCACCTATCTTGAGGTTGCCTGAGGAGGGAGTTGGGTACGTAGTTTACTGCGATGCATCAGGGACTGGACTCGGGTGCGTCCTGATGCAGGAGCGGGCCGTGATCGCCTACGGATCACGTCAGTTGAGGCCGCATGAGCAGAACTACGCCACTCATGACCTGGAGTTAGCAGCAGTGGTCTTCGCTTTGAAGACTTGGCGGCACTATCTGATGGGCGAGCGCTTCACAGTCTTTTCTGACCACCAGAGTCTCAGGTATATCTTCTATCAGAAGGACCTGAACCTGAGACAGCGGAGATGGCTTGAGTTCCTCCAAGACTATGACTTTGAGATAGTCTATACTCCTGGGAAGGGGAACGTGGTAGTCGATGCCCTCAGCAGGAGGACGGGCATTCAGCTACTTGAGGAGGCGACGAAGCAGCTAGCCTCCTTACAGATATCCTTCGTGGATAGAGACGGAGCAGCCTTTCTTCAGTCTCTCACAGTCTCTCCTCCACTTCTACAGCGGGTCAGAGAGGCTCAGCGTGGGGACGCTGACTGTGAGACCCGGCGTGCACTGATATCCTCAGGTCAGGCGCCTGATGGTTTCTCCCTTGGAGCAGAGCACGACATCCTTTTCAGAGGACGTACCTTCGTACCAGTCGCTTTACGAGAGGAGGTGCTGAGAGAGTTTCACACTTCTCCCTTGGCGGTGCATCCCGGAGTGGCGAAGATGTACCAGGATCTCAGACGATAGCACTAGTGGCCGGGCATGAAGAAAGCTGTGGCAGAGTTCGTTTCATGATGCCTCACCTGCCAGCAGGTGAAGGCAGAGCATCAGGTACCAGCAGGCTTGGTACAGCCCTTGGAGGTCCCGGAGTGGAAGTGGGATGGCATATCTATGGACTTCGTGACTGGACTTCCACGCACTTCCAGAGGTCACGACTCCATTTGGGTGATTGTCGACCGACTCACCAAGTCGGCACACTTCTTACCCAGCAGAGAGCAGGGCTCAGTGGAGAGCTTGGGACGTCTTTACGTCCAGGAGATCGTACGGCTTCACGGTGTGCCATCGTCTATCGTCTCCGATCGAGATGCTCGTTTCACTTCCCGGCTTTGGAAGGGGTTGCAGGAGGCGTTCGGGACACGGCTCCATCTGAGCACAGCCTTCCACCCTCAGACGGATGGTCAGACGGAGAGGACCATACAGACACTCGAGGACATGCTCCGTGCATGTGTTATCGACTTTGGTCGCAGCTGGGAGGACCACCTACCCTTGGTGGAGTTCGCGTACAACAACAGCTACCACTCCACCATCGGGATGGCACCATACGAGGCGTTGTACAGCAGACCCTGCAGATCACCGTTGTGCTGGACAGACCCTGGGGAGTCAGCACTCGTGGGACCATAGATGGTCCGAGCCACGACAGAGAAGGTCCAGATCATCCAGGAGAGGATGAGGACAGCTCAGAGCCGGCAGAAGTCATATGCTGACAGGAGGCGGAGGCCACTAGAGTTCAAGGATGGCGACCACGTCTTTTTGCGTGTCTCACCTCGACGTGGTTTACGGAGATTTGGCCGAGGCGGCAAGTTGTCTCCACGCTTCATCGGGCCTTTCCAGGTCCTCAGCAGGATAGGAGAGGTGGCTTATCGCCTGGCTCTACCACCTCAGTTGCACCGAGTGCATGACGTCTTCCACGTGTCTCAGCTGAGGAGATACGTGCACGGCCCGACGCACATCATCGACTTTGGGGAGCTGGACGTGGACGATGGGGCGACTTTTGCGGAGGTCCCAGTGGAGATCGAGGATCGACAGGAGCGGGTCCTACGTGGGCGGTCGATTCCTCTTGTGCGCGTCAGATGGCAGCACAGGAACCTCCAGGAGAGCACTTGGGAGCGGGAGGCTCAGATGCGTGCTCAGTACCCCCATTTGTTCCCCTAGTTTTTGATGTATCTTTACGGGGACGTAAAGCCCTGAGGTGGGAGTAATGTGAAGACCCGCAAATTTCAAGGAAATTTGTATTCTTAATTTTCTTTGGAATTTTACAAGAGCGCAGCTTCAGACGGCACCTGATTCCGAGGCCCGGTGTGCCCGGAATCAATTTCCGAAGTTTGGCTCGGGTACGTTCAGTGAACGGACGAGCGGGTTTTTCTATCTTTTGAACCGGTGCCCGGAATCGAATTCTGAGGGCACCGATGAAATCGCAGCGCCGGTATTTGCTTAGAAACGCCTCTTCTGGAGTTGCGTTTGCTCAGACGTGGTTTTTAAATTTTGGGGCTTTAAGACAGAAATAAAATAAAATTTGTGCGACAACTTTATTTTATTTTATTTCACTTAAGCTGCTTCGAAGTCACTTGAAAGCCACTTGAACTGGGTTAAAGCGGATAGGGTGCTATCCGGAAATATCCTACCCTCTTGGTAGGATATTTGTGAGGCAGGGCCCGCACGAGCCCCGCCGTTTCTTTCGCTAAGTAACGCACCCGCGAAAACCCGTCAAAGTAACTGAAAAGTCAACCGACACGTTTTCTTTATTTCTTAACAGACCATTTAATTTGGCGGTTTATTTCGTGAATTAAATGGGCTGTTTCATTCATTGAATTAATTCAACGAATTTAATGGGTCGTTACTTACGCGTTTTGCGTTTGTTGGCAAAATAATAAAATAGACAAACTTGTCTATTTTGGAGGATCCTCCTGTTGTGCGAGATCCTCTAAACCTCCACTCTCCCCGCGAAGAACGCGAAGAACGCGAAGAACGCGAAGAACGCGAAGAACGCCGGAACCGGAATTCGACGACGCACGATCCGCGACGTCAACAAACTTTTCCGCGACCTTCTCCTTCTTCTTCTACGGCGCCTCTTCTTCCGCGGCGGACCTACGATCAGCGGTTAAAGGTGAGAATCGAATCTTCTAATTCTCCCCTTTTTATAATTCGATATCAACGGATTTAAATTAATTAAATCTGTTTGATCTTGATCCGGAGATCGTCGGCGCGACGTTTTTTCCCGCGGTGCGACGAACGTCTCCTCCTCAATGACGCGACGATCCCCTCCTTCCGCGACGAGCGATTCCGCGAAGACCTCACGTCCGATGACGACAAGGTAAGGGATGTTGGAATATTTTATTCCCCGTGTTTATTCTTTTAAAATAAAGAACCTGATCTCCGAACAATTTTAATTTAATTAAAATTGTTGTTGAATATTTTCTTTTCCTCCCGTTGTTTATGACTAACGCGGAGGGTGCGGATCTAACGAACAAGACCCGGCAACCCTCCGCCGATCTTTTGTTGTGCGGATTTGGCGGACGACGACGAACCGTGCGGCAAGGGCGATCCGTTGATCCCGCAGTGAAGATCGGCCCCCGGGAGGAGCAATGGCGCAGACGGGAGGCAAAACGGGCCACCGGAGCAACTCCGGCGGCCCGCGGAAGGCGGCGGCGCCGGCGACCGGAGGTGGCGGCGCCCGGCGCGCTGCCGGAAACTCCGCCGCGGCCGAGCCGCGGCGGCGGCGAACTGCCGGACCGCGTCCGCGGTCCGGCCACCTAGCACGCGGCCCGCGCGGGCCGCGTTCCTCCAAGCCGCGGGTCAAACCCGCGGCGGTTTCTTCGGCCGCTCGGCCGAAGCCGAGCCGGCCAGTCCGGTCGGCCGGGCCGCGCCCAGGCCGGGTCGGGCCGACCCGTTTCGGGTCGACCCGGTTCGGCCGACTCAGGGGTGGTTCGGGCCGGGTCGCCCCGGGCCCAGAACCCCCGTTTTCGGGCCTTCTTCGGTCTTTTGCCCATATCTTGGGCCTGAGACCTCCTATTGACGAACCGTCAGCGGCTACGCGATCCTTGGATCGATACGGTCGTTTCGGTATATTATACTCAAGGTTTCGGAAGACTTTGGGTTCGGCCGGGTTGGTTCGTACACGAAACCAACCGGGCCCTCGGAGCGGAAACGCTCATAACTTGAGCTACGGACGTCCGATCGACGTACCGTCAGCTGTGGTAGTTTCCTCTAAGTGAGACGGAACTTTTGGCATACTCCGCCCGAGGATCGGATATAGGCGGAGTACGGTCGGGTTGGTTTTGCCCCAAAAACCAACCGGGCCCCTGGGACGAAAATGCCAATAACTCTCACACCGGGCGTCCGATTGACGCGCCGTCTGTTGCGTTGAGATCCTGTTGTCGATACGGAACTTTTGGATACATCAACTTCGGACTACGTGTCAGTTGATGTATCAGCCTCTCGGCTCGTGGAGTAGACCCTCCTAAACGAGCTCGCTGTGTGCGGGAACCCTAGCGCTGGCTGTGACTTCGACGACAGAGCAGAGATCCTCCGTGGACTGCGACGACGGCAGAGCAGAGATCCTCAGTGGACTGCGACGACGGCAGAGCAGAGATCCTTCGTGGACTGCGGCGACGACTGTGCAGAGATCCTCAGTGGACTGCGTCGACTACTGCACTCAGCGATCCTACGTGGATCAGTGCTACAGGTTCTGTGTGAGCCCGATCCTATGTGGGTCCTTACCACCGGTTCTGTGTGAGCCACTGCCTACAGGTTCTGTGTGAGCCCGATCCTGTGTGGGTCTTTTGCGAGGGTTAGTACCTTTCGATCCTTCGTGGGTCCGACGACTTAGATGGATCAGTGATCATCTTTGACGTCATCTGAAAAAGTATACCTGGTTGAGCTGAATCTTATGTTAATCTCCTTTGTGGTTTGTGTTGAACTATCCTTTGTGGATTTACTGTTTACTCTCCTTGTGGATTTGAGTCTTTCTTTCCTACGTGGATTGAGTTGTTCTTGAGCTCGTGAGCAGAGCTAGAATTGGGGACTTGGGTATATGTATGGGCATGTACCTAAGTCGAGTCAGATGTTACTTCGTGATTGCATCTTTCTTTTGTGCTATATCCTTTGTGGATTTCGGGAGACCTTCGGGGGTCTTGGGGTCCTTACTGAGTAGCTTATACTCACCCCTGCACGGGCTATGCCCGCACCTTGTTGTGTTGGATGCAGACGACGGACATCGCTGATCTCGGTTGGGGCGTGGAGCAGGACGGTACCTGGAGGTGGACCACTGGGCGGGACGTGCTCGGAGCGGACGTGGGACCCGAGGAGCCTGGAGGCTATCTGTACCCACCCTTCAGGTGGGATTGCCAGTGGACGACACGAGGCCGCCGTCTTTTCTTCAGTTGTTGTTCTTTTCCTTTCAGTTGTACTTTCAGTTGGGCTTGTATTCCGGCCCCCTTTACTTTTCTGCACTTTTAGTTACTTTCCGCTTGCTGACTCTGTGGTGGTTGTTACTTATAAAGGCAATGCCTTCCCTGTTTACCGGGATTTTACGCCTTGGTGCTAGTCGCCAGCCCCTGGCCTATGGAAGGCGGGCTTGGGGTAGTCACGGCACGGGCCCCGAGGTCGGGTCGTGACAAAAACAACCTCAAATTAGGCACAGAAGGAATAACATGCATTAATAGGGATAAAATCCCAAAACACACAATACCCTATTCTAGGATACTGGGAACTATTCTAAATAATATTCAACTATTAACTATGGAAAGGAATAACCCTTTTACCTCGACGTTGTATAAAGAACACTCTCGAATGTCAGCCCTTGAATCCACATATAATGATATAGATCTATAAAAGGTTAAAAAACGTGCATTATTTAATACCTCACCCAAGAGTATAAATCAAGAGGAGAGGCTCTAAAATAATGAACAACACATCGTGGCGATTCCAACACAATCGACGGTGGTTGAATCGTAGAACGGACGACGGGTCGGGGGATCGAAGAAGATTCATCATGTTCAGTCGCTCCTGGCGGAGAAATGCCAAGAAGAATTTGTTTTTATCAATTAAATGCAACAATGTCCCATTTAATCAATTAAATGAAAAGTACACAACGTGATATTTAAAAGTACACGGCATGTACTTCCCTTAACGTGACACCACATTAGGTGATCTCCTGGTCGCCCCACACGACCATATACTTGGTCGTTACATGATTTGTATAAGGTCACACGCAACAACTGGGAACACAGAATGAAATTCAATGTAGACGGGGTGTGCTCCTTAAATTTTTTCATTCACCACTTTTTCTCAAAAAAAAATATAAAAGAAAACCCATACTTGAAAAGGATGTCCGAGTTCATACAAATTTATCCCATTAAAGATATGTGTCCTCGAAACTCCCTAGAAAGGTGTCATAGAAGAAACAATCCTCAAACAGCTCCAGCCAATGCGATCATACATTGTCCTCCCTCTCCTATGTATCGTCCTATACTCTCCTGTTCTGTCATAGAAATCATACTAGAAAAACAAACTAGCCTTAGAGAACCTTTTCATTATGATAAAAAAATCTGGATATGATGCTCATCGAACAGGGCATCCACTTCCAACTCATCCTCCTCTAGTTTAAACACATGTGATGAGTTTGATAATTTATGTCATAGCTGAGAAATGTGGAAGACGTCCTGCAATGCCTATTACCACTAATACAACTACAACCAATAGGAAACATGCCCGACTCTCTCTAAAACTTCAAATGGTCCAACATATCTTGGAAAAATCATGCCATGTCTCTTATCCTCCCATGTCCCATGATCGGTGTGACATTTAGAAAAACCTAATATCTGACCTCAATCTCTAGAGGTCATATTCATCAATCATCAAAATCCTTCTGTCATGAAATTCTAGTAGCCATCACCTTCAAGAATCAACTTTATCTACTTTGTGGTCTCCTAAAAAATATGAAGTCTCATCATAGCTGCCTCTACTGCTTTCATCCAACATAGGGGTGATCGGCATGGCTTACTGTACAAAGCCTAATAAGGATCCATCTAAATAGTTTCTTGAAAACTATTATTGTAGGAAAACTACACAAGAGATTTGTGCTTCTCCCAAGATCCTCCAAAATCTTGGATGCATGCTCAATGCATGTCCTCTAGCTCCTAAAACATACGCTCAGACTGGCCATCTATCTGGGGATGGTATGCTATGATCAGAAGTACCTATGTAGCCACTGCCCTTTATAGTCCCTACCAGACCCGAGAAGTAAAATGAGCATCCCAATCTGAAACAATGGAGTATGAAACTCCATTTAAATGTACAATATCTCAGATGTACAAAATTCCCAGCTCATCAACACTGACTGTCTCCTTGATTGGATGAATGTGATCAACCTTCTCGAGTTTGTTAATGACAACCCAAACTGCATCGTTCCCTTGAGGTGACCTCAGTAAGAATGTCATAATGTACCTCATGAAATCATTCCACTTCCACTCAGGACTGGTTAACTACTGTAAAATCTCTGCTGGTCATTGATTCTTCTCCTTTACCTGCTGACATATGGAGCACCTCATTACAAAACCATCAACATATCTCTTCATACATAGAAACCAATACTAACGGTGTAGAACTCAATACATCTTGGTGATGCAAGGATGAAGCACACAAACTGATGAATGAATGTCCCGCATCATCCCTTCATGTACGTCTGCTGAAACCCTTATCCATCCATGAAAGAGAATGAACTCATAATCTTATAAGGTCCCACTGGAAATAGGGTCTTCTCCTGAAACACCCTCCCATAGGACTAGGCCTTTAGAATCTGATAGCTACCACATTCGAACTCGATCAATTTGAGTAGGAGTAACATCTAAAGAAGCATGAAACTTCTCCCCCTTTCCATCATGCATCTCCAAATTCATTTTAGAGAATCGATACATAAGCTTCCACTCACTTATATCCTCTTGAACTGCCTATTTTTAGTCCTCTTACTCATCACATCAGCCACAAAGTTTCCTTTTCAAGACGTATAGGAAAGATGAAATCCCAAATACTAAAGTTAATTCACCCACCTTCGCTGTCTCATATTCATATCGTACTGTGGAAAAGATGTAATTGAGACTTTATTGATCAGGGAAAAAAATTCTCTCCTAGAAGATAATGCCTCCAATATTGTAAGGCATGAACAACTGCAGCCAACTCAAGATTGTTTGTCGGGTAATTCCTCTCCTGAGGCCACAACTACTGAGACCCATAAGGGACAACTCCTTCCTCTAGCATATCAAAATGCTTCCATCCCGATACATGATGCATCCCAGTACATAGTAAAAACCTTGATTGGCTCTGTAAATACTAGAATCAGTGCTAAAGTCAACCACCCATTCAGCTCCTGAATGGATGACTCAGAAGAATCAGTCCATTGGAACTTTGCACCCATCTTAGTTAGGGCCATTAGTGGCCCTTCTAAGTGTGAAAATTCATGTATACAACGTCTGCAATATCCAGATATCCCAAGAAAACTTCATACCTAAAATACATTCTTCGAATGCTCCCAGAAAAATAGTGCTCTCACATTCTCTGGTTCTACTGATACTCCTGTATCTGAGATAACATGGCCCATGAAGTGAATTTGGTCTATCCAAATGTGGCATTTTGAGAGTTTAGCATATAAATGATGCTCTCTCAGTGTACTCCAAACGTTCTCAAAGTAGGTATCATGGTCATGTCTAGTGTCACAATACACCAAGATATCATCCACAATGACTACCACAAAAGAATCTATATATGGATCAAACACTCAGTTCATCTATCCCATGAAAAATACGGGAATGTTTGTGAGACCTAATGACCTAACCACGTACTCATATAGACAATTCCTACTCTGAAAAGTTGTAAAAGGTATATCATAAGGTCTAACACACAATGGATGATAACCAGATCTGAAGTAAATCTTTGAGAACACTCACGATCCTCAAAGCTAACCAAAGAGATCATAATTACTCTTCAACGGATATCGGTTCTTGACTGTCAACTGGTTAAATTTTCAATAATCCACAAAAAGATATAGGTTACCATCCACCTTCTTCAAAACAATATAGGGAAACTCCATGGAGAAGTATGGGGTCAGATGAAACACATATTCTGTAACTCTTCTAACTACTTCTTGAGCTCCTGTAACTATGGTGTAGCCATTCTATAATGAGGAATGGAAACCGGATCCACATTTATAACAAGCTCAATAAAAGAAGTCCACCACTCTCTCTAGAGTAAAACCTAAAATGTTATCTTGAATGACATCCAACAAATGATCCACCACTAGAGGAAAGCCCAATTATGAAGTCCCTGGGTCATCCAGATATAGACTAGAAATATGGGCTATAACTCCTCCAAACCCATGATGCTCAGGGCCTGCTCTGCTCTCCTGGACGTCCCATTCCCCCCTTATGTAGAAACAATCTACCCTATAGTGTTGGGAAACTCACCCTATGACTATAAAAATCAACCACATCTAAGAAGGGAACCATCCATTCCATCCATAGAATGACATCATATCATGCCATCCCTAGGATATAGAAGTCCTATAAGAAGTGACACCCAAAAACCACAAGGGGGAACTCCTTAATCTGACGTACACTTGTCTTTCTAGTCCCCAACAGAGTGTCTAGTATCATGAAATCAGTAGAATTAAAGATTCTAAGACCAAGAATCTCCACAAAAGCAATATATATAAAAATATGGGAAGCCCCTATATCAAAAAGTGAAAAATCTAAGACTGAGGCAACTAGAATCGAACCTCAAACTAGAGAGGGTTCTGGATACTTCTCCAGTTAGTTCTACTCCACTACAAAATTTTGGAATGTACAACAACCCTACATCCCTAACTAATAACCTTGAGGTGATCCACCCTATTGTAGTTGAAATCATGGTGACTGGATACTACAGCCACAACCTCCACCTCAGCCTAAACGGCCAAAAGTACTCCAGTTCCCAGACTGATGAGAAACGGGTGGTTCGGCTCCTGAATGAGGTTTCATAGAAGAATCACTATGAATAAATGCTGGTGTGAAAAACTAATTGACACACAAGAGATGACCCATCTTGCCACAAGATCAGCACTAAAATGGGTATCAATAGAAATGTGGCCTCGTATTCCCACTATTCCCACACTAGTAGTACACCACCTGGCCACCAGAGGAAGTATTCCACTGACTATGATCTCAACGCGTAGACTCCTTCAGTGCTTCTTTCTATCATTCAGAGGGGAATGAACTCCAGATGTTTTACCGCCCAGGCCCACAGCTCTATAATCTCTCATATTGTGCCCCGTGATCAGTTATTGGTTGAATGTAGTGGTGATTGAAGTCAACCTAAAGATGTTCAGCTAAGAAAGAATATCGTGCCTGAGACCATCCTCTATCATCCTCAACATGAATAAATCATCTTCTCATGGTATGCGTTGGAAGCACTATAGCTCTATAAGGAATGAATAATATTGAATAACTAAATGTGTACCCAACTCCAGACTCATGAACTCTTGAGCTCGATCAGCCCTCAATGTCTCTCGGTATAAGTAATCATAGAAGGCATGATGGAACATGTCCCACACCATAACCTACTAGAATCCCAAATATGAAATCACATCCCACAATATCTTGGAGGAATCTCGAGTCATATAAGTTGCGAGCTTCAACATCCTCTCTAGAGGCATCTCCAAATTCTCAATGATCGGAAGTGTGGCCTCCAACCATGATTCTACACCCTGTGGACCTCCTTCCCCTGAGAAAGTGGGAGGACGCTGCTACTCAATGACCCGCGCTAACTCTTCCATAGTCGGGGCAAGATGTGGTACTACTCAGAAGGTCTATATAAACCCCATGAAGCCCTCTCAGAACTGTGAATCATCACCTGTGTGTGTAATGACGGACGGTGCCATGACCGCCATGACAAGAGGATCTGATGGGAGTTATTAATCTGCCTTGTCCAGTGTCTGGTCACTGCCATGTAACTTTTGTACAACTGGAGGACATCTCGATGTCATTACTCTTCAAGGTCAACCACACACCTTAGACCAAGATTAATAATGACGGAAACATATATGTGAAATAAGGTAACATGATAATGAAATCATTCAATATTTCTAAAAGGTGGATATACGGCATGTACAATTCCCACACGGTGTGTTACCTAAATAATTCACATGAATGTGTACTTTTTCTAGCCTAGGGCATGTAACACCACATACAAACGGTGTGTTTTCATAACACATGACGTGTAATTGAATCTTATTCTCCTACACATGTTCTTCTACATGACTTAACCCACACAATTCTCCTAGAGAAAGACTATAATTCATGTTTGAGGCATACAATGTGTATACTAAAATGAACATCACATACCCTTTTTCATAGTTACACGACCATTTAAATGGATGAATCTACATGGAATGTTCTTTCCAGACACGATGTGTCATAACTACCCACAATCCACCTATGTCATTGGTCACACAACTGAACACATGGTCTATACACAGAGGTTGTACATCCGGTACACAATGTATTCCACCAAGGATTTACCAACCCCGTGTCTCTACACACACAGCCAGTGACACAGTTAGATACTACATGGCGTTTACATATAGATCATTGTGTTTACTTAAGAAAAACACTTTCTTCTTGAACAGAAGGATAAAGGGCATGTATTAATCATTACATGCCGTGTATTCTAGGGGTTTTCATACAGTTAGCCTCAAAAAATACTCTAGAACCCAAAAAAACAATGAAACAAACAACAAAGTTCCAAATTATGATCCATGGGTGACCATACTCCCAATGAATAATTATGTGTTTTTAATTCAGAATATGATACATCATCATTTAATTCAGAAATGTATAAAACATATTGCGATTTCCATTAATAAAAATACAATCTTGTTAATGATTTCTTTATGAAGGTAAACGAATAAAACCATCATGAATAGAATTTGAAAATGAATAACTAATTATAAATATTCCATATTAGTAACGTTATTGACCTATTAATGATGAAATTTTAATGAATAATGAATACAAACATTAGTATTATGAAACTAGTACAAATGATCAAAGAAATAAACACCTGATATAAGGAATAAGATGGAAAATATAGAGAATGAAAAATTATAAATAGTATAGGTTATGATGGTTATGAATATAGTTATCAAATAAGTCATTAAGATATAATTTTCTGATATTAGATTTTATAGTAACTTCTTGTAATTCAAGGAAAGGTTTAAGAGCTTTTAATGACAAATTCCTCTCCTTGAGACATGTTTTGTATCATGAACTAAATATCCCATATATGGTGTAAATAACTCTTATTTGAGTTGTTATATCATAAAATAACTTATATTAAATTTATTTAATGATAAATTTTATGTCCTGTATTTAAATATGTTATGATTGATTTTATACCCAATCCGTGGGGGGGTTTTCCATCTCAATTTTCGTACTTTTATACTCTTTATATATTCACAAAAAAAATTATTTTTTATAGTGAATAATTTTAAATGGATGAATTTTTTTATAATTACTCATTAAATTTTAAGGATTGACATATATAAATTTTCATCCATCTCTCATGTTACATTGATTAAATAGTTAACAAATCTATTATAGAACAAAATATTTTCCATGGAGGAAAACAAAGAAATGTTTTGGTAAATCCAATGTTAGTGAATTTTCTTAGAAAAAAAATACTTGACTAGATATAGGATAGTGGATGCGTTTTTTTCATAGATTCATAGAGTTGAAATTGTGATAAAAATGGTTTGTTGATCACTAAATCAATCTTCATATTCATTCAGGATGAATTGGACCATGACTGGACACCGAACAAGAAACTCATAGGGGTTATTATATGGAATATTAATAGTTTCTTTATGAAAAGTGTTGAAAAAATTTTCTTATAATTTTCGTGATATCCTACCAATAAAAACTATTGAACCCAATTACAATAATACATGGATAACCCAACACATTGAATGTACCATTTCCCCTGTATTTCATTGATAAGGGTAGTACTTATTACTTTTACGATGCCGTACAACTTTTATGTTGTTTAATATATTCTCTCATAGACCTATACATTATTCCAAATAAGTTGGATGTATTTTATTTTTTATCATTAAAAAATAACTATGTTTTATTCAGTAAAATGAACCATAGGGAATCATTTAAACAGTTTGGTTGGCTATTATAGAAATTAATTGGATTTAATCACATGATAGTTTGTGAATGGAATTATATATTACCTATATGAATTGATAAGACTCATGAGTGGAAATATGTTGGGTTTTTGTCTATACATGTTCCCATGATTGGATAGTTTCTTGGAACTAGTCCGTGATAACTAGTTTTAATGTTTGAAATTATGAATTCCATTAGTATTATATCAATGATTGTTAACATACATGATTTCCTTTATATTCATTGATATAACACTCCCTCAGTTTCATTTGATTAGGACTTCATGTTGTTCATTTACTAATTCCATATCACTAATTCAATGATTATGTTATTAATTGTTTTATTTTATGAAACCCCTTAAAGAGCATATAATATCACCTTTATTATTTGCCATATAGAGGAAACCAAAAAGAGGATAATGTATAATTTTTAGGGATATTATGGAAGGACTATTAATTTTATCATAATATCCTCATGTTGTATCTATTGTTCTGAAATTTAATATATATAACCATATAGTCTAATAAGACTACTAATTTGTTGGATCCTTTGATAACTCTTATATTCTATAGAAAGAATGTAATTTAACAACAAGTTCTCAATTTTTCGATTCTAGGATATTATAGCTCATATTATAAAATCATTTTTGATAGATTCCGTAATCATATGTTTCTTATTTGATCCCTTGATCAACCTCCATTTTTTCATATAGATAACCAAATTCATAAACTGCTCTTTAATATGGTATAAGACTAATCTACCCCTCACTAGGCTATATAATACATTAGAAAAGTCTTAATTACCTAGTTAAAAATTAGTGATAGTTTGATGAATATATCAAGTCCCACCTAACTAGTGTAATCCCCGACCATGATCTCATTGATAATATCGTCTCTATAACCTATCGACGAGTTATACAAATTATATCCCACCACCTTCTATGACAACCGATGATCTTTTCACTCATTTAGTTACCAAAAAACATGATTAAACATGAAAAGGAAGTTCATGTATAAGTCCAAAAAAACAATACAATATTTATTTCATCAACTAATTTCTATCTATATGTCATTAAACTATATGGAAAATAGTCTACTCCATCTGATGTTAAACAACTTGGTATAAATCCTCATTATACAATCTTAAATTATATCATATTGTATTCTTAAATGAACAACCATGATAGTAACACCATTTTATATAGTGAAACAACCTTAAAAATCACCACAATTGTCCGTACCACTTGAAAAATTTAGGTATAATATATCTGATTATGTAGAATTGAACTATGTGGTTTCAGATTCCCATAATAGGGATACATGTTTGCCAATATCATGATCCAAATTTCAATCTAACAATACCTTCCACCCACATGGATGATTATCGAATCATGACCTCCAAGTTGTGTAGAATTAATGAAAAGTATAACTAACTAGAATAGGAAAGGAGGATAACCTAAAATACATAAAAATGCTTCCTTTGTGCATGGTATTAGTTATTATCACTCACAATCATGGTAAGAGGTTTTGTTATTAAGAATTATTTCAAAAGTATGTCTTAAATCTATATTAATTTCCTGATATAGGAAAGATAAATGTTAATGGTATCTCGATATCTTCTCTATATTTATATACTAAAAATATAAGGAATTCCAAAAACACTTATCAATGATTATTTATATTTTTTTTGAAGAAATATGTCAACTTGATGATGAGATAGTATTTGTAACATCCCAGGTAAATAATGAATATGAAATTTTCATATATATTAATATTTGTGAATAAAATATTAATATTACTTAAAAGGGTATGATGTGTTCGATGGTGTACCCAAAAAACAACAACAAGTTTCTTTGAAATCATATGTTGCATGCTAATAAAAACATAATATTATTGTAAATTGTACTAAACTCCTAGTCAATGTAATGGCGGGAATGAACAGAACTAAGTAAAAAAGTGATTATATATTCTTGTCAATTTTTTTAGATTTATTCAATAAATATTAGAGGCTTAAAATTCGAATGAATCCGATTTTAAGCGTAAATATTCTAATATTCTTTAAAAGGTTGATTAATCACCTTTTGATGGAAAACCCTTTTTAAATAAACTTTTTTACAATTTCATAAGCTATATTTGACATAATAAAATCCTTATTTAGAATCAAGACATCAAAATTCACTTTGTGTAATTTTGTGTTATTTTTCTGATAAAAGTTAATTTTTTAATGAATAGTGAAAATGTTGTATTTCCAATAAAAACCTCCATTTAGTCTAATTTATTTATATTGTCAGAATATCATTTTAATTGGTTTTAATGTGTAATTAAAATATATATTTACCATTTAATCCAATGGTGGTCATTTGAATTAATTTCACTTTGAAATTGGACATAAACAAGTGTAAATCTATTAATAGATATTGTTTTTTTAAAAACACGCTCTTTGTTTTGACAGCCAGAATTAATTATAAAATTAATTAATGAAAATTCTATGTTTTTAATTATAAGGCCCCAGCCTTAAACCTTACTTAATCTTGAGTTATTACAAGATTACACATTGAGGATCTTTTCAGGTTTAGAGTTTTAGAGAATTAGATCATGAAACTTGCATTATATTCCACATTTAAACAAAGTGGTTACATAAAAGATAGTATTCATTCTTCCCATCAACGGAAACATATTGAAAATAAAACATGGATTCTTTCTTGACACATCCTTGACATTATCATCACATCATGTACCTTTCCCTTGACCTGTAAAAAACATTTCAAAAACGTGGGATGAGCATCAAAAGCTCAGTAAGGGTTATAAAAATATGGAAAGGAAACATGAGTTCATATATACATAAGAATGAAATCATACTTTACCCATAAAACATAGGAACATTAACATTCCTCATCAAACCATGAATAAATCATAGAAATCATAAGACATAAAGGTAACTTGAGGCATTCATAACATTCTTACGTAGGGAGTAACCCTCTTGGTTACGTTTGGAATACCCATCACAGTATATTCCCTAAATCTCTTCAGAGAAACCTTAACAGTTCACTCCTTCACGTTACCCAATGCATTGGAGAGCTATATCGGGCTCACCCACCCTTAGTTTATCATGGAACCACCCATTTTCATAACAATGCCCAAGAACCATAACATAAACGTATCACATAAAACATGCATAATGTAAACATAACCTTTCCACATTTCAATCACAATATAACATTTTAGTATATTGAAATAATGAATCCATTCAAAAAGAAACCATTTCCAAAACCATTTAAAACATTTAATAAAGTGATTTTTGAATAAAAGTGTCCCATACCACCTTGAAGCTTTTAAAATTTTAAACCATCAGTATCTATATAAATAAATCCATAAAACCATTTTTAAAACATGGATATTAATAAGAACAAATAATTAAAACATTTAAAGCGATATTTTGGTTAAAGGGGTTTTACCAAAATTAGAGACACTTGAATATAATAATTGAGGAATAACATTTAGTCAGAACTTTATAATATCATGAGAATAAATGTATTCATTATATAATATTCCAAGGGACAATATATACACCATATAAGAGTGAATTGGTGCATAATAACAATGAAGTCTCCATAGAAATGTCAAATGTGATGAAATCCCTTATAAATAAGGTATCCTTAAATTAAGGAGAAATCAATCTCAAAATTATGTGTGACAAATATAAATACACCCAATATAAGTGGATATTAAGTGTAAAACAATAAAAGGTCATTCACACATATTCATAGGATTAAATATTCAATAACTACATGTTGAACCCAAAGAAATCGAAATTGGGTTAAAAAGTTCCCTTGGTAAAATTCGACAGCCTAACGGCATCACTTCAAAATTCAGAAAATGAGTTGATAAGAGATAAAAAAGGGAATATCATCACATGGACATAAAATTTACATCAATAGGGATATAAAAGAACATATCCCAACATAATAGTATGTGAATTAAAAGACATAACAAAATAAGTCTTTTAAAAAGAGGAGCGTGAAAGGTCCCCTTACTGAGTTGGGTAACTTTCGAAACGTACACCCCATGGAAGAAGGGTCATGAAATGAAGATGTGAATACCCATAAATGAAATTATACTAAAAAAAGTGTATAATAATGGGTAGTACATACACCACTCAAAGGAAATTGTGGCAAATGTAGCATAAATCTCACATGAATAAAAGTGAGATGATAAATCCCTTACGAAAACTCGACAGCCTAGCAGCGCCACTTAAAACTTATAAAATGGATTGATGAGAGGAAATAGGGTCTCTAATCCTATCAACATAATTTTTAAAGAAATATTAATACAAAATAACATCCCCCAACATAAATAATAGGAGCTTAAAGGAAGTGTCATAAAGGAGAGTACATAAAAAGAAAGAGAGAGGTTAGATCTCTTATGAAAATTTGGCAGCCTAACGGCGCCACTCGAAACTTCCAAAATGGATTGATGAGAGAGAATAGGTTATCTCATCACATGAACATAAAAATTATAGTAAGATTAATATAAAATAACATCCCAATAACAATAAAGATGATCTTTAAAAGGAATGACATAAAAGAGTGTACTTAAAAAGAATGGTAGGGTAGGATCCCTTACCTCAAGTCCAACTTGTCTTGTTCGTTTCGTTATATTCCTGAATAATAAACTTTGGTCAATTAATAATTTCCTAATTAACTCCTTTAGATATTATTATTCAGTTCATATCACATATTATAATGTTATAATAATTGTTTAATAATGTTAGTTCATATCGGACGTTTTTGTCGATGTTTGGTACATGAGTCAAAAATGAACTTGTTTGAAAAAAGATTGTCCATGTAGTTATAAGTAAATAATTTCCAGAATAGTATAAATGATTAAAATATAATATATATCCAGTAAATATTCATTTTATACTATTCCATATCATTTGGAGATAAAAAACGAAAAGCACCATTCATGGAGACGGTAGGCCGTACGTATGCATGAACGCTACTTTCTTTTTTTTTTTGTCATATTAATGGAATTAAAACCAAATGAGATATATATATATGTTATAATTAAAGAATGATATCCATAATTTAGATGTAATATATTACATATATATCCATTATATATATATGTACTTATAATAGTACATAACATTTTGAGATAAGAAATGAAATGTACCATTCATGGAGACGGTAAGCCGTACGTACGCATGAACGCTACTTCCATTTCTATTTCATATTTAATAGAATTAAAAAATAATGATACATAAGAGTATTTTAATTCCAGTATGGTATCATATATAATATCATTAAATATATCCTTTATATGTACCACATATGGTATTAACGAATCAAATCACTTTGAGGGGGCGGTAGTCCGCACTTCCTCAAATGAACATATCACGTTTACCCATAATGGAAACCATAAAGGTATGCCCAAAATGAAAAATAAATAAGATTAAGGAAAACATAAACATATTATATATCATATATAAATATAGTTTCATATTAATGGCCACCTTTGAAGGTGTTAAAAGAATGTTGAACACTCATCGTTTCGGGAGGCCGAAATTCGCCATCCACGGAAACAGTATGTTCTTTAACCATTAGATGTAGGTGTGTGAAAGTTTAGCTCTAATCCTTCTTATAAAAACATCCTAGTATATTTATGATACTGGATTTGTTACAAAAGAAAATAATAAAAAGAGTTTATGGGGTTGGAGAAGCAAAATAAAACAAAAGGACACAAGTGATGACATTACCTTAAAATCGGGTAACTCCCTTTGGTTTGAGCTCAAAGGATTCCTTGGGAAGACTTCTTCCCAAAGTGATGCTTCAAGGAGTAAGACAGGGAAGTGTATAGACAAAATGGGCAGAGTTTTTCCGAGACAAAGGCTTTGGGAGTGTGGGTAAGGAGGTAGAGGTGGGGGCCTTTTATAAGAGGAGAGGAGGGGCACTCTTGTAAAGTTACAAAATGTTACCTTATTTTCAAAAGCGTTTCGAATTTCAAAGGTCCCACATTGATGTATTTCAAGGATAAGGTGATAAGAGGTCGAAATACACTCATAAAAT
Organism: Viscum album; assembly: GCA_963277665.1. Taxonomy (NCBI): domain Eukaryota; kingdom Viridiplantae; phylum Streptophyta; class Magnoliopsida; order Santalales; family Viscaceae; genus Viscum; species Viscum album. Next base: position 1,396,335,672 of record OY728160.1, on the reverse strand, counting down.
AGGTTTTGGACATGTGTAGGTCCAAGATATTACATTACCTTTCCATTTTATTTAAATCGTTAAATAATGAGGTCATCGCTGCATCATCATGATGTCATAAATAATTTAATTTATTTAATGTCTAAAAAATAATAAAAAACTGCTATGATGTTGGAAATCGTTTTATCTTTCCAATGACGATTTATAGTCAAATATCTGACTCTTATAACCCCATGTAAAAATTGGTTTAGTAAAACATCTCATGTTTGTTTCAAATGTACTATAACATTAAATAAAAAGATATTAATGTCATTTTCCAAACAAAGTGTCTTCATGGGGTCCCCAAGTTGACCCATGGGTTGTCTTGGTCGGCCATGACACATAAAATGAGGTTAGGACATGTGTCAAGTTTATTTCATATTATTAAAACATTATTTTTTCCTTAAACTACACTAATTACCTCTAATTGCCATTAAAAACTTTATAAGTTACTATTCACCAAAAAATTATTTTTATCCCATTGAACCACATTTTACTTTTTAATGACAACCATGTTTGTCGTATTTTTGAAATTCAAAACACAAAGATGGAAAAATTTCATTTAAACGGAAAAATCTGTTTTTATAATTACCACTTAGTGGTTTCACTATTCATCAAAAATTGAAGTTTTTCAGAAAAATCCCAAAAATTCACCCTAAGCTATATTTGATATTCCGAATTCAAAAATGAAGTCTATTTAACAAAATTCAAAAAATATAATTCACATTAATTAATTTAATAATTAATTCCCGTTGTCAGAGCAAATAGCGTGTTTTTGTGAAACAATAAGTATCAAAAGATTGACACTAGTTTATGTCTGATTTCAAAGTGAAATTAATTCCAAAGACCACTATTGGATTTAATGGTAAAAATATATTCTAATTTTACTTTAAAACCAATTCAAAAGGTAATCTAATAATATAAATAAATTAGATTAAAAAGAGGTTTTGAATTTAAATTCAACATTTTACACTATTCATTAAAAAAATGAACTTTATCGGAAAGATACAAACAATTTACACAAAGTAAATTTTGATGTCCCTATTCTTAAGAAGAGATTTATTTGGTCCAATAGAATGTATAAGAGTGAAAAAAACTATATTAAATGACCGTTCGCCATCAAAAGGCGATAAGTGAACCTTTAGTGAAAACTAGGGCATATACGCCTAAAATTGAATTCTTTCCGTATTTTAAGCATTTATCTTTTGTTGGATAAATGTAAAAACATTTAAAAACATATATAATCATATTTTAGTTATTTCTATCCATTCACACCAATACAATGGCTACATGTTAACTACCATTTAATATAATATTGTTTTATTATTAGAGTGCAACGTAAGATTCCCAAGAAACTCGTTGTTGCGTGTTGGGTACGCCATCGAGCATAGCGTCCCCTTTAAAGTCATATTAATATTTTATTTACAAATATGGATAAATATGATAAAGTCATATTATTTATTTACCTGGGGTGTTACATCCTTCCCCCCTTTTGGGAATTGCGTCCTCGCAATTATAAAACTGGGCTTGGAAACATCATTGAAAATACCACATCGGAACAAGAGTCGGTAAAACAATCACATTAAAATAAAGGAAGATAAGTACAGAGGTCACCCGAGTTAACCCATATGTAGAAAAACATGGACATGGAAGAAAAAGCAAAGGGTCATGTTATTGAGGGAGAGTGATGGTAAACATGTCTAGGAGAAAGTCAACCATAAGAAAATCACAAACTTGTGATGGGTTAAACGGTATTCGATTCCCCAGTAGGAAAAGTTAATAGACAACATTTTTGTTTTAAGTTACTTTTTATTGAGGAATTTATTCATAAGGAAACATAATCACTTATCATGTTGACTTTCAACTTTTACTAGATTCCTTAATCAAACTCATATTTGTTTCCAAAAGACGAGTATTTAGGGAGACTTGTTCGCATTGAGAGTACTATAATCAACCTCCAGAGAATCACCTAATCCACCAAAGAGAACCATATACTTCCCATTTCATTAGGATTTAACCAAAACCAAGACCAAAAGGTTAGTACAAGTTCAGATAATCCAGAAAAGGATAACCCTTTAAAAAGAAAATCTATGCTTAATCTCCAAAATTTGTCCAACAAATCCCAAAGTTCAACGAGGACCATCCGATAAACAATTTTTTCCATAAAATTCTTCAGTGTAAACCAATCTAAGATTTAAACCCAAATATTTGAAGGATTTAGTCACATAGTCTTCCAAGTTAAATCATAACATTTATCTCCAAACAATATCAGTTGCTCCTAAAGTCTCGTATTGAAAAGTAATTAACCTAATCACATATCCTCCAAGATAGGTTAATCATTTTCATAAATAACCCAAAATCAACTTCCTCTTAATTCATAAAATCATATAACTAAAGAATAATCATTCAAACTAACCAGAGACTTCACGTAGTCCAGTGGTAGGCGATAAATACCAGTCGCACTTTGGATGTGGGTTCGATTCCCACAGCTTTGTCCGACGCGACGGGTAGTCACACGTTCTGCGTGTTGTCCTTTTTCCAAAACTATATAATTCTCAAATCATTCCCCAAAAATGGATAAAATCATCAAAAATAACCATAACATAATTTATCCTCAATTTTATCTCATGACTTTCACTTCAATCATAACATATATTAATCCATAATTACATCAAAAGTAAGGATCATATAAACCCAAATGGTTCTTTATAACTATGTCCACAAAAGAAAAGATAAATATTCCTTGAATAAAATTTGCCTATATTAAACATCAGGGTTACACATAATATAAAAAGTCTTCTAATGTAACCCCATCATCAAAAGATACTTAATACTCTTAAGAATTTCACCATAACTCTTGATGCCCTTATATGTTGACATCTTACTCATTCAACATTCTTCATGATCCATTAACCATTCCTTTCCAACTTATTCCGAAATACCTCTTTCCTACAAACCAAATCATGAATCATATCCTAAGATTCCGAAATAGGAAAACAATAGTCATGAAATAATACATACCTTTGATTGGTCATTTTTAGTTTCTTCATCCTCAATCAGAATGGCATTAGGTATTGGTAAACGAACATTTGTACGGTCTTGGTGATCCCATTCACGAAACTTCTTCATAGGACATGTGTTTGCATAATGACCATGCACACCACATTTAAAACATTCAATTGATCCCTCATAAAGAACTTCTTTCCCTTTCCTCGAGTCAACTGGATGCTTCCTTTTTTCCATGGAAGGTTCTTGCTTTATGACCTTCATTTCCACATCTATAGCATATTTCTGTCCCTTTGAAAGATTTTCCTATGTGTTTCTTTCCAAATCTTTGACACATAGGTTTTTTAACACACTAACCTTTATGATTATTACCTGTACTTCCGTAGGGATTTGTTTCTCGCATATATGATGCCTTAGAGAAATCACCAAGGTTTAGGTGGTCAATCCTGACTCCATATAGTTGGATGAGGATAATCAGAAGAGTTCTCATTGTAGCTCCCATATCATTCAGTTGCTTGCTCAAAAAGCTGTCACAGTTTCCTTCACATCCACTGTTACTTTGGTGCCTGCTAGATCCAGCCATTTACTAAAACCAAAAAGGTCAGTGTGAGTATATAATAAAAACCATCATGTACTAATGAGGAAGATAAACACTAAGATATACTTACTCAGTCACTTTATCTAAAACTAGGACTCTTTCTGAAATCCTACCCATTATGGTGATGCCACTTATGCTTAAAGAATACCCTAACCTCTAAAGTTATCTAAACCGACCTTTGATACCAACTATAAGGCCCCAGCCTTAAACCTTACTTAATATTGAGTTATTACAAGATTACACATTGAGTATCTTTTCAGGTTTAGAGTTTTAGAGAATTAGATCATCAAACTTGCATTACATTCCACATTTAAACAATGTGGTTACATAAAATACAGTATTCATTCTTCCCATCAACCGAAACATATCGAAAATAAAACATGGATTCTTTCTTGACACATCCTTGACACTATCATCACATCATGTACCTTTCCCTTGACCTATGAAAAACATTTCAAAAACTTGGGATGAGCATAAAAAGCTCAGTAAGGGTTATAAAAATATGGAAAGGAAACATGAGTTCATATATACATAAGAATGAAATAATACTTTACCCATAAAACATAGGCACTTTAACATACCTCATCAAACCATGAATAAATAATAGAAATCATAAGACATAAAGGTAACTTGAGGCATTCATAACATTATTATGTAGGGAGTAACCCTCTTGGTTACGTTTGGAATACCCATAATAGTATATTCCCTAAATCTCTTCGGAGAAACCTTAACGTTTCACTCCTTCACATTACCCAATGCATTGGATAGCTATATCGGGCTCACCCGCCCTTAGTTTATCAAGAAACCACCCATTTTAATAACAATTCCCAAGAACCATAACATAAACGTATCACATAAAACATACATAAAGGAAACAGAACATTTCCACATTTCAATCACAATATAACATTTTAGTATATTGAAATAATGAATCCATTCAAAAAGAAACCATTTCCAAAACCATTTAAAACATTTAATAAAGAGATTTTTGAATCAAAGTGTTCCATACCACCTTGAAGCTTTTAAAATTTTAAACCATTAATATCTATATAAATAAATCCATAAAACCATTTTTAAAACATGGATATTAATAAGAACAAATAATTAAAACATTTAAAGCGATATTTTGGTTAAAGGGGTTTTACCAAAATTAGAGACACTTGAATACAATAATTGAGGAATAACATTTATTCAAAACTTTATAATATCATGAGAATAAATGTATTCATGATATAATATTCCAAGGGACACTATATACACCATATAAGAGTTAATTGGTGCATAACAACAATGAAGTCTCCATAGAAACGTCAAATGTGATGAAATCCCTTATAAAGAAGGTATCCTTAAATTAAGGATAAATCAATCTCAAAATCATGTGTGACAAATATAAATACACCCAATATAAGTGGATATTATGTTTGAAACAATAAAAGGTCATTCACACATATTCAGAGGATGACATATTCAATAACTACATGTTGAACCCAAAGAAATCGATCCCTTGGTAAAATTCGACAGCCTAACAGCTTCACTTCAAAATTCAGAAAATGAGTTGATGAGAGAGAAAAAGGGAATATCATCACTTGGACATAAAATTTACATCAATAGGGATATAAAAGAACATATCCCAACATAATAGTATGTGAATTAAAAGACACAACAAAAGAAGTCTTTTAAAAAGAGGTGGGTGAAAGGTCCTCTTACTGAGTTGGGTAACTTTCGAAATGTACACCCCATGGAAGAAGGGTCATGCAATGAATATGTGAATACCCATAAATAAAATTATACTAAAAAAAGTGTATAATAATGGTAATTACATACACCACTAAAAGAAATTTTGTCAAATGTAGCATAAATCTCACGGGAAAAAAAGTGAGATGATAAATCCCTTAGGAAAACTAGGCAGCCTAGCGGCGTCACCTAAAACTTATAAAATGGATTGATGAGAGGAAATAGGGTCTCTTATCATATGAACATAAAGTTTACAGAAAGATTAATACAAAATAACATCCCCCAACATAACAAATAGGAGATTAAAGGAAGTGTCATAAAGGAGAGTACATAAAAAGAAAGAGAGAGGTTAGATCTCTTACGAAAATTTGGCTGCCTAACGGCGCCACTCAAAACATCCAAAATGGATTGATGAGAGAGAATAGGGTCTCTCATCACATGACCATAAAAATTATAGTAATATTAATATAAAATAACATCCCAATAACAATAAATATGATCTTTAAATGGAATGACATAAAAGAGTGTACTTAAAAAGAATGAGTAGGGTAGGATCCCTTACATCAAGTCCAACTTGTCTTGTTCGTTTCTTTATATTCCTGAATAATAAACTTTGGTCAATTAATAATTGCCTAATTAACTCCTTTATAGATTATTATTCAGTTCATATCATATATTATAATGTTATAATAATTGTTTAATAATGTTAGTTCATATCAGACGTTTTTGCCAATGTTTGGTACATGAGTCAAAAATGAACTTGTTTGAAAAAAGATTGTCCATGTAGTTATAAGTAAATAATTTGAATAATAGTATTAATGATTAAAATATCATATATATCCAGTAAATATTAATTTTATACTACTCCATATCATTTGGATATAAAAAACGAAAAGCACCGTTCATGGAGAGGGTAGGCCGTACGTACGCATGAACGCTACTTTCTTTTTTTTGTCATATTAATGGTATTAAAACAAAATGAGAGATATATATATATATATATGTTATAATTACAGAATGATATCCATAATTTAGATGTAATATATTACATATATATCCATTATATATATATATGTATTTATAATATTACATAACATTTTGAGATAAGAAATGAAATGTACCGTTCATGGAGATGGTAAGTTGTACGTACGCATGAACGCTACTTCCATTTATATTTCATATTTAATAGAATTAAAACATAATTATACATAATAGTATTTTAATTCCAGTATGTTATCATACATAATATCATTAAATATATCCTTTATACGTACAACATATGGTATTAACGAATCAAATCACTTTGAGGGGGCGGTAGTCCACACTTCCTTAAATGAAGATATCGCGTTTACCCATAATGGAAACCATAAAGGTATGCCCAAAATGAAAGATACAGAAGCTTAAGGAAAACATAAACATATTATATATCATATATAAATATAGTGTCATCTTAATTTCCACATTTTAAGGTGTTAAAAGAATGTTGAACAATCATCGTTTCGGGAGGCCGAAATTCGCCATCCATGGAAACAGTATGTTCTTTAACCATTAGATGTAGTTGTGTGAAAGTGAATCTCGAATCCTTCTTATAACAACATCCTAGTATATTTATTATACTTTATTTGTTACAAAAGAAAATAATAAAAAGAGTTTATGGGGTTGGGGAAGAAAAATAAAACAAAAGCACACAAATGAAGACATTACCTTAAAATCGGGTAACTGCCTCTGGTTTGAGCTCAAAGGAATCCTTGGGAAGAATTCTGACAAACGCGAGGCTTCAAGGAGTAAGAGAGGGAAGTGGAGAGACAAAATGGGCAGAGTTTGGCCGAGACAAAGGCTTTGGGATTATGGGTATGGAGGTAGAGGTGGGGGCCTTTTATAAGAGGAGATGAGGGGCACTCTTGTAAAGTTACAAAATGTTACCTTATTTTCAAAAGCGTTTCGGATTTAAAAGGTCCCACATTGATTTATTTCTAGGATATGGTGATAAGGGTTCTAAATAAACTCATCCAATAGGATTTGGACATGTTTAGGTCCTAGATATTACATTATCTTTCCATTTTATTTAAATCGTTAATTAATGAGGTCATCGCTTCATCATCATGATGTCATAAATAATTTAATTTATTTAATGTCTAAAAATTATAAAACAAATAATATGATTTGGAAATATGTTTAGCTTTCCAATGACTATTTATAGTAAAAAATATTACTTGTATAACCCCATGTAAAAATTGTTTTAATAAAACATCTCATGTTTGTGTCATTTTTACTTTGACATTAAATAAAAAGATATTAATGTCATTTTCCAACCAATGTGGATTCAAGGGGTCCCAAAGTTGACCCATGGGTTTTCTTGGTCGGACATGACACATAAAATGAGGTTAGGACATGTGTCAAGTTCATTTCATATTATTAAAACATTATTTTTCCCTTAAACTACACTAATTACCTCTAATCGCGATTAAAAACTTAATAAGTTACTATTCAAAAAAAAATTTTTTTTATCCCATTGAACCAAATTTTACTTCTTAATGACAACCATGTATGTTGGATTTTTTAAATTCAAAACACAAATATGGAAAAATTTCATTTAAACGGAAAAATCAGTTTTTATAAGTACCACTTAGTGGTTTCACTATTCATCAAAAATTGATGTTTTTCAGAAAAATCCCAAAAATTCACCCTAAGATATATTTGAAATTCCAAATTCAAAAATGAAATCAATTTTAAAAAATTAAAAACATATAAGTCACATTAATTAATTTAATAATTAACTCCCGCTGTTAGAGCAAATAGCGTGTTTTTATGAAACAATAAGTATCAAAAGATTGACACTAGTTGAAGTCTGATTTCAAAGTGAAATTAATTCCAAAGACCAATATTGGATTTAATGGTAAAAATATATTCTAATTTTACTTTAAAACCAATTCAAAAGATAATCTAATCATATAAATAAATTAGATTAAAAAGAGGTTTTGAATTAAAATACAACATTTTACACTATTCATTAAAAAATGAACTTTATCGGAAAGATAGAAAAAATTTATACAAAGTAAATTTTGATGTCCCTATTCTTAAGAAGAGATTTATTTGGTCCAATAGAATGTATAAGAGTGAACAAATCTATATTAAATGACGGTTCTCGATCAAAAGGCGATAAGTGAACCTTTAGTGAAAACTAGGGCATATACGCCTAAAATTGAATTCTTTCCGTATTTTAAGCCTTTATCTTTTATCGGATAAATGTAAAAACATTTAAAAACATATATAATCATATTTTAGTTATTTATATCCATTCACACCAATACAACGGCTACATGTTAACTACTATTTAATATAATATTATTTTATTATTAGAGTGCAACGTAAGATTCCCAAGAAACTCGTTGTTGCGTGTTGGGTACGCCATCGAGCATAGCGTCCCCTTTAAAGTCATATTAATATTTTATTCACAAATGTGGATAAATATGAAAATGTCATATTATTTATTTACCTGGGGTGTTACATCCTTCCCCCCTTTTGGGAATTGCGTCCTCGCAATTATAAAACTGGGCTTGGAAACATCATTGAAAATCCCACATCGAAACAAGAGTCTGTAAAACAATCTCTTTAAAATAAAGGAAGATAAGTACAGAGGTCACCCGAGTTAACCCATATGTAGAAAAACATGGACATGGAAGAAAAAGCAAAGGGTCATGTTCTTGAGGGAGAGTGATAGTAAACATGTCTAGGAAAAAGTTAACCATAAGAAAATCACAAACTTGTGATGGGTTAAACGACATTCGATTCCCCAGTAGGAAAAGTTAATAGACAACATTTTTGTTTTAAGTTACTTTTTATTGAGGAATTTATTCATAAGGAAGCATAATCACTTATCATGTTGACTTTCAAATTTTACTAGATTCCTTAATCAAACTCATATTTTTTTTCCAAAAGACGAGTATTTAGGGAGACTTGTTCGCATTAAGAGTACTATAATCAACTTCTAGAGAATCACCTAATCCACCAAAAAGAACTATATACTTCCGATTTCTTTAGGCTTTAACCAAAACCAAAACCAAAATGGTTTTACAAGGTCAGATAATCCAGAAAATGATAACCCTTTAAAAAGAAAATCAATGCTTAATCTCCAAAATTTGTCCAACAAAACCCAAAGTTCAACGAGGACCATCCAATAAACAATTTTTTCCATAAAATTCTTCAAAGTAAACCAATCTAAGATTTAAACCCAAATATTTTAAGGATTTATTCACATAGTCTTCCAAGTTAAATCATAACATTTATCTCCAAACAATATCAGTTGCTCCTAAAGTCTCGTATTGAAATGAAAGTAGCGTTCATGCGTACGTACGACCAACCGTCTCCATGAACGGTGCATTTAAGTTTTTATCTACAAATGTTATGTAATAGTATAAAATGAATATATAATGGATATATATGATATTTAAATCATTAATACTATTTTTGAGATTGTTTAATTATAACTTCATGGACAATTCTTTTCAAACAAGTTCATTTTTGACTCATGTACCGAACATCGACAAAATCTTCTGATATGAATTCACATAATTAACTAATTATTATAAAATTATAATATGTGATATGAATTTAATAATAAAAATTAAAGTGTTTCCATATGCAATTAGTAATTGAACAATATTTATTATTCATGAATATAATGAAACGAACAAGACAAGTCGGACGTGAGGTAAGGGATCCAACCTCTCTCTTTCTTTTTAAGTACTCTCTTTTATGTAACTTATTTTATGCTCTTATTTATTATGTTTGGGGATGTTATTTTATATTATAATTACTTTAATTTTTTTGTTCATATTATGAGAGGCCCTATTTGATCTCATCAATAAATTTTTGGATGTTTTATGTGGCGCCGTTAGGCTGCTGAATTTTCGTAAGTGGAGTTCTTATCTCACTTTTAATTGTGTGATATTTGTGTTGTTTGCCACTTATTTTTTGCATGTGGTGTATTGTGTACTTCTATTTCATATATATTATCATGATTCTATTTATATTCATGGTATTATGCGATTAATTTGGTTTTTATTATCTTTTGGTCATACGACTCAATTGATTACAACGAGGTGAGGGGTTTTTTATCTCACTTTTTATTCCCGTGAGATTCATGCTACATTATCACCTATTTCCTTTTGTGTGGTGTATGTACTGCCCATGATTTTATACTTTGTGTAATATACTATATTTTATGGGTATTTACATCTTCATTTTATGACCCTTCTTTCATGGGGTGTATGTTTCGAATGTTACCCTATTCGGTAAGGGAACCTTTCACCCTCCTCTTTTTAAAAGACTTATTTTTGTTAGGTCTTTTAATTTTCATCTTCTTAATGTTGGGATATGTTATTATATATCCTTATTGCTGTAAATTTTATTTCTAAGTGATTAGATACCCTTTTTATCTCTCACAAACACATTTTCTAAATTTTAATGTGACGCCGTTAGGATATTGAATTTCAGTAAGGGAACTTCTTAACCAAATTTAAATTCTTTGGGTTAAACCCACACTTCTTGATTATGTCATACTATGAATATGTGTGGATGACATCTGATTATTTTAAACATAATATCCACTTATATTGGGTGTATTTATATTTGTCACACATAATTATGTAATTTATTTGTCCTTTATCTAAGGATACCGTCTTTTTACGGGACGTCGTCTCAATCTCCTTTCATTAAGGCATATTTTGATTCCTACAATACCTTATTTTATAAGGTGTGCAAAACCCTTTTTGACATTTAATTTCATTCAAAAGGAATCTTTTTACACAAAGTGTTTTACTAAATGAAAAAAGGAATGTTTTTTGTCTAACGTATGCTGCGACAATGCCTTCTCCGCCACCGTGAACATTATTTTAGTGTCAGATTCCTCTACAAGACATAACTTTTTTCTAAAAGAAAAATAAATACCATGTTATACTTTTCTTTTATTTTGGTATTGAAAATGATTTTTATAATGTTTTTATTATATTAATGTGTTGTTTTGATATCTTGTGATTGAAATATGGAAATGTTAAGTTTCCTTTATGCATGTTTTATGTGATACGATTATGTTATGGTTCTTGGGAAATGTTTATGAAGTTGGGGGTTCTGTGATAAAGTAAGGGCGGGTGAGCTCGAGATAGCTCTTCAATGCATTCTGTAACGCAAAGGGGTTAAAAGATAAGGTTTCCCTAAAATATTTATGTAATATACTGTGATGGGTATACCAAATGTAACCATGAGGGTTACTCCATACGAAAGAATGTTATGAATGCCTCTAGTTACCTTTACGTATTTTGATTTCTATGTGTTATTCGTAAATCTTATGATTTTATGAGTTATGCTAAAGTTATTATGTTTTAAGAGTAAAGTATGATTTCATTGATTCTTATGTATACAGGGACTTGTGTTTTCTTTCCGTATTTTTATATCATTTACTGATCTTTTTATGCTCCTCCCATGTTTTTGAAATGATTTCCACATGACTTAAAGGTGAATAGGGTCAATTATGATATCAAGGAAAATTATTCAATCTAAAAAATGGAACTATAAATGTTTCTTTTTAAGTGTTTTTTATGAAGAAAATGGAAACCGAGTAGAAGTGTCTACATTTTAATCTTTTGAGATGTGATAGTTATGTCCTAATTCTATAAAACTATAAACCAGAAAATATCCTCAATGTGAATTATTCATTTAATTCAAGATTATGTAATGTTTTAAGGTTGGGTCCTTATATTTGGTATCTACGGTCGGTTTAGATAACTTTAGAGGTTATGGTATTCATTAAGAATAAGTGACATTACCATAATGGATAAGATTTTAGAAAGAGTCATAGTTTTTAGATAAAGTAAATGAGTATGTATATATTAGTGTTTATCTTCCTCATTAGTGCATGATGATTTTGTTGACATACTCACACTGATATGTTTGGTTTTAGTAAATGGATGGATCTAGCAGGAACCAAAGGGACAATGGGTTTGAAGGAAACTGTGTTGGTTATCTGATTAAGAGACTCAATGAAATTGGGGATTCAATGAGAAATATCATGGTTATTCTGAACCAACTATCATGGAGTCATGATTAACCACATGAACCTTAGTGAGTTCTTTGATCCATTATGTACTAAAGAACCAACTCGATGTGGAAGTTCAGGTAATAATTATAATGGTAACCATTAGGGTTTATATGATCCTTACTTTTGAGGTAATTATGTGTTAGTATATGATGTAAATAGAAAGGGATGAGGTAAAATTGAGGTTAAATTATGTTATGGTTATTTTTGAAGATTTTATCTCTTTTTGGAGAATGTTTTATGAATTATATAGTTTTAGAAAAAGGACAACACACAGACCGTGTGACAACCCGTCGCGTCGGAAAAAGCTGCTGGAATTGAACCCACAACCAAAGTGCGACTGGTATTTATCACCTACCACTAGACTATGTGAAGTCCCTGGTTAGTATAACTAATTTTTTTAGTTAAATGTTCTTATGAATTAGGAAGAATTAGATTTTGGGTTTTATATGGAAATGATTAGCCTATCATGGAGAATATGTGATTAGGTTAATTACTTTCCAAATTGAGACTTTAAAAGTAACTGATGTTATTAAGAGATAAATGTTAATATTTACCTTGTAAGACTATGTGATTAAATCCTTCAATGATTTGGGTTTCAATCTTAGTGTGGTTTATTTTGAATAATTTTATGGAAATTTTTTTATCGAATGGTCTTTGTTGAACTTTGGGTTTTGTTGGACAAATATTTGGGATTAAGAATAGATTTTCTTTTTATATAGATTATCTTTTTTGGGTATTATCTGATCTCGTACTAAGAATTTTTTTTGGTTTTGGTTTTGGTTTAAAGACATGGGAAATATATAGTTCTCTTTTATGGATTAGGTGATTCTCTAGAAGTTTATTATAGCGCTCTTAATGTGAACAATCCATCAAAAATACTCATCTTTTGGAGAAAATATGAGTTTGTGTAAGAAATATTGTAATAGATGAAAGTATACATGACTAGTAAGTATGTTTCCTTAGGATTTAATTAAGCTCAAAAATAAATTCCTCAATGAAATGTAACATTAAAAAAATGTTGTCTGTAAACATTTCCTACTAGGGAATCAAATACAGTTTAACCCATCACAACTTTGTAATTTTCTTGTGGTTAACTTTTTCCAAATCATGTTTTCTATCACTCTCCATCAGATGATGACCCTTTGTTTTCTCTTCCATGTCCATGTTTTACTACATGGAATCCTAGTATGGGTTAACTCTGGTGACTATTGAACTTCCCTTTCATTCTTTTAATGTGACATTTTAATTGACTCATTTTCTGATGTGGGTCTTTCAATAATGTTTCCATGGCTAATTTTAAAATTGCGTAGACACAATTCCCAAAACGGGGGAAGGTTGTAACATCCCAGGTAAATAATGAATATGAAATTTTCATATATATTAGTATTTGTGATTAAAATATTAATATTACTTAAAATGGGATGCTATGTTCTATGGCGTACCCAATACACAACAATGAGTTTCTTTGAAATCATTTGTTGCACGCTAATAATAAATTAACATTATTGTAAATGGTAGAAAACTCCTAGTCAATATAATGGAAGAAATGAATATAACTAATTAAAAATTGATTATATATTCTTGTCAAATATTTTTACATTTATTCAATAAATTATAGAGGCTTAAAATGCAAATGAATCCAATTTTAAGAGTAAATATTCTAATATTATTTAAAAGGTTGAGTAACCACCTTTTGATGGTGAACCCTTTTTAAATACAATTTTTGACAATTTTATATGTAATATTTGACATAATAAAATTCTTCTTTAAAATGAAGGCATCAAAATTTACATTGAGTAAATTTTTGATATTTTCCCGATAAAAGTTCATTTCTTAATGAATAGTGAAAATGCTATATTTTAATTCAAAACATATTTTTAGTCTAATTTATTTATATGGTCAGATTATCATTTTAATTGTTTTTAATGTGCAATTAAAATAAATTAATACCATTTAATCCAATTTTTGTCATTTGAATTAATTTTACTTTGAAATTGGACTTAAACAAGTGTCAATCTTTTAATAGATATTGTTTCTTAAAAACATGCTATTTGTTTTGATAGTGGGAATTGATTATAATATTAATTAATTAAAATTCTATGTTTTGAGTTTTTTAAAATTGATATCATTTTTGAATTTGGAATATCCAATATAGCTTAGGGTGAATTTTTGGAATTTTTCTGATAAATGTTCATTTTCGATGAATAGTGAAAAATACGACATCTTAATTCAAAACTGTATTTTCATCCAATTTATTTATATAGTTAGATTGTAATTTTAATTTGTTTTAAGGTGTAATGTAATTATGTTTTAATAATTTAATACAATGTTTGTAATTGAAAATAATTTCACTTTTAAAGTGGATGTAAAAACAAATCAATCTTTTGATAGACTTTACTTCTTAAAAACTCGTCTTTGGTTTTGACAACAGAAATTAATTTAAATTAATTACTATAATTTCTGTGTGTGGAATTTGATAAAATGGATTCCATATTTTTAATCATAATGTCAAAATTATTTAATTAAGACGCTTTTGTTTTTGGACATTATGAATAGTAACGATGATAATTATCTCTAATTATCGTGTTTAATTAGTAATCGGGTAGTTAAGGGTAATAAAATAATACCATAAAAATATAAAATTACCCCAAATTCTGTCCTTATGCTACTGGTGGTGTCATTCCCGACCATGGTATGCCTTGTGCCAAACTTTGGGACCCCATGGAATAACTTTTCGGTGATATTGGCACTTTATCATTTTATTTTTAAAGAAAGGAGAATATCACAAAAGAATGTAACACCTAAGTGAAACTATATTAGTTTTGTTTGTGTAAAATATATCTTAGACAATAAATATTCATTGGAAATATAAAAATATTTCCAACATCATAGTATTTTCTTATAATTTTTAGACATTAAATAAATTAATTTATTTATGACACCATGATGATGCAACGACTACATCATTAATGAATGATTTAAATAAAAGGAAGAGATAATATAAAATATAAGACATAAACTTGTGAAAAACCTATTGGATGGGTGTATTTCAAACCCGTATCACCTTATCCAAGAAATCTATAAATTTGGGACCTTTGATATTCAAAAATCTTTTTATAATAGTGTAACTTTTCAAGACTTTCCAAGAGTGCCCATCCTCCCTCTTATAAAAGGAACCCACCTCTACCTCCTTACACACACCTCTCAAGCCATTGGATCGGCCAAAACATGCTCATTTTATCTCTAAACAACCCTCTCTTCATCATATAAGCCTTCACTTAGTCATAATTTTCTTCAATAAACACTTTTGATTCAAACCAAAGGGAGTTACCCGATTTAAAGGTAAAGTCTTCTCTAATGATCTTTTGTTTTATTTGGATTCTCCAACCCCCTAAAATCTTTTTATTCATTTCTTTTGTAACAAAAACAATATAATAAATATACTAGGATGTTTTTATGAGAATTATTCTAGCTACACTTACACACACCTCCATCTAATGGTTAACAAACATATTGTTTCTGAGGATGGCGAATTACTGCCTAATGAAACGATGATTGTTCTATCTTATCCTACCACATCTCATGGTGGCGATTATGATGGAACTATATTTATTTATGATATATATTATATTTATTTCTTTTCTATTCTTATTTATTTTACATTTAAAACATACCTTTATGCTTTGCATGCTTTGGAAATGCGATAATTTCATTTGAATAAATGTGGACTACCGCCCCCTCAAGTGATGTAACTCGTTCATGAAATACATGGAATGTATAAAGAATGAAGTTAATTAACTAATGTGACATATATAACATATAAATTATACTGGAATTATAATATATATATATATCATTTAGTTTTAATTCCATTAACGTGACAAATAAATGAAAGTAGCGTTCATGCGTACGTACGACCTACCATCTCCATGAACGATGCATTTAATTTTTTATATCAAAATGTTATAGAATAGTATAAAATGAATATATACTGGATATATATAATATTTAAATCATTAATACTATCCTGGAGATGGTTTAATTATAACTAAATGGACAATTCATTTCAAACAAGTTCATTTTTGACTCATGTACCGAAAATTGAAAAAAACATCTGATATGAATTCACATAATTAACTAATTATTATAAGATTATAATATGTAATATTAATTGAATAAAAACATTAAAGGATGTCCTTATGAAATTAGTAATTTACAAAAGTTTATTATTCAGGAATATAAAGAAATGAACAAGACAACTCGGACTTGAGCAAAGGGATCCTACCTCTCTCTTTCTTTTTAAGTACTCTCTTTTATATCACTTATTTTAAGATCTTACTTCTTATGTTGGGGGATGTTATTTTATATTATTATTACTATAATTTTTATGTTCATATTATTAGAGAATCTATTTGATCTCAACAATCCATTTAAGGATGTTTTAAGTGGCGTTGTTAGGCTGCAGAATTTTCGTAAGGTGATTTCTTATCTCACTATTAATTCCGTGAGATTTTCATTGTTCGCCACTTATTTGTTGCATGTGGTGTATTTTGTATTTAAATTTCATATATATTATCATTATTATATTTATATTCATTGTATTATTTGATTCATTTTCTGTTTATTATCTTTTGGTCATACAACTCGATTGATTAAAACAAGGTAAGGGGTTTTTTATCTCACTTTTTATTCGTGTGATATTCATGCTACATTTACCACTAGTTCTTTTTGTGCGGTGTATGTACTTCCCATGATTGTGTTATTTCTGTAATATAATTTATTTTATGGTTATTTACATCTTCATTGTATGACTCATCATTCATGGGTTATATGTTTCGAAAGTTACCCAAATCAATAAGGAAACCTTTCACCCTCCTTTTTTTAAAAGACTTATTTTTGTTAGGTGTTTTAATTTGCATCTTCTTAATGTTGGGATATGTTCTTAAATATCATTATTGATATAAATTTCATTTCCAAGTGATGAGATAACCTTTTCATCTCTCATCAACTCATTTTATGAATTTTAAAGTTACGTTATTAGGCTATTGAATTTCTATAAGGGAACTTCTTAAACCAATTTAAATTCATTGGGTTAAACCACTACTTCCAGATTTTATCATACGATTAATATGTGTTGATGACCTCTGATTGTTTTAAACTTAATATTAACTTATATTGGGTGAATTAATATTTTTCACACATAATTATGTAATTGATTTATCCTTAATCTAAGGATATCGTCTTTGTACGGGACTTCGTCTCAATATCCTTTAATTAAGGCATCTTTTGATTTCTACACGAATTTATTTTATACGGTGTATAAATCCCTTTTAAACTTTAATTTCATTAAAAATGAATCTTTTTACACAAATATTTTTACTAAACCACAAAAAGATTGTTTTTTTGTCTTACGTATGCGGCGACAATGAATTCTCTGCCACCATGACAATTATTTGAGATTCAGATTCATCTTCAAGCCATAGCTTTTTTTTAAAAGAAAAATAAATACCATGTTTTAATTTTTTTTATTTTGGTATTGAAAATGGTTTTTAATGTTTTGATTATATCAATGTGTTGTATTGATATCATGTGATTGAAATGTGGAAATGTTATGTTTCCTTTATGCATGTTTTATGTGATACAATTATGTTATTGTTCTTAGGAATTGTTTTTGAAGTCGAGTGGTTCCGTGATAAACTAATGGAGGGTGAGCCTGAGATAGATCTCCAATGCATTGGGTAATGCGAAGGGGTTAAACACTAAGTTTTATCTAAAGTGATTTAGGGAATATACTTTGTTGGGTACTCCAAACGTAACCATGAGGGTTACTCACTAGGAAAGAATGTTTTGAATGTCTCAAGATACCATTACATCTTGTAATTTCTATTATTTATTCATAAATATTATGATTTCATGAGGTATGTTAAAGTGCTTATGTTTTAAGAGTAAAGTATTATTTCATTGATTCTTATGTATACATGAACTAGTGTTTTCTTTCCGTATTTTTATATCACTTACTAAGCTTTTTTTGTTCATCCCAAGTTTTTGAAATGATTTCCACAGGACTTAAAGGTGAATAGGGCCAATGATGGGATCAAGGAAATTCATGCTATCTAAATCATGGAACTATACATGTTTCTTTTTAAGAGATTTTTTATTAAAAAATGGAAACTGAGTAGAAGTGTCTACTTTGTAATCTTGTGAGACGTTATAGTTATGTCCTAATTCTCCAAAACTCTAAACCTGAAAAGTTATTCAATGTGAATTATTCATTTAATTCAAGATTATGTAATTTTTTAATGGTGGGTCCTCAAAGTAGGTATCAAATGTCGGTTTAGATAACTTTAAAGGTTGGAGTATTCATTAAGAATAAGTGACATTAACCTAATGGCTAGGATTTCAGAAAGAGTCATATTTTTTAGATAAAGTTAATGAGTAAGTATATCTTAGTGTTTATCATCCTCATTAGTACATGATGATTTTTTTGATATACTCACACTGATATTTTTGGATTTAGTAAATGGATGGATCTAGCAGGCACCAATGTGATAATGGGTTTGAAGGAAACTGTGGTGGGGCTTTGATTAAGAGACTGGATGAAATGGGGGATTCAATGAGGAATCTCATGGTTATTCTAAACCAACAATAAAGGAGTGATGATTAACCCCTCGAACCTAGGTGAGTTCTCTAATGCATTATGTACGAGAGAACCAACTGGATGTAGAAGTTCGGGTAATAATTATAATGGTAACCATTAGGGTTTATATGACCCTTACTTTTGAGGTAATTATGGGTTACTATATGATGGAAAAAGAAAGGAATGAGGCAAAATTAATGATAAATTATGTTATGGTTATTTTTGAAGATTTTAACTCTTTTTGTAGAATTTATTAAGAATTATATAGTTTTGGAAAAAGGACAACACGCAGACCGTGTGACAACCCGTCACGTCGGACAAAGCTGCGGGAATCGAGCCCACAACCAAAGTGTGACGGGTATTTATTACCTACCACTGGACTACGTGAAGTACATAGTTAGTATAAATAATTTTTCATAGTTATTTAATCTTATGAAACAGTAATAAGTTGATTTTGTGTTATCTATATAAATGATTAGCCTATCATGGAGGATATGTGATTTGTTTAATTAATTTTCAATATGAGACATTAATAAAAACTGATTTTATTTGGAGATAAATGTTAATATTTTCCTAGGAAGACTATGTGAATAAATCCTTCAAATATTTGGGTTCCAATCTTAGTGTGGTTTACTTTTAAGAATTGTATGTACAATTGTTTATCGAATGGTCTTTGTTGATCTTTGGGTTTGTTGGACAAAATTTGGAGATTAAAAATAGATTTTCTTTTTATAAAGGATTATCCTTTTTGGGTATTATCTGTTCATCTACTAAGAATTTTTTTTGGATTTGGTTTTGGTTTAATGACATGGGAAATATATAGTTCACTTTTGCCTATTAGGTTATTCTCTAGATGTTGATTATAGTGCTCTTAATGTGAACAATCCATCCTAAATACTCGTCTTTTGGAGAAAATACGAGTTTGTGTAAGATATATAGTAAGAGATGAAAGTCTACATGACAAGTAAGTATGTTTCCTTAGGATTTAGTTAACCTCATAAATAAATTACTCAATAAAATGTAACTTAAAACAAAAATGTGTTCTGTTATCTTTTAAAACATGGGAATCAAATACTGTTTAACCCATCACAAATTTGTGATTTTATTGTGGTTAAATTTCTCTTATTCATGTTTTCTATCACTCTCCATCAGAACATGACCCTTTGTTTTCTCTTCAATTTCCATGTTTTCCTATATGGAATCCTAGTATCGGTTAACTCGGGTGACCTTTGTACTTCCCTTTCATTCTATTAAAGTGACAGTTTAATTGACTCTTTTTTCAATGTGGTCTTTCAATAATGTTTCCAAGCACAATTTTAAAATTGCGAGGATGCAATTTCCAAAAGGGGGGAAGGGTGTAACATCCCAGGTAAATAATGAATATGAAATGTTCATATATTTTAATATTTGTGAATAAAATTTTAATATTACTTAAAATGTACTGCTATGTTCGATGGCGTACCCAACACACAAAAACATGTTTCCTTGAAATCATATGTTGCACGCTAATAATAAAATAATATTATTGTAAATGGTAGTAAAATCCTAGTCAATATATTAGCGGGAATGAACAGATCAAATTAAAAAGTTATAATATATTCTGGTCAAATATTTTAACATTTATTCAATAAATTTAAGAGGCTTAAAATGCGAATGAATCCAATTTTAAGCGTAAATATTCTATTATTCTTTAAATGGTCGATTAACCTACTTTTGATGGAGAACCATTTTTTAATCCACATTTTGAAAATTTTATATGTTATATTTGACATAATAAAATCCTTATTTAGAATCAAGACAACAAAATTTACTTTGTGTAAGTTTTTGTTATTTTTTTGATAAAAGTTCATTTTTAATGAATAGTGAAAATGTTGTATTTCAATTCAAAACCTTCTTTTAGACTAATTTATTTATATGGTCAGATTATCATTTTAATTGGTTTTAAAGTGTAATTAAAATATATTTTTACCATTTAATCCAATGGTGGTCATTTGAATTAATTTCATTTTGTAATTGGACATAAACAAGTGTCAATATTTTAATAGATATTGTTTCGTAAAAACACGCTATTTGTTTTGATAGCGGGAATTGATTATAAAATTAATTAATGGAACTTATATGTTTTGAATTTGGTAAAATAGATATAATTTTTTAATTTGGAATTTCAAATATATCATAGTTTTATTTTTTGGTATTTTTCTGACAATTGTTTATTTTCAATAAATAGTGAAAAATACAACATTTTAATTCAGAACTGCATTTTAAACCAATTTATTTATATAGTTAGATTGTCATTTTAATTGGTTTTTGGTGTAATTTAATTATGTTTTTATCATTTAATACAATTTTTGTCATTGAATGTAATTTCACTTTAAAATTGGATGTAAAAACAAATAAATCTTTTGATAGATTTTACTTCTTAAAAACCCGTCTTTGGTTTTGACAACAGTAATTATTTTAAATTACTTACAACAATTTCTGTGTTTGGAATTTTATAAAATAGATTCCATATTTGGAATCAGAAGTTCCAAATTATGTAATTAAGACTCTTTTGTTTTTCGACTTTATGAATAGTAACGACGGTAATTATCTCTAAATATCATGTTTAATTAGTAATTGGGTAGTAAAGGTTAATCAAATATTATCATAAAAATATAAAATGACCCTAGAATGTGTTCTTATGACACTGGATGTTTCATGGACAACAATGGGATTCCATGTTCAAAACTTTGGGACCCCATGAAATGACTTTTGGGTGATAGATAGACTTTATCATTTTATTTTTCATGAAAGGAGAATATCACAAAATATTGTAACACCTAAGTAAAACAATTTTTTTTGTCTATGTAAAAGATATCTTACACTATAAATAGTCAAAGGAAATCTAAAAAGATTTCCTACATCATATTAATTTTTTTATAATTTTTAGACATTAAATAAATTAATTTATTTCTAACAACATGATGATGAAGCGATTACCTCATTAATAAACAATATAAATAAAATGAAAAGATAATGTAGAATCAATGAATTGAACTGGTCAAAAACCTATTGGATGGGTGGATTTCGAAACCATGTCATCTTATCCTCGAAATATACAATTCTGGGACCTTTGAATTTTTAAAATCATTTTATAATAAAGTAAGTTTTCATGACTTTACAAGAGTTCCCCTCCTCCCTCTCATAAAAGGCCCCCACATATACCTCCATACCACACCTCTCAAGCCATTGGCTCGGCCAAAATGTGCTTATTTTATCTCTCCACATCCCTCTCTTCATCATAGAAGCCTTCCCTTAGTCAGAATGCTCTTCAATAAACCATTTTGGTTCAAACAGAAGGGAGTTACCCGATTTAAAGGTAAGGTCATTTATAATGTTCTTTTGTTTTATTTTGCTTCTCCAACCCCCTAAATTCTTTTTATTCCTTTCTTATATAACAACACTAGTATCTTAAATATACTAGGATGTTTTTATGAGAAGGATTCGATCTACACTTAGACACACCTCCGTCTAATGGTTAATGAACACACTGTTTCCGTGGATAGTGAATTACTACCTCACAAAACGATGATTTTCTATCTTCTCCTACCACCTCTCATGGTGGCCATTATTATGGAACCATATTAATTCATGATATATATTATATTTATTTCCCTTCTATGCTTCTGTATTTTACAATTAAAACATTTATTATATTGATGGAGTACCCTTTTAAATCCACTTTTTTAAAATTTTATATGTTATATTTAACATAATAAAATCATTCTTTAGATTCAATACATCAAAATTTACTTTGTGTAAATTTTTGTTATTTTTCCGATAAAAGTTCATTTTTTAATGAATAGTGAAAATAATGTATTTTAATACAAAACATCCTTTTGCTCTAATTTAATTATGTGGTCATATTATGGTTTTAATTGGTTTTAAAGTGTAATTAAAATATATTTTTACCATTTAATCCAATGGTAGTCATTTGAATTAATTTCACTTTGAAATTGGACCTAAACAAATGTCAATCTCTTAATAGATATTATTTCTTAAAAACACGCTATTTGATTGGACAACAGGAATTGATTATAAAATTAATTAATGAAACTTATATTTTTTAAATTTGGTAAAATTGATATCATTTTTTAACATGGAATATCAAATATATCTTAGAGTGAATTTTTTGTATTTTTCTGACAAATTTTCATTTTCTATGAATAGTGAAGAAATACTACATTTTAATTCAAAACTACATTTTCATCAAATTTATTTATATTGTTAGATTTTCATTTTAATTGTTTTTAAGTTGTAATTTAATTTTTTATTTATCATTTAATACAATTTTGTTCATTGAATGTAATTTCACTTTTAAATTGGATGTAAAAACAAATCAATCTTTTGATAGATTTTACTTCTTAAAAACCCATCTTTGGTTTTGACAATGGTAATTATTTTAAATTAATTACTTAAATTTCTGTTTTTGGAATCTAATAAAATGGATTCCATATTTGGAATTAGAAGGTCCAAATTATGTAATTAGGACTGTTTTGTTTTTTGGCATTATGAATAGTAACAATGGTAATTATCTCTAATTATCGTGTTTAATTAGTAAACGGGTAGTTAAAGGTAATAAAATAAAATAATATAAATATAAAATTACCCCAACATGTGTCCTTATGATACTGGTTGTGTCATGGAAGACCATGGGATGCCTTCTGCCAAATTTTGGGACCCCAGGGAATAAATTTTGGGTGATAGTGACACATTATCATTTTATTTTTAAAGAAAGGAGAATATCATAAAAGAATGTAACACCTAAGTAAAAAAAATTTAGTTTTTCTTGTGTAAATGATATCATAGACTATAAATATTCCTTGTAAATATAAATATATTTCCTACATCTTAGTATTTTTTTTATAATTTTTAGACATTAAATAAATCAATTTATTTGTGACACCATGATGATGCAGCGATTTCCTCATTAAGGAATGATTTAAATAAAATGAAAAAATAATGTAAAGTCGAAGACATACACATTTCAAAAACCTATTTTATTGGTGTATTTTGAACCTTTATCACCTTATCCTCTAAATATATAATTTTGTGACTTTTGATATCTGAAAATCATTTTATAATAAAGTAACCTTTCAAGACTTTCCAAGAGTGCCCCTCCCCCCTCTTATAAAAGGACCCCACCTATACCTCCTTACCCACACCTCTAATTCCATTGGAATGGCCAAACTCTGCTCATTTTATCTCTCCACATCCCTCTATTCATCATATAATCCTTCCATTAGTCATAATGCTCTTCAATAAACCCTTTTGGTTCAAACCAAAGTGAGTTACCCGATTTAAAGGTAAAGTCTTCTCTAATGTTATTTTGTTTTCTTTTGCTTCTCCAACCCCCTAATCTCTTTTTATTACTTTCTATTTTAAAACAAAAACAGTATCTTAAATATAGTAGGATGTTTTATGAGAATGATTCTAGATACACTTACACACACCTCCGTCTAATGGTTAAAGAACATTCTGTTTCCATCGATGGCGAATTACTGCCTCACGAAATGACGATTGTTCTATATTCTCCAACCACATCTCATTATGGCCATTATGATGGAAATATATTTATTTATGATATATATTATATTTAATTCCTCTATATGATTCTGTATTTTACATTTAAAACATACCTTTTTGCTTTTCATGCAGTGGAAATGCGATAATTTCATTTGAGGAAGTGTGGACTACCGCCCCCTCAAGTGATGTGACTCGTTCATGCAATACATGGAATGTATAAATAATGAAATTAATGAACTAATGTGACCTATATGAAATATATATTATACTGTAATTATAATATATATATATCATTTAGTTTTATTTCCATTAATGTGACAAATAATTGAAAGTAGCGTTCATGCGGACGTACGACCTACAGTCTCCATGAACGATGCATTAATTTTTTTATCTCCAAATGTTATGGAATAGTATAAAATGAATATATACTGGATATATAAGATATTTAAATCATCAATACTATTTTAGAGATGGTGTAATTATAACTACGTGGACAATTATTTTCAACCAGGTTCATTTTTGACTCATGTACCGAACATTGACAAAAACGTCTGATATGAATTCACATAATTAACGAATTATTATAAAATTATAAAATGTGATATTAATTTAATAATAAACATTAAAGGAGTTTATTGATAAATTATTAATTTACAAAAGTTTATTATTCAGTAATATAATGAAACGAACAAGATAAGGCGGACTTGAGGTAAGGGATCCTACCTCTCTCTTTCTTTTGAAATACTCTCTTTTATGTCACTTATTTTATGATCGTATATATTATGTTGGATTATGTTATTTTATATTCTTCTTACTGTAATTTTTATGTTTATATGATTAGAGACCCTATTTGATCTCATCAATTCATTTTTGGAAGTTTTAAGTGGCGCCGTTAGGCTGCTGAATTTTCGTAAGGGGATTTCTTATCTCACTTTTAATTCCTTGAGATTTTTATTGTTCGCCATTTATTTGTTTCATGTGGGGTATTGTGTACATCCATTTCATATATATTATCATGATTCTATTTATATTCATTCTATTTTGTGATTCTTTTGTTTTTTATTATCTTTTGGTCATACGACTCGATTGATTTCAAGGAGGCAAGGGGTTTTTTATCTCACTTTTTATTCCCATAAGATTCATGCTAAATTTGCAACTTTTTATTTTTTGTGTTGTGTATTTAATTCCCCAAATTTTATTATTTGTGTAATATAATTTAATTTATGGGTATTTACTTCTTCATTGTATGACCCTTCTTTCATGGGGTGTATGTTTCGAATGTTACCCAAATCAGTAAGGGAACATTTCACCCTTCACTTTTTAAAATACTTATTTTTGTTAGGTCTTTTAATTTACATCATATTATTGTTGGGATATGTTCTTATATATCCTTATTTCTGTAAATTTTATTTCTATGCGATGAGATACCCTTTTTATCTATCATCAACTCATTTTTTGAATTTTAATGTGACGTTGTTAGGCTGTCGAATTCCTTTAAGGGAACTTCTTAACCCAATTTAAATTCTTTGAGTTAAACCTCTACTTCTTGATTATGTCGTACTATGAATATGTGTGGATGACCTCTTATTGTTTTACACTTAATATCTACTTATATTGGGTGTATTTATATTTTTCACACGTAATTATGTAATTGATTTATCCTTAATCTAAGAATACCGTCTTTCTATGGGACTTCGTCTCAATCTCCATTCATTAAGGAATCTTTTGATTTCTACATGACATTATTTTATATGGTGTATAAAACCCTTTTCACCTTTAATTTCATTCAAAAGGAATATTTTTACACAAACCGTTTTACTAAATGACAAAAGGAATGTTTTTTTGTCTTATGTATTCGGCGAGAATGACTTCTCTGCCACCGTGAATATTATTTGAGTTTATGATTCCTCCACAAACCATATTTTTTTGAAAGAAAAATAAATACAATGTTTTAATATTCTTTTATTTTGGTATTTAAAATGGTTTTTATAATTTTTTGATTATATTAATGTGCGTTATTGATATATTGTGATTGAAATGTGGAAATGTCTTGTTTCCTTTATGCATTTTTTATGTGATACGATTATGTTATGGTTCTTGGGAATTGTTTATGAAGTCAGGTGGCTATATGATAAACTAAGGTCGGGAGAGCCCAAGATTGTTGTCCAATGCATTGGGTAATGTGAAGGTGTTAAACGCCAAGGTTTCTCTAAAGAGATTTTGGGAATATACTGTAATAGGTATTCCAAATGTAACCATGAGGGTTACTCCCTATGAAAGAATTTTTTGAATTCCTCAAGTTACCATTAATTTTTGTGATTTCTACAAGTTATTCATAAATCATATGATTTCATGAGGTATATTAAGGTGCTTATATTTTAAGAGTAAGGTATGATTTCATTTAATATTATGTATAAATGGACTACTGTTTTATTTTTGTATTTTTATATCCCTTACTGAGCTTTTTATGCTCATCCCATGTTTTTGAAATGATTTCCACAGGACTTAAAGGTGAATAGGGTCTATGATGGGATTAAGGGGAGTCATTCTATCTAAATCATGGAACTATACATGTTTATTTCTAAGAGTTTTTTTATGAAAAAAGGGAAACTGGTTAGAAGTGTCTACTTTGAAATCTTGTGATACGTAAGAGTTATCTCCTAATTCTCTAAAACTCTAAACCTGAAAATATCCTCAATGGTAATTATTTATTTAATTCAATATTATGTAATTTTTTATGTTTGGGTCCTTATAGTTGGTATCAATGTTCGGTTTATATAACTTGAGAGGTTAGGGTATTCCTTAAGAATAAGTGACATTACCATAATGGATAGGATTTTAGAAAGAGTCAGAGTTTTTAGATAAAGTGAATGAGTAGGTATATCTTAGTGTTTTTATTCCTCATTAGTACATGATGATTTTGTTGATATAATCACACTGACATTTTTGGTTTTAGTAATTGGATGAATCTAGCAGTCACCAAAGTGACAATGTGTTTGAAAGAAAATGTGGTGGTTCTCTGATTAAGAGACTGGATGAAATGGGTGATTTAATGAGAAATCTCATGGTTATTCTAAATGAACTGTCAAGGAGTCATGATTAACCACTTGAACCTTAGTGAGTTCTCTGATGCATTATGTACGAGAGAACCAAGTCGATGTGGATGTTTAGGTAATAATTGTAATGGTAACCAATAGGGTTTATTTGATCCTTACTTTTGAGGTAATTATAGGTTACTATATGATGGAAAATGAAAGGGATGAGGTAAAATTGAGATAAAATTATGTTGTGGTTATTTTTGAAGATTTTATCTCTTTTTGGAGAATGTTTTAATAATTATATAGTTTTAAAAAAAGGACAACATGTATACCATGTGACAACCCGTCATGCCAGACAAAGCTACGAGAATCAAACCCACAACCAAAGTGCGACTGGTATTTATCATCTACCACTGGACTACGTGAATTCCCTGGTTATTAGAACTAATTTTTTTTAGTTAGATGATCTTATGAATTAGGAATAAGTTTATTTTGGGTTATCTATGGAAATGATTAGCCTATCATGTGGGATATGTGATTAGTTTAATTACTTTTCAATATGAGACATTAAGAGCCACTAATTTTATTTGGAGGTAAATGTTAATATTTACCTTGTAATACTTTGTGATTAAATCCTTCAAAGATTTGGGATTCAATATTAGTTTGGTTTACATTGAATAATTTTATGGACAATTGTATTGACTGGTCTTTGTTGAACTTTGTGTTTTGTTGGACAAATTTTGGAGATTAAGAATAGATTTTCTTTTTATAAAGGATTATCCTTTTTGGGTATTATCTGATCTCGTACTAAAAATTTTTTTGTTTTTGGTTTTGGTTTAAATACATGGGAAATATATGGTTCTATTTTGTGGATTAGTTGATTATCTAGAAGTTGATTATAGAGCTCTTAATGTGAACAAGCCATCCTAAATAGTGGTATTTTAGAGAAAATATGAGTCTGTGTAAGAAATCTAGTAAGAGATGAAAGTCTACATGACAAGTAAGTAAGTTTCGTTACGATTTTGTTATGGTCATAAATAAATTCCTCAATGAAAAGTAACTTAAAAAAATATGTTTTCTATTAACTTTTCCTACATGGGAATCCAATACTATTTAACCCATCACAACTTTGTGATTTTCTTATGGTTAAATTTCTCCTAATCATGTTTTCTATCACTCTCCATGAAAACATGACCCTTTGTTTTCTCTTCCATGTCCATGTTTTCCTACATGGAATCCTAGTATGGGTTAACTAGGGTGACCTTTGTACTTCCCTTTCTTTCCTTTAAAGTGACAGTTTAATTGACTCCTTTTCCGATGTGGGTCTTTCAATAATGTTTCCAAGCCCAATTTTAAAATTGCGAGGACGAAATTCCCAATAGGGGGAAGGGTGTAACATCCCAGGTAAATAATGAATATGAAATGTTCCTATATATTAATATTTTTGAATAAAATATTAATATTACTTAAAAGAAGATGCTATGTTCAATGGCATACCCAATACACAACAACGAGTTTGTTTGAAATCATATGTTGCACGATAATAATAAAATAATATTATTGTAAATAGTAGTAAACTTCTAGTCAATTTAATGGTGGGAATGAATAGAATTAAGTAGAAAGTGATTATATATGCTTGACAAATATTTTTTCATTTGGTCAATACATGTTAGAGTCTTAAAATGTGAATAAATCCAATTTTAAGAGTAAATATTCTAATATTCTTCAAATGGTCGATTAACCGCCTTTTGATGGATAACACTTTTTAAATCCCCTTTTTGACAATTTTAGATGTTATAGTTGACATAATAATATAATTCATTAGAATAAAGACATCAAAATTTACTTTGTGTAAATTTTTTTTATTTTTCCGATAAAAGTTCATTTTTAATGAATAGTGAAAATGATGTAATTTAATACAAAAATTCCTTTTCATCTAATTTAATTATGTGGTCAGATTATTATTTTAATAGGTTTTAAAGTTTAATTAAAATATATTTTTACCATTTAATCCAATGGTAGTAATTTGAATTAATTTCACTTTGAAATTGGACATAAACATCTGTCAATCTTTTAATAGATATTGTTTCTTAAAAACACGCTATTTGTTTGGACAACGAGAATTGATTAAAAAATTAATTAATGCAACTTCTATGTTTTTAATATATTAAAATTTATATCATTTTTTAATTTGGAATATCAAATATATCTTCGGGTGAATTTTTGGTATTTTTCTGACAAAAGTTCATTTTCAATGAAAAGTGAAAAATACTGCATTTTAATTCAAAATTTCCTTCTCATCCAATTTATTCATATAGTTAGATTGTCATTTTACTTATTTTTAAGGTGTAATTTAATTATTTTTTTATCATTTAAAACGATTTTGTTCATTGAATTTAATTTCACTTTTCAATTGGATGTAAAAACAAATCAATCTTTTGATAGATTTTACTTCTTAAAAATCCGTCTTTGGTTTTGACAACGGGAATTATTTTAAATTAATTACTGAAATTTCTATGTTTGGAATTTTATAAAATAGATTCCATTTTTGGAATTATAAGGTCCAAATTATTTAATTAAGACTCTTTTGTTTTTGGACATTTTGAATAGTAATGACTGTAATTATCTCTAATTATCGTGTTTAATTAGTAATCGGGTAGTTATGGGTAAAATAATAATATCATAAAAATATAAAATGACCCTAAAAATTGTTCTTATGCTACTATTTGTGTCATGGACGACCATGGGAATCCTTGTGCCAATCTTTGGGACCCCATGTAATAACTTTTGGGTGATAGTGACACTCTGTCATTTTATTTTTAAAGAATGGAGAATATAACAAAAGAAAGTAACACCTAAGTAAAAAAATTTTAGTTTTGTCTATGTACATGATCATATAGACTAAAAATATTCATTGGAAATATAAATATATTTCCAACATCATAGTATTTTTTTATAATTTTTATACATTAAATTAATTAATTTATTTATGACACCATGATGATGCAGCGATTACCTCATTAATGAACAAATTAAATAAAATGAAAAGATAACGTAAAATATAAGACATAAACTTGTCAAAAACCTATTGGATGTGTGGATTGAAAACCCGTTTAACCATATCCTCGAAATATATAATTGTGGGACCATTGATATCTGAGATTCATTTTATAATATAGTAACTTTTCAAGACTTTCCAAGAGTGCCTCTCCTCCCTCTTATAAAAGGCCCCCACCTCTACCTCCTTACCCACACCTCTCAATCCATTGGCTTAGACAAAATCTGCTCATTTTATCTCTCCACATCCCTCTATTCATCATAGAAGCCTTCTTATAGTCAGACTGCTCTTCAATAAACTCTTTTGGTTCAAACCAAAGGGAGTTACCCGATTTAAAGGTAAAGTCTTCTCTAATGTTCTTTTGTTTTATTTTTCTTCTCCAACCCCGTAAACTCTTTTTATTCCTTTAATTTGTAACAAAAAAGAATCTTTAATATACTAGGATGTTTTTATGATAAATATTTGAGATAAACTTACACACACCTCCGTCTAATGGTTAAAGAACATATTGTTTCTGTGGATGGAGAATTACTGCCTCACGAAATGATTATTGTTCTATCTTCTCCTAAAACCTCTCATGGTGGCCTTTATGATAGAAGTATATTTATTTATGATATATATTATATTTATTTCCTATCTATTCTTCTATTTTTTTCATTTAAAACATACCTTTATGCTTTGTATGTTGTGCAAATGCGATAATTGAATTTGAGGAAGTGTGGACTACCGCCCCCTCAAGTGATGTGACTCGTTCATGCAATACATTTAATGTATAAATAATGTAATTAATAAACTAATGTGACCTATATAACATATATATTATAATTTAATTATAATATATATATATATCTCATTTATTTTTAATTCCATTAATGTGTAAAATGAATGATAGTAACGTTCATGCGTACGTACGACCTACCGTCTTTTTGAACGGTGCATTTAATTTTTTATCTCCAAATGTTATGGAATAGTATAAAATTAATATATACTGGATATATATGATATTTAAATCATTAATAATATTATATAGATGGTGTAATTATAACTACATGGAAAATTCTTTTCAAACAAGTTCATTTTTGACTCATGTACCGAACTTCAACAAAAATGTCTGATATGAATTCACATAATTAACTAATTATTATAACATTATAATATGTGATATGAATTTAATAATAAAAATTAAATTATTTAATTAAGAAATTATTAATTGACCAATGTTTATTATTCAGGAATATAAAGAAACGAACAAGACAAGTCGGACTTGACGTAAGGGATCCTACCTCTCTCTTTCTTTTTAATTACTATCTTTTCTGTCACTTATCTCAATATCCTATTTATTATGTTGGGCGATGTTATTTAATATTCTTCTTACTGTAATTTTTATGTTCATATGATGAGAGACCCTATTTGATCTCATCAATCCTTTTTTGGATGTTTTAAGTGGTGTCGATAGGCTCCCGAATTTTCAAAAGGGGATTTCTTATATCACTTTTAATTCCATGAGATTTCCATTGATTGCCACTTATTTGTTTCATGTGCTGTATTTTATAGTGATATTTCATATATATTATCATGATTCTATTTAAATTCAGGGTATTATGTGATTCATTTGGTTTTTATTATCTTTTGGTCATACGACTCGATTGATTACTACGAGGTAAGGGGTTTTTAATCTCACTGTTAATTCCCATGAGATTCTTGCTACATTTGCCAACATTTCCTTTTTTGTGGTGTATTTAATGACTCTAATTGTATTCTTTGTGTAATATACTTTTATTTATGGTTATTTAAAGATTCATTGTATGACCCTTCTTTCATTGGGTGTACGGTTCGATAGTTACCCAAATCGATAAGGGAACCTTTCACCCTCCTCTATTTAAAAGGCTCATTTCTGTTAGGTATTTTAATTTTCATCTTATTAATGTTGGTATATGTTATTATATATCCTTATTTCTATAAATTTTATTTCCAAGTGATGAGATACCCTTTTTATCTCTCATCAACTCATTTTATGAATTTTTATGTGACGCCGTTAGGCTGTCGAATTTTTGTAAGGGAACTTCTTAAACCAATTTAAATTCTTTGGGATAAACCTCTACTTATTGATTATGTCATACTATGAATATGTGTGTATGACCTATGATTGTTTTACAGTTAATATCCACTTATATTGGGTGTATTTATATTTGTCACACATTATTATGTAATTGATTTATCTTTAATCTAAGGATACCGTCTTTGTATGGGACTTCGTCTCAATCTCATTTCCTTAAGGCATGTTTTTCTTTCTACATGACTTTATTTTATATGGTGTATAAAATCATTTTTACCTTTAATTTCATTCAAAAGGATACTTTTGACACAAATCATTTTACTAAATGAAAAAAACAATGTTTTTTATCTTACGTATGCGGAAACAATGACTTCTCTACCACCGTGAACATTATTTGAGTTTCGGATTCCTCTACAAGAAATAAATTTTCTTTAAAGAAAAATAAATACCATGTTTTAATTTTATTTTATTTTTGTATTGAAAATGTTTTTTATAATGTTTTGATTATATAAATGTGTTTTATTGATATCTTGTGATTGAAATGTGGAAATGTTATGTTTCTTTTATGCATGTTTTATGTGATAAGATGTTGTTATGGTTCTTGGGAATTATTTATGATATTGAGTGGCTCGATGATAAACTATGGGTGGGTGAGCCTGAGATATCTCTCCAATGCATTGGGTAACCCGACGGGGTTAACCGCTAAGGTTTATCCAATGAAATTTAAGGAATATACTATGATGGGTGTTAAAAACGTAACCATGAGGGTTACTCCCTATGAAGGAATGTTATGAATGCCTCAAGTTACCTTTACGTATTGTGATTTCTATGAGTTATTCATAAATATTATGATTTCAAGAGGTATGTTAAAGTGATTATGTTTTAATAGTAATGTATTATTTCATTTATTCTTATCTATACATGGACTAGTGCTTTCTTTCCGTATTTCAATATCCCTTACAGACTTTTTTATGCTCATCCCATGTTTTTGAAATTATTTCCACAAGACTAAAAGGTGAATAGGATAAATGATGTTATCAAGGAAAGTCATGCTATCTAAAACATGGAACTATACATGTTTCTTTTTAAGTGTTTTTTTATGAAAAAATTGGAAACTGAGTAAAAGTGTCTACTTTGTAATCTTGTGCGATGTAATAGTTATTTCATAATTCTCTAAAACTCTAAACCTGAAAACATACTCAATGTGAATTATTCATTTAATTCAAGATTATGAAATGTTTTAAGACTGGGTCCTTATAGTTGGTATCAAAGGTCGGTTTAGATAACTTTATAGGTTAGGGTATTCACTAAGAATAAGTGACATTACCATAATGGCTAGGATTTCAGAAAGAGTCATAGTTTTTAGATAAAGTCAATGAGTAAGTATATCTTAGTGTTTATCTTCCTTATTAGTACAGGATTATTTAGTTGATATACTCACACTGACATTTTTGGTTTTAGTAAATGGATGGATCTAGCAGGCACCCATGTGACAATGGGTTTTAAGGAAACTGTGGTGGTTCTCTGATTAAGAGTCTAGATGAAATGGGGGATTCAATGAGGAATCTCGTGGTTATTCTAAAACAACTATCAAGGAGTCATGATTAACCACTTGATCCTTGGTGAGTTATCTGATGCATTATGTATAAGAGAACTAAATCGATGTGGAAGTTCATGTAATAGTTATAATGCTAACCATTACGGTTTGTATGATCCTTACTTTTGAGGTAATTATGAGTTACGATATTATGGAAAATTAAAGGCATGAAGAAAATTTGAGGTTAAATTATGTTATGGTTTTTTTGAAGATTTTATCTATTTTTGGAGAATGTTTTAAGAATTTTATAGTTTTGGAAAAAGGACAACATACAGACCGTGTGACAACCGGTCGCGTCGGACAATGCTGTGGGAATCGAACCCACAACCAATGTGTGACGGGTATTTATCATCTACCACTGGACTATGAGAAGTCCCTAGTTAGTATAACTAATTTTTTTAGTTAGATGATATTTTGAATTTGGAATATGTTGATTTTGGGTTATCTATGGAAATTATTATCCTATCATGGAGGATATGCGACTAGGTTAATTAAGTTTCAATATGAGACTTTAAGAGAAACTGATGTTTTTTGGAGATAAATGTTAATATTTACCTTGGAAGACTATGTGATTAAATCCTTCAAAGATTTGGGTTTTAAAATTAGTGTGGGTTACGTTGAAAAATTTTATAGATAGTTGATTATCGAATGGTCTTTGTTGAACTTTGGGTTTTGTTGGACAAATTTTGGAGATTAATAATAGATTTTATTTTTATAAAGCATTATCCTTTTTATAATGGATTATCCTTTTTGGGTATTATCTGATCTCTTACTATGATTTATTTTTGGTTTTGTTTTTGGTTTAAAGACATGGGAAATATATAGTTATATTTTGTAGATTAGGTGATTCTCTAGAAGTTGATTACATCACTATTAATGTAGACAAGCCATCCTAAATACTCATATTTTGGATAAAATACGAGTTTGTGTAAGAAATCTAATAAGAGATGAAATTCTACATGAAAAGTAATTATGATTTCTTAGGATTTAGTTAAGCTCATAAATAAATTACTCAATGAAAAGTAACTTAAAACCAAAAAGTTTTTTGTTAAATTTTCTTATTGGGGAATCAAATACTGTTTAACCCATAACTACTTTGTGGTTTTCTTGTGGTTAACATTCTTATAATCATGTTTTCTATCACTCTGCATCAAAACATGACCCTTTGTTTTCTCTTCCATGTCCATGTTTTCTTACATGGAATCCTTGTATGGGTTAACATGGGTGACCTTTTTTACTTTCCATTATTTCTTTTAATGTGACAATTTAATTGACTCCTTTTCCAATCTGGGTCTTTCAGTAATGTTTCCAAGCCCAATTTTAAAATTGCGAGGATGCAATTCCCAAAAGGGGGGAAGGGTGTAACATACCAGGAAAATAATTAATATGAAATTTTCATATATATTAATATTTTTGAATAAAATATTAATATTTCTTAAAAGGGGATTCTATGTTCGATGGCGTACCCAATACGCAATAACGAGTTTCTTTGAAATCATATATTGCACGCTAATAATAAAATAATATTATTATAAATGGTAGTTAACATATAGTCAATGTAATTTTAGGAATGAATATAACTAAGTAAAAAAGTTATTATATATTCTTGTAAAATATTTTTACATTTATTCAATAAATCTTAGAGGCTTAAAATGAGAATGAATCCAATTTTAAGTGTTAATATTCTTATATTCTTTAAAAGGTCGATTAACCAACTTTTGATGGCGAACCCTTTTTAAATCCACCTTTTGAAATTTTTATATGTTATATTTGACAGAATAAAATTCTTATTTAGAATCAAGACATCAAAATTTACTTTGTGAAATTTTTTGTTCTTTTTCTGATAAAGGTTCATTTTTTTAATAAATAGTGAAAATGCTGTATATTAATTCAAAACCTCCATTTAGTCTAATTTAATTATATGCTAAAATTATAATTTTAATTGGATTTAAAGTTTAATTAAAATATATTTTTACCACTTAATCCAATGGTTATCATTTGAATTAATTTCACTTTGAAATTGGATATAAACAAGTGTCAATCTTTTAATTGATATTGTTTCTTAAAAACACTCTATTTGTTTGGAAAACGGGAATTGATTGTAAAATTAATTAATGCAAATTCTTTTATTTAATTTGGTAAAATTGATATCATTTTTGAATTTGTAAAATCAAATATATATTAGGTTGAATTTTTGGTATTTTTCTGACAAATGTTCATTTTCAATGAATAGTGAAAAATACTGCATTTTAATTCAAAACTGCATTTTCATCCAATTTATTTAAATAGCTAGAATGAAATTTTAATAGTTTTTAATGTGTAATTTAATTATGTTTTTATAATTTAATACAATTTTGGTAATTTATTGTAATTTCACTTTTAAATTCAATTTAAAAACAAATCATTCTTTTAATAGATTTTAATTCTTAAAAACCCGTCTTTGGTTTTGACAACGAGAATTTTTTTAAATTAATTACTAACATTTCTATGTTTGTAATTTGATAAAATTGATTCCATATTTTGAATCATAAGGTCCAAATTATGTAATTAAGAATCTTTTGTTTTTGGAGTATATGAATTGTAACGATGATAATTATCAATAATTATCGTGTTTAATTAGTAATTGGGAAGTTGAGGGTAATAAAATAATATCATAAAAATATAAAATAACCCTAATAAGTGTCCTTATGCTACTGGTTGTGTCATTTCCGACCATGGTATGCCTTCTTCATTACTTTGGGACCCCATGGAATAACTTTTGGCTGGTAGTGAAACTTTATCATTTTATTTTTAAAGAAAATAGAATATCACAAAAGAATGTAACACCTATGTAAAAAAATTTATGTTTTTTCGATGTACACGATATCTTAGAATATAAATAGTCATTGTAAATATAAAAATATTTCCCACATCATAGTATTTTTTTATACTTTTTATACATTAAATAAATTAATTTATTTATGACACCATGATGATACAGTGATTACCTCATTAATGAACGAATTAAATAAAATGAAAAGATAATGTAATATCTAAGAATTACAATTGTCAAAAACCTATTTGAAGGTTGGATTTAGAACTTGTATCACCGTATCCTCTAAATATAAAATTGTGGGACCTTTGATATCGGAAAATGATTTTATAATAAAGTAACTTTTCAAGACTTTCCAAGAGTGCCCCTCCTCCTCTTATAAAAGCCCCCACCTATACCTCCTTACCCACACCTCTGAATCCATTGGATTGGCCAAAATCTACTCATTTTATCTCTCCACATCCCTATCTTCATCATATATGCCTTCCCTTAGTCAGAATGATTTTCAATAAACCCTTTTGGTTCAAACCAAATAGAGTTACCCGATTTAAAGGTAAAGTCTTCTCTAATGTTATTTTGTTTTATTTTGCTTCTAAAACCCCCTAAACTCTTTTTATTCCATTTTTTGTCACAAAAAAGTATCTAAAATATACTAGGATGTTGTTATGAAAATGATTCTAGCTACACATACAAAAACTTTTGTTTAATGGTTAAAGAACATACTGTTTTTGTGGATGGAGAATTACTGCCTCAGGAAAATATGATTGTTCTATCTTCTCCTAACACCTCTCATGGTGGCCATTATTATAGAAATATATTTTATTATGATATATATTATATTTATTTCCTCTCTATGCTTCTTTATTTTACATTTAAAACATAACTTTATTCTTTTTATGATGTGAAAATGCGATATTTTCATTTGAGGAAATGTGGACTACCGCCCCCTCATGTGATGTGACTCGTTCATGCTATAAATGGAATGTATAAAGAATGAAATTAATGTACTAATGTGACTTATATTAAATATATATTATAATTTAATAATAATATATATGTAACTCATTTAGTTTTAATTCCATTAATGTGTCAAAGACATGATAGTAGCATTCATGCATATGTACGGCCTACCATCTTCTTGAATGGTGCATTTAATTTATCATTTAAAAATGTTATGGAATAGTATAAAATTATTATATAATGGATATATATGATATTTAAATCATTAATAATATTCTATAGATGATTTAATTATAACTACATGGACAATTCTTTTCAAACAAGTTCATTTTTGACTCATCTACCAAACATCGACAAAAACGTCTTCTATGATTTCACATAATTAACTAATTATTATGACATTATAATATGTGATATTAATATAATAATAAACATTAAATGAGGTCCTTAAGAAATTATTAATTGACCAATGTTTATTATTCAGGAATATAAAGAAACGAATAAGACAATTCAGACTTGTGGTACGGGATCCTACCTCTCTCTTTCTTTTTAAGTACTCTCTTTTCTGCATCTTATTTTAAGATGGTATTTATTATGTTATGGGAAGATATTTTATATTATTCTTACTATAATTTTTATGTTCATATGATGAGAGACCATATTTGGTATAATGAGTCCATTTTATGAAGTTTTAAGTGGCTCCGTTAGGCTGCCGAATTTTCGTGAGGGGATTTTTTATCTCACTTTTAATTTCGGGAGATTTCCATTGTTCGCCACTTATTTGTTGCATGTAGTGTATTTTGTAATGAAGATTCATATATATTATCATGATTCTATTTATATTCATGGTATTATGTGATTCATTTGGTTTTTATTATCTTTTGGTCATACGACTTGATTGATTACAACGAGGTAAGGGGTTTCGTATCTCACTTTTTATTCCCGTGAGATTCATGTTAGATTTTCCAATATTTCATTTTGTGTGGTGTATGTACTTCCCCTGATTTTATTGTTTTTGTAATATAATTTAATTTACGGTTATTTACATATTCATTGTATGACCCTTCATACAT
Source organism: Viscum album (assembly GCA_963277665.1). NCBI lineage: Eukaryota > Viridiplantae > Streptophyta > Magnoliopsida > Santalales > Viscaceae > Viscum > Viscum album. Next base: position 1,396,296,424 of record OY728160.1, on the reverse strand, counting down.
GGGCTGTACGTTTTGAAAGTTACCCAAATCGGTAAGGGAACCTTTCACCCTCCTCTTTTTAAAAGTCTTATTTTTGTTAGGTCTTTTAATTTACATCTTATTAATGTTGGGATATGTTCTTATATATCATTATTGCTGTAAATTTTATTTCCAAGTGACGAGATACCCTTTTATCTCTCCTTAACTCATTTTCTAAATCTTAAAGTGACGCCGTTAGCTATCGAATTTCTGTAAGAGAAGTTCTTAACCCAATTTAAATTCTTTGGGTTAAACCACAACTTCTTGATTATGTCTTATTATGAATATGTGTGTATGAAATCTGATTGTTTTACACTTAATATCCACTTATATTGGTTGTATTTATATTTTTCACACATTATTATGTAATTGATTTATCCTTAATCTAAGGATGCTGTCTTTGTACGGGACTTCATGTCAATCTCTTTTCAGTAAGGCATCTTTTGATTTCTACACGACCTTATTTTATACAGTGTATAAAACCCTTTTGACCTTTGAAGTCATTCAAAAGTAATCTTATTACACAAAGTGTTTTACTAAATGACAAAAGCAATGTTTTTCTGTCTTACGTATGCGGCAACAATGACTTCTATGCCATAGTTAACATTATTTTAGTTTCAGATTCCTCTACATGCCATAACTTTTTTTATAAGAAAAATGAAAACCATGGTTTACTTTTCATGTATTTATTTATTGAAAATTATTTTTATAATGTTTTGATTATATAAATGTGTTGCATTGATATATTGTGATTGAAATGTGGAAATGTTATGTTTTCTTTATTCATGTTTTATGTGATACAATTATGTTATGGTTCTTGGGAATTGATTATGATGTTGGGTGGTTCCATGATAAACTAAGGGCTGGTGAGCCTGAGATATCTCTCCAATCCATTTGGTAACACGAAGGGGTTAAACGCTAATGTTTCTCCAAAGAGATTTAGGGAATATACTGTGATGAGTATTCCAAACGTAATCATGAGGGTTACTCCCTATGAAAGAATGTTATAAATGCCTCAAGTTACCATTACATCTTGTGATTTCTTGGAGTTTTTCATAAATCATATGATTTCAGGAGGTATGTTAAAGTGCATATGTTTTAATAGTAATATATGATTTCATTGATTCTTATGTATACATGGACTTGTGTTTTCTCTCCATATTTTTATATCTATTACTGATCTTTTTATACTCATACCATGTTTTTGAAATGATTTCCACAAGACTTAAAGGTGAATAGGGTCAATGAAGGTATCAAGGAAAGTCCTGCTATCTTAAACATGAAACTATACATGTTTCTTTTTATGATTTTTTTATGAAAAAAATGGAAACTAAGTAAAAGTGAATACATTGTAATCTTGTGAGATGTAATAGTTATGTCCTAATTCTATAAAACTCTAAACTTGAAAAGATCCTCAATGTGAATTATTCATTTAATTCAGGATTATGTAATGTTTTGAGGCTGGGTCCTTATAGTTGGTATCAATGGTTAGTTTAGATAACTTTAGAGGTTAGAGTATTCATTAAGAATAAGTGACATTACTATAATGGCTAGGATTTCAGAAAGAGTCATATTTTTTAGATAATGTGAATGAGTAAGTATATCTTAGTGTTTATCTTCCTCATTAGTACATGATGATTTTGTTGATATACTATCACTGACATTTTTGGTTTTTGTAAATGGATGGATCTAGCAGGTAAGAAAGTGACAATGGATTTGAAGGAAACTGTGGTGGTTCTCTGATTATGAGGCTGGATGAAACGGGGGATTCAATGAGGAATCTTATGCTTATTATAAAACAACTATCAAGGATTCGTGATTATCCACTTGACCTTGGTGAGTTCTCTGATGCATTATGTATGAGAGAACCAACTCGATGTGGATGTTCAGGTAATAATTATAATGGTAACCATTAGGGTTTATATGATCCTTACTTTTGAGGTAATTATGGGTTACTATATGATGGAAATTTCATGAGGTAAAATTGAGGTTAAATTATGTTATGGTTATTTTTGAATATTTTATCTCTTTTTGGAGAATGTTTTAATAATTATATAGTTTTGGAAAAAGGATAACACACAGACCGTGCGACAAGCCGTCGCGTTGGACAAAGCTGCAGGAATCAAACCCACAACCAAAGTGCGACTGGTATTTATCATATACCACTGGACTACGAGAAGTCCCTGGTTAGTATAACTAATTTTATTAGTTATATGATCTTATGAACTAGAAATAAGTTGATTTTGGGTTATATATGGAAATGATTATCATATCATGGAGGATATGTGATTAGGTTAATTACTTTTCAATATAAGACATTAAGAGAAACTGATGTTATTTGAAGATAAATATTAATATTTAACTTGTAAGACTATGTGATTAAATCCTTCAAAGATTTAGGATTTAATCTTAGTGTGGTTTTCATTGAATAATTTTATAGACAATTGTTTATCGAATGGTCTTTGTGGAAATTTGGTTTTTTTGGACAAATTTTGGAGATTAAGAATAAATTTTCTTGTTATGAAGGATTATCCTTTTTGGGTATTATCTGATCTCGTACTAAGAATTTTTTTGGATTGGGTTTTGGTTTAAAGTCATGGTAAATATATAGTTCTCTTTTGTGGATTAGGTGATTCTCTATAAGTTGATTACAAAGCTCTTAATGAGGACAAGCCATCCTAAATACTCATATTTTGGAGAAAATATGAGCTTGTGTAAGAAATCTAATAAGAGATGAAAGTCACCATGAAAAGTAAGTATGTTTACTTAGGATTTAGTTAATCTCATAAATAAATTACTCAATGAAAAGTATCTTAAAACAAAAATGATGTCTGTTAACTTTTCCTACTGGGGAATCAAATACGGTTTGACCGGTCACAACTTTATCATTTTCATGAGGTTAACTTTCTCCTAATAATTTTTTCTATCCCTCTCCATCAAAACATGACCCTTTGTTTTCTCTTCCATTTCAATGTTTTCCTACATGGAATCCTAGTATAGGTTAACATGGGTGAACTTTTTACTTCCCTTTATTTATTTTAAAGTGACCGTTTAATTGACTCCTTTTCTGATCTGGGTCTTTCAATAATGTTTCCAAGCCCAATTTTAAAATTGTGAGGATGCAATTCCAAAAAAAAGGGGAAGGGTGTAACATCCTAGGTAAATAATGAATATGAAATGGTCATATATATTAAAATTTGTGAATAAAATAATAATATTTCATAAAAGTGGATGCTATGTTCGATGGCGTACCCGATACCCAACAATGATATTCTTTGAAATCATATGTTGCACGTTAATAATAATATAATATTATTGTAAATGGTTTTAAAATTCTAGTCAATTTAATGGTGGGAATGAATATAAATATGTAAAAAAGTTATTATATATTCTTTTCAAATATTTTTACATTTATTCAATAAATGTTAGAGTCTTAAAATGCAAATGAATCCAATTTTAAGCGTAAATATTCAAATATTCGTTAAAAGGTCCATTAACCGATTTTTGATGGTGACCCCTTTTTAAAGCCACTTTTTGAAAATTTTATATGATATATTAGACATAATATAAATCCTTATTTAGAATCAAGACATCAAAATTTACTTTGTGTAAATTTTTGTTCTTTTTTTGATAAATGTTCATTTTTTAATGAATAGTGAAAATGCTGTATTTTAATTCAAAACCTCCTTTTAGTCTAATTTATTTATATGGTCAGATTATAATATTAATTGGTTTTAAAGTTAAATAAAAAAATATTTTTACCATTTAAACCAATGGTGGTCATTTGAATTTATTTAAATTTAAAATTGGACATAAGCAAGTGTTAATCTTTTAATAGATATTGTTTCTTAAAAACACGCTATTTGTTTTGATAGCGGGAATTGATTATAAAATTAATTAATGCAACTTATATGTTTTGAATTTGGTAAAATTGATATAATTTTAAATTTTGGAATATAAAATATATCTTAGGGTGAATATTTGGAATTTTTTTAACAAATGTTCATTTTCAATGAATAGTGAAAAATACTGCATTTTCATTCCATTTTATTAATATAGATAGATTGTCATTTTAATTGGTTTTAATGTGTACATTAATTATGTTAATATCATTTAATAAAATTTTGTTCATTGAATATAATTTCACTTTTAAATTGGTTGTAAAAACAAATCAATATTTTGATAGATTTAACTTCTTAAAAACCTGTTTTTGGTTTTGACAACAAGAATTATTTTAAATTAATTAATACAATTTCAATGTTTGGAATTAGATAAAATGGATTCCATATTTGGAATCAAAAGGTCCAAATTATTTAATTACGAATATTTTTTTTCGACATTATGAATAGTAACGACGGTAATTATCTCTAATTATCGTGTTTAATTAGTAATCGGGTAGTTAAGGGTAATAAAATAATATCATAAAAATATAAAATGACCCCAACATGTGTTCTTCTGCTACTGGTTGTGTCATGGCCGACCATGGGATGCCATTTTCCAAGCTTCTGGATCCCATGGAGTAACTTTTGGGTGATAGTGACACTTTATCTTTTTATTTTTAAAGAATGGAGAATATAAGAAAAGAATGTAACACCTAAGGAAAAAAAATTAATTTTGTCTGTGTAAATGATCTGTTAGACTATAAAAAGTCATTGGAAATATAAAAATATTTCATATTTCATAGTTTTTTTTATATTTTTAGATATTAAATAAATTAATTTATTTAGGACACCATGATGATGCAGCGGTTACCTCATTAATGAACGATTTAATTAAAATGAAAATATAATTTAAAATATAAAACATACACTTGTCAAAAACATATTGGATGGGTTTATTTCAAACCTGTAACACCTTATACTCAAAATATATAATTGTGGGACCTTTGATATCCAAAAATCATTTTATAATAAAGTAACTTTTCAAGACTTTCCAAGAGAGCCCATCCTCCCTCTTATAAAAGGCCCCCACCACTACCTCCTTACCAACACCTCTCAAGCCATTGGCTCAGTCAAAATCTACACATTTTATCTCTCCACATCTCTCTTTTCATCATAGATGTCTTCCTTTAGTCAAAATGATCTTTGATAAACCCTTTTGGTTCAAACCAATGGGAGTTACCCGATTTAAAGGTAAAGTATTCTCTAATGTTATTTTGTTTTATTTTTCTTCTCAAACCCCCTAAAATCTTTTTATTACTTTATCTTGTAACAAAAATAGTATCTTAATTATACTAGGATGTTGTTATGAGAATTATTATAGATACACTTACACACACCTCCGTCTAATGGTTAAAGAACATACTGTTTCCGTGGATGGCTAATTAGTACCTCACAAAACGATGATTGTTCTATCTTCTCCTACCACCTCTCATGGTGGCCATTATGATGGAAATATATTTATTTATGATATATATTAGATTTATATGCTCTATATTTTCTGTATTTTACATTTAAAACATATATTAAGGAATTTCATGCTTTGCAAATGCGATAATTTCATTTGAGGAAGTGTGGACTACCGCCCTCTCAAGTGATGTGACTCGTTCATTAAATACATGGAATGTATAAAGAATGAAATTAATGAACTAATTTGATCTATATAAAATATATATTATACTGGAATTATACTATATATATATCTCTCTCATTTAGTTTTAATTCCATTAATGTGACAACGAAATGAAAGTAGCGTTCATGCGTACATACGACCTACCATCTCCATGAACGGTGCATTTAATTTTTTATCTTCAAATGTTATGGAATACTATAAAATGAATATATACTGGATATATATTATATTTAAATCATTAATACTGTTCTGGAGATGGTTTCATTATAACTACATGGACAATTCTTTTCAAACAAGTTCATTTTTGACTCATGTAACGAACATCGACAAAAACACCTGATATGAATTCACACAATTAACTAATTATTATAACATTATAATATGTGATATGAATTAAATAATAAGAAATAGAAGAGGTCCTTATGAAATTAGTAATTGAAAAAAATTTATTATTCAGGAATATAAAGAATCAAACAAGACATGTCAGACAAGCAGTAAGGGATCCTACCTCTCTCTTTCTTTTTGAGTACTCTCTTTTATGTCACTTATTTTAAGCTCCTATTTCTTATGTTGGGGGATGTTATATTATATTATTATTACGGAAATTGTTTTTGTTCATATGATGAGAGACCCTATTTGATCTCATCAATCCATTTTTGGATGTTTTAAGTGGCACCGTTAGGCTGCTGAATTTTTGTAAGGGGATTTCATAACTCACTTTTAATTCCGTGAGATTTCCATTGTTCGCCACTTATTTTTTTCATGTGGTGTATTGTGCACTAATATTTCATTTATATTATCATGATTCTATTTATTTTCAGGGTATTATGTGATTCATTTGTTTTTCATTATCTTTTGGTCATACGACTCGATTGATTACAATGAGGTAAGAGGTTTTTAATCTCACTTTTTATTCCTGTGAGATTCATGCTACATTGGACACTATTTCCTTTTGTGTGGTGTATGTACTGCCAATGATTGTATTATTTGTGTAATATAATATAATTTATGGGTATTTACATCTTCATTGTATGACCCATCTTTCATGTGGTGTTCATTTCGAAAGTTACCCAAATCAGTAAGGGAACCATTCACCCTCCTCTATTTCAATGACTTATTTTTGTTGGGTCATTTAAATTACAATTTCATAATGTTGGGTTATGTACTTATATATCCTTATTGCTGTAAATTTTATTTTCAAGTGATGAGATACCCTTTTTTATCTCTCATCATCTCATTTTCTGATTTTTAAAGTGATGCTGTTAGGCTATTGAATTTCGGTAAGGGAACTTCTTAACCCAATTTAAATTCTTTGGGTTAAACCTCTACTTATTGATTATGTTGTACTATGAATATGTGTGTATGAACTCTGATTTTTTTACACATAATATCCACTTATGTTGTGTTTATTTATATTTTTCACACATAATTATGTAATTGATTTATCCTTAATCTAAGGGTACCGTCTTTTTATGGAACTTCGTCTCAATCTCCTTTTATTAATGCATCTTTTTATTTCTACATGACTTTATTTTATACGGTGTATAAAGACCTTTTGACCTATAATTTCATTCAAAATGAATCTTTTTACACAAATCATTTTAGTAAACGACAAAAGGAATGTTTTTTTATCTTAGGTATGCAGCGACAATGACTTCTCCGCCATTGTGACCATTATTTGAGTTCCAGATTTCTCTACAAACCATAACTTTTTTTAAAACGAAAAATAAATACTATGTTTAAATTTTCTTTTATTTTGGTATTGAAAATGGTTTTTAATGTTTTGATTATATCAATGTGTTGTATTAATATCTTGTGATTTAAATGTGTAAATGTTATGTTTCCATTATGCATGTTTTATATGATACGATTATGTTATGGTTCTTGGGAATTGATTATGAAGTCAGGTGGTTCCGTGATAAACTAAGGGTGGGTGATCCCGAGATATCTCTCCAATACATTGGGTAACACGAAGGGGTTAATCTCTAAGGTTTCTCTAAAGAGATTTGGGGAATATAATGTGATGGGTATTCCAAACATAACCATGAGGGTTACTACCTACGAAAAAATGTTATGAAATCCACAAGTTACCTTTACGTCTTGTGATTTCTATTAGTTATTCAATAATCATATGATTTCATGAGGTATGTTATCGTGCTTATGTTTTAATAGTAATTAATTATTTCATTTATTCTTATGTATACATGGAGTAGTGTTTTATTTACGTATTTTTATATCCCTTACTAAGCTTTTTATGATCATCCAATGTTTTTGAAATGATTTCCATAGGGCTTAAAGGTGAATGGGGAAAATGATGGGATAATGGAAAATCATAATATCTAAAAAATGGAACTAAACATGTTTATTTTTAAGAGTTTTTATGATAAAAATGGAAATTGAGTAGAAGTTTCTACTTTGTAATATTGTGAGATGTAATAGTTATGTCCTAATTCTCTAAAACTCTAAACCTAAAAAGATCTTCAATGTGAATTATTCATTTAATTCAATATTATGTAATATTTTATGGCTGGGTCCTTATAGATGTTATCAAAGGTCGGTTTAGATAACTTTAGAGTTTAGGGTATTCATTAAGAATAAGTGACATTACCATAATGATTAGGATTTCAGAAAGAGTCATAGTTTTTAGATAAAGTTAATGAGTATGTATATTTTAGTGTTTATATTCCTCATTAGTACATGATGATTTTGTTGATATACTCACACTAAAATTTTTGGTTTTAGTAAATGGATGGATCTAGTAGGCACCAAAGTGATAATGGGATTGAAGGAAACTGTGGTGGTTCTATGATTAAGAGACTTGATGAAATAGGAGATTCAATGAGGAATCTAGTGGTTATTCTAACCCAACTATCAAGGTGTCATGATAAACCACTTGAACCTTGGTGAGTTCTCTGATGCATTATGTATGAGAGAACCAACTCGATGTGGATGTTTAGGTAATAATTATAATGGTAACCATTAGGGTTTGTATGATTCTTACTTTTTAGGTAATTATGGGTTAGTATATGATGGAAAATGAAAGGCATGGTGTAAAATTGTGGATAATTTATTTAATGGTTATTTTTGAATATTTTATCTCTTTTTGGAGAATAGTTTGAGAATTATATAGTTTTCGAAAAAGGACAAGACACAAACTGTGTGACAACCCATCGCGTCGGACAAAGCTGTTGGAATCGAACCCACAACTAACGTGCGACTGGTATTTATAGCCTACCACTGGACTACATGAAGTTCCTAGTTAGTATAACTATTTTTTTTGTTAGATGATCTTATGAATTAGGAATAAGTTGATTTTGGGTTATCTATGGAAATTATTAGCCTATCATGGAGGATATGTGATTAGGTTAATTACTTTTCAATGTGAGACTTTAAGAGCAACTGATGTTATTTGGAGATAAATGTTAATATTTACCTTGGAAGACTATGTGATTAAATCCTTCAATGATTTGGGTTTCAATCTTAGTGTGGTTTACATTGACGAATTTTATGGAGAATTGTTTATCGAATGGTGTTTGTTCAACTTTGGGTTTTATTGGGAAAAATTTGGAGATTCATAATAGATTTTCTTTTTATAAAGGATTATCCTTTTTGGGTATTATCTGATCTCATACTAAGAATTTTAATTTTTTTTTGGATTTTGTTTAAAGACATGTGAAATATATAGATCTCTTTTGTGAATTAGGTGATTCTCTAGAAGTTGATTATACCGCTCTTAATGTGATCAATCCATCCTAAATACTCGCCTTTTGGAGAAAATATGTGTTTGTGTAAGAAATAAAGGAAAAGATGAAAGTATACATGACAAGTAAGTATGTTTCATTAGGATTTAGTTAAGCTCATAAATAAATACCTCAATTAAAATTAACATAAAACAAAAATGCTGTCTTTTAACTTTTCCTACTGGGGAATCAATTACTGTTTAACCCATCACAACTTTGTGATTTTCTTTTGGTTCACTTTCTCCTAATCATGTTTTCTATCACACTCCATCAGAACATGACCCTTTTTTTCTCTTCCATTTCCATGTTTTCCTACATGGAATCCTAGTATGGGTTAACTCTGGTGACCTTTGTATTTCCCTTTCATTCTTTTAAAGTGACAGTTTAATTGACTCCTTTTCCGATGTTGGTCTTTCAATAATGCTTCCAAGCCCAATTTTAAAATTCCAAGGATGCAATTCCCAAAAGAGGGGAAGGGTGTAACATCCTAGGTAAATAATGAAGATGAAATGTTCATATATATTAATATTTTTTAATAAAATATTAATATTACTTAAAAGGGGATGATATGTTTGATGGAATACCCAATACGCAACAACGAGTTTCTTTGAAATCATATGTTGCATGCTAATAATAAAATAATATTATTGTAAATGGTAGTAAACTCCCCATCAATGTAATGAAGGTAAATGTCAGAACAAAGTAAAAAGTGATTATATATGCCTGTCAAATATTTTTACATTTATTCAATAAATTTTATTGGCTTAAAATGCGAATGAATCCAATTTTAAGCGTAAATATTGTAATATTCATTAAAAGGTCGATTAACTACCTTTTGAAGGTGAACCCTTTTTAAATCTTCTTTTTGAAAATTTTATATGTTATATCTGACATAACAAAATCCTTCTTTAAAATCATGACATCAAAATTTACTTTGGGTAAAGTTTTGTTATTTTCCCGATAAAAGTTTATTTTTTTAATGAATAGTGAAAATGTTGTATTTCAATTCAAAACCTCCTTTTAGTATAATTTATTTATATTGTCCGATTATCATTTTAATTTGTTTTAAAGTGTAATTAAAATATATTTTTACCATTTAATCCAATTTTTTTCATTTGAATTAATTTCACTTTGATATTGGACACAAACAAGTGTCAATCTTTTAATAGATATTGTCTCTTAAAATCACGCTATTTGTTTTGATAGTGGGAATTGATTATAAAATTAATTAATGCAAATTATATGTTTTTAATTAGGTAAAATTTCTATAATATTTTAATTTGGAATATCAAATATATATTAGGGTGAATTTTTGGTATTTTTCTGACCAATGTTCATTTTCAATGAATAATGAAAAATACTGCATTTTAATACTAAACTGTATTTTCATCTAATTTATTTAATAGTTAAATTTCCATTTTTATTGTTTTTAAGGTGTAGTTTAATTATGTTTTTTACAAATAATTAAATTTTGGTTATTTAATGTAATTTCACTTTTAAATTGGATGTAATAACAAATCAATCTTTTGATAGATTTTACTTCTTAAAACTCGTCTTTGGTTTTGACAATAAGAATTATTTTAAATTAATTACTTAAATTTCTTTGTTTCGAAATTTATAAAATGGATTTCATATTTGGAATCATAAGGTCCAAATTATGTAATTAATACTCTTGTTTTTTGGACATTATGAATAGTAATGGTGATAATTATCTCTAATTATCGGGTTTAATTTGTAATCAGGTAGTTAAGGATAATAAAATAATATCATAAAAATATAAAATGACCCCACCATGTGTCCTTATGCTACTGGTTGTGTCATTCTCAACAATGAGATGACTTGTTCCAAACATTGGGACCCCATGGAATAACTTTTGGGTGATAGTGACACATTACCATTTTAATTTTAAAGAAAGGGGAATATCACAAAAGAATGTAACCCCTAAGTAAAACAATTTTAGTTTTGTATATGTAAACGATATCTTACACAATAAATAGTCATTGGAAATCTAAAAAGATTTCCTACATCATATTAATTTTTTTATAATTTTTAGACATTAAATATGTTAATTTATTTCTCACAGCATGATGATGCAGCGATTACCTCATTAATGAATGATTTAAATAAAATGAAAAGATAATGTAGAATCAAAAAATTACACTTGTCAAAAAACTATTGGATGGGTGGATTTCGAAACTGTATCATCTTATCCTCGAAATATATAATTTTGGGACCTTTGATATCCGAGAATCATTTTATAATATAGTATCTTTTCAAGACTTTCAAAGAGTGCCCCTCCACCCTCTTATAAAAGGACCCCATATCTACCTCATTACCCAAACTTCTCAAGCCATTGGATCGGCCAAACTCTGCTCATTTTATATCTCCACATCCTTCTCTTAATCATAGAAGCCTTCCCTTACTCTTAATTCTCTTCAATAAACCCTTTTGGTTCAAGCCAAAGGTAGTTACCCAATTTAATGGTAAGGTGTTCTCTAATGTTCTTTTGTTTAATTTTGATTGTCCATCCCCCTATACTCTTTCTTTCATATCTTTTGTAACAAAAACCGTATTTTCAATATACTAGGATGTTTTTATGAGAAGGATTCGATCTACACTTACACACACCTCCGTCTAAAGGTTAAAGAACATACTGTTTCCATGGATGGCGAATTACAACCTCACGAAATGATGATTGTTCTATCCTCTCATACCACCTCTCATGGAGGCCATTATGACGGAACTATATTTATTTCTACTATATGCTTCTGTATTTTACATTTAAAACATATTTTTATGCTTTTCATGGTGTGAAAATGCGATAATATCATTTGAGGAAGTGTGGACTACGACCCCCTCAAGTGATGTGACTCGTTCTTGCTATACAAGGAATTTATAAAGAATGAAATTAATGAACTAATGTGACCTATATAACATATATATTATACTATAATTATATAATATATATATATATATCTCATTTAGTTTTAATTCTATTAACGTGACAAAGAAGTGGAAGTAGCGTTCATGCGTAAGTACAACCTACCGTCTCCATGAATGGTGCATTTCATTTTTTATCTTCAATTGTTATGGAATTGTATAAAATTAATATATACTTGATATATATGATATTTAAATCATGAATACTATTCTAGAGAAGGTGTAATTATAACTACAAGGACAATTCTTTTCAAACAAGTTCATTTTTGACTCATGTACCGAACATCGATAAAAACATCTGATATGAATTCACATAATTAACTAATTATTATAACATTATAATATGTGATACGAATTGAATAATAAAATTCAAATTAGTTACTTAATAAATTATTAATTGACCAAAGTTTATAATTCAAGAATATAAAGAAACGAACAAGACAAGTGGGACTTGAGGTAAGGGATCCTACCTCTCTCATTCTTTTTATGTACTCTCTTTTATGTCACTTATTTTAAGCTCATATTTCTTATGTTGGGGGATGTTACTTTATATTATTCTTACTGTAATTTTTATGTTCATATGATGAGAGTCCCTATTTGATCTCATCAATCCATTTTTTGATTTTTTAAGTGGCACCATTAGGCTGCCGAATTTTCGTAAGGGGATTTCTTATCTCACTTTTAATTCCATGAGATTTCCATTGTTCGCCATTTATTTGTTGCATGTGGTGTATTTTGTACTACCATTTCATATATATTATAATGATTCTATTTATATTCATGGTATTATGTGATTTATTTGGTCTTTATTATCTTTTCTTCATACAACTTGATTGATTACAATGAGGTAAGGGGTTTTTTATCTCACTTTTTATTCCCTTGAGATTCATACTACATTTTCCACTATTTCCTTTTGTGCGGTGTATTTACTGCCCATGATTGCATAATTTGTGTAATATACTTTAATTTATGTGTATTTACATCTTCATTTTTTGACCCATCTTTCATGGGGTGTACGTTTCGAATGATACCCAAATCGGTAAGGGAATCATTCACCCTCCTCTTTTTAAAAAACTTATTTTTGTTAGGCCTCTTAATTTATATCTTTTTAATGTTTCGATATGTTATTATATATCCTTATTGCTATAAATTTTATTTCCAAGTGTTGAGATACCATTTTTATCTCTCATCAACTCATTTTCTAAATTTTATTGTGACACGGTTGGGCGGTCGAATTTCTGTAAGGTAACTTCTTAACCCAATTTAATTTCTTTGGGTTAAACTTCTACTCATTGATTATGTCGTACTATGAATAGTTGTGGATTGCCTCTGATTGTTTTACACTTAATATCCACTTTTATTGGGCGTATTTATATTTTTCACAAATAATTATGTAATTTATTTATCTTTAATCTAACTATACCGTCTTTGTACGGGACTTCATCTCAATCTCCATTCATTAAGGCATCTTTTGATTTCTACACGACATTATTTTTTAAGGTTTATAAAACCCTTTTGACCTTTAATTTCATTAAAAAGAATCTTTTTACACAAATTGATTTACTAAATGACAAAAGGAATGTTTTTTGTCTTACCTATGTGGCGACAAGGACTTCTCCACCACCGTGACCACTATTTGAGTTTCAGATTCATCTACAAGCTATAACTTTTTTTTAAAAGAAAAATAAATACCATGTTTTACTTTTCTTTTATTTTGGTATCGAAAATGGTTTTTATAATTTTCTGATTATATCAATGTGTTGTATTGATATCTTATGATTGAAATATGGAAATGATAATTTTTTTATGCATGTTTTATATGATACGATTATGTTATTGTTCTTGGGAATTTTTTATGAAGTCGGGTGCTTATGTGATAAAGTAAGGGTGGGTGAGCCTGAGATATCTCTCCAATGCATTGGATAACACGATGGGGTTAAATGCTAAGGTTTATCCGAAGTAATTTAGGGATTATACTGTGATGGGTGTTCCAAAAGTAACCATGAGGGTTACTCCCTACGAAATAATGTTAGGAATTCCCTATGTTACCTTTACATCTTGTGATTTCTATGAGTTATTGACAAATATTATTGTTTCATGAGGTATGTAAATGTGCTTATGTTTTAAGAGTAAAGTATGATTTCAATGATTCTTATGTAGACATGGACCAGTTTTCTTCTTCTGTATTTATATATCCCCTACTGAGCTTTTTCTACTCATCCCATGTTTTTGAAATGATTTCCACAGAACTTAAAGGTGAATAGGGTCAATGATGGGATCAAGTAAATTCATTCTATCTCAAACATGTAACTAGACATGTTTCTTTTTAAAAAAGTTTTTTATGAAAAAAATGTAAACTGAGTAGAAGTGTCTAATTTGAAATCTTGTGAGATGTAATTATAATGTCCTCATTCTCTAAAACTCTAAACCTGAAAAGATCTTCAATGTGAATTATACATTATTTAAATATTATGTAATTTTTAAAGGCTGGGTCTTTATAATATCTATGTTCCCCTTGTTATATATCTTAAATAATCAATTTTTAGGAAGGTCAAATTCAACAAAAATATCTCAGTAACTTGAGGTTATCCATAGACACTTTGATTCTAAAAAAATTCGTAAATTATATGAACATGAATTTTATAATTTCTTCTTGACTCAATAATGTTTTTATAAAAACAGTTTCTATAGATTAGTTCAATACATTACATGAAAACATATAATAGATATCCTATCAATGTTTGCATCAATACAACCTGATAATTTTCCTTATGGTGTTATTACCTTAACCTCAATGTTTCTTGACTCCAAATACTAATTTTATGGAATTTTTACAAAAAAATATCGATTCAATGGACAACCATTCATTGAGAATGCCTATATTTATAGAGAAAACTTCATAGTAAATCACAAAGTTTAATCATATGAAGACATTATTTTTTTCTTTTACATTTTTTCAATGGTGAAGAATACTAGAACATATATTCATTGAATTTCTATATAAGAGTAATTTTGAAGTAAAACCTATATATTTTATATAATATAGAATGTATCCAAAGAGAAACCTACACCATATCATCAACATGGTAGAATTAGGGTGTGGCCACTACCTATTAACCACATTCATAAAAAAATTCAATCATACATATTAACATCCTGACAGTGACCCTTTAATTTATATATATGTATTCATTCCTAGATAATAAATTTACTCTTACATAAATTATTTTATGAAATGATTCATAGTGTTTTATTTTCAACTTTTTTCCATTGTGAAGAGATTCCACAACTTCATCTAGACCCCCAAACATTTAAGGTATCAATGATTAAAGCCACCATAAACATTTTTAGAAGAATCTATGTAATATATTTTAGAAATAAAACCAATTTTTTTTTAAAATAATTTGTCCTACAAATTTCATCCATTGGTTTTGTTAGAAATCCTTTATTAGAAATTTATCTAAATCTATTAATTCCAAATAACAACATCTGTTAAATAATTCTTTACATTATATAGTGTATCGATGATTTGATAATCATATAATTTATTCTGACATGTTTCATGATTCTTTTCAGAAATAAATTATAATTGAATATATCCTCATAAGACACATCTTTGAATATCATGAAATTATACTCTTTTACACCCCTAAGGAAAAAACTCCCAGATAATAGACATTCAATGTCTCATATATAAAAAAATATTTTTATTTCTCTATAGTTTCTTAGGATATTCCCCCATTATCAATGAAAGAAAAAATTTCTTACCTTGACATAATCATGAACAAATTCTACCTATTTTTCAGTGAACGTTAATGGAACATTTTTTAATTTAGACTATCATGGTTTATAAGGCCATGAAATTAATCTATGAGAACCATTATCCATTATCATTAATATAAAAATCCTTAGGAGAGTCGATGACCCATTTTTAAAACATCTAGTTGGATTAAGAAGGATGGGTTATAAGAAAAAACTAGTTCCTTCAAAAAACATTTAAAAATACATTTTTATTGATTTTGGAAAACCTACTATTATATAGACCCATTATCCAATCTCAGTGATCTGTGTTCAACCATACCCTTTAATGGGGTGGTACATTATCTTAATTTAATGTTATAATGAATAATTAATTTTATTTTTTCTAGGAGTGATTCAACTCATATTTTCACACATAATATTAATAAGTTATTTCATATTTGTCAAAACACCAATATGTTCCATCTTTATCGATAGTAATTTAATTAAATACTATGTTGTCATTACCTACCCTTCTTTTACAGTGTTAATAAATAAAATCGCATTTCTTCTATATCCATGAAGTATAAAACCCTCATGGTTGTTACCCAATAGGTCAGATGAAAAATATTTATAGATATTTACCTCTATGAGCATTTCATTAACTTTATATTATTTGTTATTTTGTGGAAATTGGACCAAGGTAGTTGGGTAACTTTCAACGATTGAGATCATTTGTTGGGGAAAATAACCTAGAATTCGACGTTCTGTTTTTTTGAATTAATGGTGTCCTTGTATAATTGTTAAAAATTATATTATCAGGGTAAACCAAGATTTTGGAAGGTTTTTGAGGTGGTTAATTCCTTTTTAATATAAGATAGAAATTTTTTTTCTACTTAAAATATACACTATGTGTACATGTTACACAACATGTAAATGTTCCAAGTAGATATCATGAACTGGTTCATGAGTTAAAGTGATTACACCCTGTGACAATAGTTCAGATTGTGTAATGGTAAATTAGGATTAATATTAATAAGATGAAATTCAATATTCATAATATCTCATTAATCAAGAAATACATGAGGTCAAAGGGTCACATACCATGTCTTTCTCGTCTCCATTGATTTTAAGAGGGGAATCACATATGATTTATTTTCTATCCACATACAACTTCTATCTCCTGACCCTATAATTACATATAGGAATGTTTTGAGTCTACTCATTAATTATAGTCATACAATTTTAAATATTGATCCCTTGTGATTATTTTTCTTCATTTTTCATTTTTCTTTATTTTTTCCTCATTATGGTAGTTGTTTTCACTTTACTGCAGTTTGGTTTAGCCATTGATCATGATCTAATTTTATCTAGGAACATTATTGAGATATTTTTTTCTTTTTTTCAATTTATAAAATAATTTTATAAGCATTGATTAATCATATAATAATGGTATCTGGTCAAAATCCTAACCTTAATGCTTGTTTAATTGTTTAGTATATGAAATAATTTGATTGCGTCAATGCATCAAGCATATCAATTATGTAAATGACTTGAATATTAATAATACTATTTTTATTCATCATTGGATACCTTTATATTTTATTTATGTGGTTATTAGGCATATGGCTACCCATGGGATGAAGGATACATTTAATAAAAATGAATTGGATAGAAGCGGAATGTGTTTTTACCGTGAGATGATACCTTAGGTTATTTATTGATATAGTATTCTTAGGTAATTTCTCATTTCTTATTGACATGTATGATTATGATATATATATTAATTGAAGTCAAATTGAAATAAATATGTTAGTTTACATAATTAAAAAGTTAGGCTATTGATTTGATACTGTGTTATCCTTGGTGTTATGACATGTGTGTTATCTATGATAAAATACATAGATAGAGAGATATGTTCAATTTGATGTTGAAATTCATGTATAATGTTATATTAACAAACAGCTTTACAGAAATGTATATATAGGGTTATTATCGGAGGACAAAATATTGGTATTTAAATCTTGTCCTAGAGTCCCATGCTGAAAGGATTATATATAGGGCTACGCTTTTTGATGATAAAATGATTATATAGTGGGAACATCCTAGATTTGATGATAAAATCATTATACATAGGGATCTTCCAAGTGATGTTGTGTTTCTTAAAATGCTTTTTCCTAGTAATGTGATTATGTTGTCATTGTGATTTGTGGTTCGCATAGTGGAGATTTATACTCAGAAACAATCCAACAAGGAGTCGAAGTAGGTTGATTTATGTATTAGATTAATTGGTTAAATAAATACACCTGTTATCAAATTATTTCATGCACTTAATATCTTACTGGTTTATTCATACAAGGTGTTTTCAACAAGCTTATTTTTCTCACACCCTATTAAAGGCATCATTTGGTGCCTGGGTAGATTACAAGGATGTCGTTTTGGGATAAGGGAATTAGACCTTACAATTGATTATGTTTTCTATATGGGATGCCGTTTAGATAAGTGACTGACATGAATTTTGAGACTAGGGACTTTTGAGTTCTATTTTTTCTTAATTATTTAATTTATATTTTTTAGTTTTACATTTAGATAAACTTCATCATGTCATTAGATGATTCATTATTATATGTTTATCTATTTCTTCTTTTTCTTCCCACTTTTTTGATATTCCATTTCTAATTTTTTTTTCATTAATCCCATTATTATTTATTTACATGATTGTTGGATTTTATACTAGGGGTATAGTCTCCCAAATATATTAATCACATCACTTATTATAGTCAGTAGTCTCTGGAATTCAAGGATTCACTCATGATTTCCAGTATCATACTCGACTTTGCCACGTGAGAGAGTGCCATGTTGGGGGATGTTATAGAAGATAACAGAGGGGGTGCGAATCAAGGTGATTCCCAATTTAATCCTTCTCACTTTTCTCATTTAGATATTATATTTGATATTTTACCTATGTTGGAAGGAAGTATATTCAACATGATTCATCATTATTCTCTTAAAAAACTCAAAAAATATATTGATTTATTTTAGTGAAGTAAATAATTTTAGTTATAGTGACCCAACAATGAAATATATTGATATTGAATCTTCTTGATTAATATTCAATATATCTCCAAAATAAACAATCTCATGGAATTTAAATGTTCAGGGTACTTTGAGAATAGATAATTAAATATTTTGTTTTATTTCATTATTTAATGTATCAAACATTCTTCTTTATAAAATCTACTCTTTTAGACTAATCATAATTTTAAACATTATTTATAACAAGGGGAATAATAATAACATAATAAAGGTGTGTTCATATATTTCAATTAAGGGAAAACATGGGATATATCAATCAATGATCACATGTAAGTGTATCCTCACATTAATTTCAGTGGTATAGGTTATTATCAATTGAAAATAATACCCAAAAATACATAGATTATAATCATGTGTCACAGAATAAAAATTTACTATGTCACAAGAGTGGGGAATCATAAAAAAATTAAATCATGACCTTGGAGATAAAATAATAAGCATATCAACATTTAATTAGATCGTGTCACCATCACTGTTATAGAAACCATATCATATGTCAATGTTAACTATCGGGCCCGTTAAATCATAGATGATTAGACATAACAACCTATATTACATATCATAGTGTACAATGAATTCCTATATTTTTTGCATACTATATCCATCACATCGACCAATTTATTACAAATTTATCATGAGATATATGAGAAAACACAATGCGTTAATGGGCTACGTAATTTTAGGCTCACCCATAACATATATAATGCCATACATATATATTTCACATGATCTTATAACATTCTTCACATCATCATGTCATACACCATGTAAAGGAAACTTGTTTCACAAACATTTAATCATGTCATTATAGAATAACCCATGTATATAAAAATGGATTTGAAAAATATCATAATAAAAAAATCAATATAATGAAAGAATAATGATGGTATTATTGGATCATATCCCTAATAAAATATATAAATCCATAAAGAATTTAAAGAAAGATGGAAAATACCTTTAAAATAACATCTGATCATTTCATTGACAATATAATAAAATAATCATTTCCTTTGTTAAAATTATGACTTAAAATTATAAAAATAACGAGAAAATACATTTAATTGAAAATAATAATGTGATATTGTAATGTAAACATCAAAAAATTTAATGATCAGGATGTTGGTTAAATCTATTCATTACATGAAATTTATAACCAAACATTATATTCACACATTTACCAAAAGATATAAATGAATTTTTCAGAAAACAATTTTGGATGAATTATTTTTATGATTTTTTAATAATGTCAATCGTAGGGAATTTATGTTAAAACAAGTCTATAATCATGAATACAATTTATAAAAAAATTATAGAGTATGTATATGGAAGAAAAACTTCATCGATAAAAGAGTAAAAAAGGTCAAATATTAAGTAAAATAATTTCTTGACCATTTTAGGTATTAAAGAGTTTAAAATTTTATTATATGGGGCATATAATAAGTAATATGGGGCATATATAATAAGATGAATATAATTTCCAAAAATGGAAATCTAGCATAATCATTCTTAAAAAGAAATGAGATTTAACATTAACCATTACTGTATGCATTACTTTGAATAATTTTTACACTAAAATAATTTATAAATAATTTAAATTTATTATAAATTTATATAATAAAAATATATATACATATAATTTCCAATACGATGAAATTATAAAAAAGTAAACTCTAAATTTTTAATGATTCTTTATTAAAATCACTACTTTGACATGTTAACCTTTTCAATTTTCTGGTGGGATTTGGTTAAAAAGTTATAACAATTATATATTGACCATTGATGAATAATATAAAAGTCTTTAGTAATGATTAAATATTATTTATATTTTTTAAATACATATTTAGAAAAATACTTAAAAGGTAGAGACAGAAAAAATGAAATTAACTATTCATAGAGACTGTAGTCAATATGTATGAATGAACATTGTTTTCATATTATAATGAAAATAAAGAAATAAAGAAAAATTATATTTTCCATTTAACTAATAATATTTATATATAAAATAAAAAAATATTGAAACCATCATTATAAATATATAATTCTAGCAGTGATGGTAGATGAATCATATCTCTACATGGAGGTTGTTGTCCACACACATGAACAAGGGATACGTTCATTTCGTATTTAATGAAAATGAGGTGTAAATGGATGTGAATAATAATAATAACAAAATAGAAAAGTTTTTATATTATATTAAAAATATTATTATTAATATATTTAGTTTTTATAAGGTATAAGAAGAAATATGATTTAAAGATCTCGTTTATGATTTGTACCTCCTATTCAGCTAACCACCTTAGGTTATACGTAAACCCTTCATAGAATGGAATAGTGATCCAAAAATGTGCTATAATACATTTTGATTTATTTTTGTAATATATTTCGTCATTTATTTAATCATATAATTGGATCATGGTGTTTGGATAAGATATGAGAGGTGGTGTCCGTTTATATATGGGGGAGGGGACATACATGGAATTTTTGAATGATTAAAATATATTAATGAATACTAAATAAAAATGGATCCAAAATAAATAATATATGATTAGGATTTGATAAAGGGTTTATATATTATCATAAAATAGGATTTATAAATTTCATAGTTCATTTAATCTGTTATCATTTTTAATTTTTAACCATTTTTTCCCATTATAACTCATAATGTTGAAAGTGACTTTTTCCCCAAAGATAATATTAAAAATAAAAAAATATGAAATTATACTCATTAAAAATTTTAAAATTCTTGATTTCATATATTTATACAATATAATTAATTAAAATTTATATAATTGTCAAAATTTTATTTATAATAAAACCCACAAAACACGATGAAATGTTGTTTTTGAGAAAAATTAATTTTTTTGTTTAAGAATGTTTATATAAAAAAATTAAATATAATTTTGAATCCAAATAAAATTAATTGGATTATATTTAATCACAATTTATTATTAAATTTTTTCATTCAATTAATAAAAAATTGGTGTTTCTAAATAATTCAATTGAAATGACAATTTTTAATAAAATTAGCATTTTTTTCAATATTAACTGAAAAATTAATTAATCCATGAAAAAAAATTCACCATAAAATTATTTTATTATAATTATTTAAAAATTTATATCATACTTATAAAATAAAATTTCCAATGTGAGATAAATTAATTATTATATCTACAACTAAATTTCAACATAATCTATTTTTTAAGAAAATGTATGTTTGAAGCATAAAATGAACATATTATCATCCATTTCTAAATAAACAAAATTAAAGATACGTTAAAATAATCAATAGAATATATTTTATATTAACTTAATTAAAAAAACTATATCATTAATGAATTATAAAATATATTTTAAAAAAACACATTGTTCATATTAAAAAAGTATTACGAGAGACATCCTAGTTTGTCTTTAAATTATTTTATATTTATTCCAAAAAATTAGATAACTAATGTGTGGATGATTATTAAATTATTAAAATAAAATGTAATATAATTAAATGAAATAATTTTTCAATATTAATCAATGTACCTTATTAGATTAAAATATAAAACATGTAGAAAAATACATTCCTTCAAATAACTTGTGATTTAATCATTTAAATATTTCATTACAAATTTGAGTGATTACGAATACTATTTTAACATCATAAACCACTATAAATATATTTTATAATTTCATTGACCCTATTTACACATGCTAATACAATATATAGGTTATAAAGGTATACTATATCACATTTATTTTAAAATAGAGGTTTCATGTAAAGAAATCTATCATTGAAATTTAATTTATTTATAACGAAATATATCATAAAATCAAGAGGTGTAAAATTTTCCCTCCTTATTTGATTTTCCCTTGAAATTCCATTACATAAATACCAAAAAATAGTATACTTCTACATCCTCACATCCTTTGTTTCCTATGTTTCTTCCTAGAATATCAATGTCCTCCATAAAAATTTAACCAAACCAGTAGACTTGTTCCATAGAACATAATCTATAATATATAATATATCTTCTAGTTTTTCTTCATAAAAAGATCATTATCTAGTGGTATAATATATGATTTTTTACATGTGAAGGATTATGATTATAATTCTGGAAAAGTTGTACTGGGAACACATTGTGAACATGATATAGGATTAGCATAAGTTTCAAAAGGTTACCAATAGTTCATGATCAATCAATAATATCAAAGGGAATAATATAACTACGTATCACATTTCCATTATTTATAATTCAATTAAATTTTATAATGGGTAAATTCAAAGGAATACCTTATCCCCAACTTAGAAAAATATATCTCATCAATACATATTAAAATTACTCTTATGTCTACATTGATATTCCTTGATACACTATTGAATAACACTAACCTTGACTTCTATTTCCATAGCTATATATAGTCCTGAAAACGTTAATTCTATAAAATCATCCAAGAACATTATATGTCTAAACATCCTTCAATTGATGGTTTCAAAATTATCCATGTGAATGCGTGAGTGAAATCTTATATTAAAATAGAATTCAACCAGAGTAAGTTATTGATCCCAAACAGATTTGAAATATAGAGAATAGGATCTAAACGTATAAACTTAGCTTCGAATAGTCCTCTTATTATCACCATCTATATTGGGATGATATGATGTATTGAATCTCAACTATATATCTTGATCCTGATAAACACTTATCTACAATGTTGAGGTAAACCTCAAATCCTGATCCAAAACAATATAATGTGGAACTCCATGTAATATTACATATTCATTGAAATATATCATGGGATGCTAAAAAGGAGAGAAATCATCTATTATTATAATGACATTGATGACTAAAAATTATTGTGTGTTAAAAACTAAATAATATTGTGGCTTTTAGTTTTTTGGGAGACTAATGAAAAACACAAGGTAATGTTTTCCCATTTCCTTTTGAGTGTGGGTAATGGTTGTAACATTGCATTAGACTTTTGTCTCTTAGCCTTTACATGTTCGCATACTAGACAACGAGATACATACTCTGAAATATCCCTTTCCATGTAATACTAAATAAATAGTCTATCATATTTCTATAAATCTCCATTAATCTAGGTTGAATATAGAATTATGATCCACGATATGCATACATTGATTAATTTTTCAGGTTTGGGGTTGATGTGACACGTACTATATTCTTAAACCTTACCATTACATCAAGACCATTCTCAAACTCACGAGATTTTTTCACTTTCATTTTTATATCTACATATTCCATTTTTACATTTTAAATCCTCACATGGATGGATTGTTGAGAACTTACCACAAAAAGATATGAATTTCCACCTTTCCTCGGGATTTCAAGTTCCATATTCAAAAAATTCAGTACTATTTGTTCTCATAAAATTCTTATTTGGTTCAAATTAGTATGGTATTTTAGAATCAATTTAATACCCACCATGTTAACATTCCCTGGGTGGTAATGTGTTGATCAGTTAGAATCATTAATGAGATCTAACCATACTCTTTGATATATATTGAACTCAATCATGGTAAATATATAATTCATGATTCTATGATCCTCATATATTTATCACCTTCCTCCATAATGATAATGTCTACATATCAAGAATGAAAACATTACCACTTAAAAATCCAAATCATGGATCATGAATCTTTTTTTAATTATTTTGAATTACTGAGATTCATATGAAATTAGTATAACATTCTACATGAGGACACATTCATGTCCAGTATTTGATACATTACTAAAGATCAAAATCCCTTTTCATCTAAATAATATTGTGATAATTGGTTCACTAACCATTTCTGCATTCATCTACATGTAATTCTCCTCATAGTCATAAATCTACAGGAACTTATCTCCCTTTTGAGTCAAAATGATGAGTAGATTAGATAGTTGTGAAATATATCTCCCAAATCATAAGTAATATCCATCCCACAAAGTAAAACTATAGATCATGGTTTACATGGTTTTTCTAGGACATTTATGAATAACTTCCATATTTTAAGGATCTACTAATATACTCTCACTTGAGATTATATGATTATAGATTTCAAATTTATAAATATAATATTCACACTTAGTAGATTTAGCATACCATTTTTTCTTCCTCATTATAATTCTCACATAATATCCATTATCTTCATTGATCAAAGAATATAAACGAAAATCATATTTAATGAATACCAATAACTGGTCAAGGTTACTTATAAAGACTTGATTTATTAAATACAAGATTATTTCACAGACATTATATTGTCCAAATGGAATGACATTAAATTCATAATGCCCATACCTCAAATATAACACTATCATGGATATTTACTCTCTTTTAACAATCAATTTATTATATCTAGAATAATTTTCAATATTTATAATGTTTTGAGATTATTATATCTTATAATTGAAAACATTAATTAATGGTAGATAATAGTTTTTCAAGATATTGATCTTATTATGTACTCAATAATCAATTCATTGACACAATAACCCATATTCATTCTTAATAAAAAGAACAGGTGAATCCCTTGGTGATTCCCAAAGGAATATTAATATCTTATAAGGATTACCTTTGAGTATTTTCTTCAATTATTGAATATAAATCAAGACAATTCTTTATGGATTTTGTTTAATAGGTGAAACACGTTATATGAAATCTAAAGAAAACTAAACTTCATAATTTTGGGGGTAGTATCGGAATTCATTTTGAAAATAAATTAGCATAGTCCTGAATTATTGGAGTAGAATAATTTTTTAGTTTCTACCCAACCATTTGATATAATTATCCCTTATAAATAGGTATTATAACCCATATAACTAATGAAAATTCCATTATAAGTTTATATTCGTCCTCACACAATTTGAATATCATATATTGGTTCGAAATTCCAAACATGACTTCTCTTCCTCAAAAATTGATATTGACTCTATATAGAGAGCTAATCCACTCCCAAAATCACATTAAATTCAACATGAGGAATAATCCAAGGATTTACAAGAAGAAAATTCCCACACAATGCTATGTGAGGCATAATGTTTGTATCAAACATTTATAATTAAAGTATACAATGATATAATTGTAAATATTATTCTTAGGATGTACTAAATTTTGAAACCTACTTTCGACACATGAAACATATGTTTTGTATAATATAAATTAAATTTCACCATATGTTGTCTCTTGTTCTATCAATATATTCCATATAATCCAATCTCAAAAAATAACTAAACCCTTCTCTGATACCAACTATTAATACCCACTAAAAACATACTAAGATATTACGTCTTTTCGATGAATTTTTAATATATCTTCCAAATAAATATTACCATGTACCATAAATTTTGATTTTATATAAATACAACATACTTAAAAATATTATTTAAGTAAAATCCTCATAATGGTGAAAATATTTATTTATATAAGATACCCTTCTAGCCTAATCATAATTATTTCCCTTGTTAATAACCTAGGAAGAAATATAAACATAATAATGGGAGATATCGAGTTCTTCGTAGGGGTAAACATGAGATATACCAAGCAATGATAATATATAACTATATAATGAGTGTAATGTTATGAGAAAATTTTATCATCTATATAAAACCATACCCCAAAATTAATTAGACTTATTCATGAGACATGGAATAAAACATTAGTATGTCACAAGATTGGGGAATCATTAAAAAACAATCCTAATCCACATGTTCACATAAAAATCAAATGGAAAATTCATAAGCGTATAATACCATTATAGGAATAGATACTATATGATATATCAAGGTAAAATAGTCAGAGAATAATAACATAATAGATCAAGAATCACCACATGTTTTTCTTATCATTATACCTGACAAATCCTTATATGTTTCCCATAGTTAATCAAGAAAATCAACTTGTTTCACATATTCATCTCTTCTGATATAAAAATATCCTAAATTCATTTGAGGGATATATAATTCCCATCCCATCCATCACATATTGACAATCATACGTATTTATTCCAAACAAATATAACATATTATCATTATATCATATCATAACATGTGGAAAGGAAACAATTTTAATAGTAGTGTCATGATATTATCATAGGATAACCTATAGAAAAGTAATGAGGCTTTTTAAACACCATGTCATCATAATAATCAACAACATATAGATTAAAAAAATATTTTAAAATTTGACAATATCACCACTAAATCATACCAATCATTAATGTATGATCACATTTATGAAAAATAACATTAACAAATCAATCCATTCATTCATTGAAAACATAAGAAAATATCATTCTCACATGATAATATTTTAACAACTAGTTCTCATAATATTTTAAAAATAATTTTCATTAAAAATAACCAATAATAATTTTAATGGAATATTAATAACAATTAGTGGTCATGAAGGTGGAATAATCCATTAATTACTTATACAATATAAGAAAACATTGACAAGTTATTGTGTAGAAAATTAAATTGGATTATACTACTCAAAATATTACAAGGTTGTAAGTTGTGTGTTTCTATGTTAAGGATACATATTCAAATACAACCATCAATTATATAGATATATAATGGATACATTTTTTTATATAAGTGGCCTATGAAAATTTATCAATCGATTAGTCTAATTTCTTACACCTTTGACACTCCCTTGAAGACTATTTCTCTGAGAAATACCCCATGAGAAATCATAAGATTGGAAAATCTCAAACCATACCACATAAAGGGAAATAATTTTTGGTTGAGAAATTGAAAAACAAATTCTATAAAACAAGATAAACCTTATTGTGCTGATATCCCAATGATTTATTCATCCACATGAGCTTCCTTACCGACCAAATCTCAGTTCACTCAAGTTGATGATTTCTTTGGGTGTGTGGATGTGGTCAAGAATGATCAACCCATCACAGGAATTAAAGTAGTTTTCATAACCAATTAGTAGGTGTAATATAATACTCACTCTGTTTTGGGTGAATCT
The DNA here is from genome assembly GCA_963277665.1 of Viscum album. Taxonomy (NCBI): domain Eukaryota; kingdom Viridiplantae; phylum Streptophyta; class Magnoliopsida; order Santalales; family Viscaceae; genus Viscum; species Viscum album. Next base: position 1,396,268,348 of record OY728160.1, on the reverse strand, counting down.
AATCATGATGATCGTGAACAAGTAAACCAAATTGATGGTGAACATCTGCACTTGAGTACTATAAAAGTTAAGAATCCTCTTATTGATTTTAATTGGTTTATCAATCCCCATACTAGGATGAATCAAACATAATTGAATAATAAAATTAGCGGAGAACCATTGTATCATGATAATTGGGGATTCAAGTGGATACAATCAACATTCCACCATATTTATATGTTTATAACGATCCTTCTAGATCTACTACCAATGATGAAGATGATTCCTCCACATCATCTAATGAAGATGTATCCTCCCAATCATCAAATTAAGATGTTTAAGAGGATATAATTATTCATAAAAATTTCAATCATATTATTAATGTGGAATTCTAGGAGAATTCAACCCATGGATTGAGGTGAAATAAAGGAGGTCCTTTTGATGATATCATAATATAGAGAAAACTTTTGAAGATTATATATGTATTTGAGAACAAATGTTTGAGAGTGTGGAAATTTTTCTTTTTGGAAACCCAAATATTGTTTATAATAATCATTTATGGGGAAACATTTCATAGAAATGGACTTGGAGAATGATTTTTACTCAGTATTGATGCTGCTTCTCATTACATGAGTTTAGGATATTGAGATTTAGTGTAAGAGTGATCCACATATTTAGTGTTGGTGGTTTTTTTACCAGTGACACTTCTAGTGTAGTCTACCATATTGTTTACTTTATCTATCTTTTAGGATGATTATTTTTGTTCTACATATTGTTTTCACCTATTTACTTTGAAGGAGCTAGTTTTATCTTATATAATAGTTGATCTTGTTGTGTTTTCTAGTTTTTTAATGCATTTTCATTGGTCTTCCAATTATGGTAGATGATTTTAATTCATGCTTCACGATGACACCATAGGATAAAAGAAGATACTTAATCTATATTTATATATTTAATACTTTATGCTCAAGAGTTACATACCATTACATTGTGCTATAGAGAAGTTAGTTCACATGACTATCAACGTAAGTATGATGTTGGGATTTTTCAATGATTCTAGCACAAGGATAATTTCAAGCTATCAGTTTATGCTTGATGATTTTAGTGATGAACAAGGAATGGCCTGCAGATTCTTTAATGATTCTTATGTGTTTTCTTATATTATATGATAAATATTTGGGAATCAATAAATGTTGAGATTTTTCATGTCTCCTTTTGGAGGTTTAGTGGTTGTTCTAGGTACCTTTTACGTATTTAATTATTATCATACTAGTAAACAGTAATTCTACGTCATGTAATCCCCTTACCATTATATTTTATTAATAAATTTTGGGTATAAGATTGTTTAACTCTTACTCTGAGCCATTCTGTATTAAGAAAACATTATTTTCAAAATTTTCAAAATTTCATAAATGATATATGCGAAAAACTTTTGAGACCGATTTATTTTTAAATAATTGTAAATAAACTAATACTTAGTGAAAGATTTATTTTTAAATAAATTCAAATATAGTTTATAACATTCATAAGAAATTAATGATTAAGGGAATGGAATAAAATGATCAATTAACCTTGATGAAATAAGGTTAAATATTATATGAAAATTGATTCTTGATCATTTTATGTACCAATGAGTGAAAATGGTAAAAATACATCAAAATAATAGTACTAACATGAGTATAAGACACTACATGGGGTTTAGAAGATAATATCTATAAAATAGATGAAAATAAAATTTAGCATAATCAATTCGAAGAGGAAATGATATTGTAACATAGAGCATTGCCTGAATTATGACATACTTCATAAGAAAACTACGATCCTGTATAATAGATTTAAATTTCTTATAATTATATACTATAACCAGAAACATAAATATAATATTATATTTAATCCACATATAAAATTTATGAACCTGTTTATTAAAAATTCTTCATTAAAATAATCATTTTTGGGTATTAACTGTATGATTTTTCATATATTTTTCGTTTTCCTAGTTCTAGTCCTTGAATACTGATCATGATTCCATAATCTAAATAATTTTAATAACGATTTAAATATAAAATATATTAATTATACACATAACCATAAATAATGTTTGGAGATAAAAAAATTAATTGCACCATTGATGTAGACGATGGTCTGTATGTATGCATGAATGATGTTTTCATATTCTAATAAAAATTATGAAATAAATATAAAGAAAATTTTGTAATTATATAGGAATAATTATATGGAGAATAAAAAATATATTTATTAAATTAATTATTATAAATATAAATGTGATGTGGTGATGGAAAATGTATCATATCACTACATGGAGGCGGTAGTCAACACATATGCAGAAGCGACACTTTCTTTTCACTTTTTATGGAAAAGAGGAGGAAAATGGATGTAAAACCCGCATTTTAATGTCTATGTATATTATGAATTTTTTAAATCTTCTTATGTGGGATATAATAGATTTGGAGAATGTGGAATAATAAATTAAAATGAAAGAAGTCAGTAAATATTTATACATCACTTTCAGGAAAACCTCATTTGGATTATGCCTAAAGAATTATTATGATAGTATTATGATACAAAAAAAAACTATGGAATAATAATAATTTAATGAAATGATTAATACAGTGATTTTCCAACCTAATATACTCGTGAAGTGGGTATAATTGAGGATAGATAATGTCCTTTTATAAGTGTGGGAGATGAAAGACTTGTTATTTTCCAAAATATTTAAATATATTGATTTCTTACTCAATCTAAAGGGATAAAAAATGATAAAGATTCAATGAAATGATGAATTATTTTTGTAATATGACTATCGAAAAGTATATAGACAATATTTCAAGTCAGTTTAACAGTTTTAATTTTTTCGTTAACATGTTTGAACAATTAACAAGCTAAATGACTTTTGGACCAATGTTACTATTCATAATTGCCAAAAATAAAATTGGAATCAATAAAAAATGAAAATTATGTTTATAATAATTTTTATATTTTAATAAACTCAATTTATATAGTGGAGGGAGTTAATTTATAAATAATCCCACAAAAAATAGGTTCACAATGGTTACCCATAAAATGCATTTTTATGTAAAAAAGTTTTTTAATAAAAAAATATAAATTTTTTATAATGAAATTAGTTTGATTATATTTAATGAAAATTAAGTAATAAAATATTAAAATAAATTCAAAAAAATGTGGGCTTGGTAATTACATAAATGGCAAAGATATTTTTTGATAAAATCAGTAATGTTTAACTACTGGATGAATAATTAATATTTTAAAATACTATCCAAATATCATCATAAGATAATTTTGAAATCCTGACAAAAAATGTTATATTGTTTTTTATAAAATTCAATTTACTAAATAAAAAAAATTATAACATCTTCCCATAAAATTCGATGAAAACCATATTTAAAGAAAATCTGTTTTTTATAGCCTAAAATGGAATATTTCCATTTCTATCCCAAAAAATGAAATTTAATGAAAATATAATACTTTATTGTATATATAATTTACATGTATCATTAGAAAATTAATCAATATTCATTTGTTTAATTTATTATGATATGAAAACATTGCATAAAAAAAATTTATGAAGAATAACTCTTTTTACATTTAAATAATTTTATCTTCGTTCCTAACCCCGATAAAACTAATGCATGTATGACTTTTGTTTTCATCATTTAAATTATCATTATATTTATTCAAAATAAATTTTCAATAGTGATCAATATACTTTGTTTCGATAAAAATACATTATATATATACGAATACATCTCTTTAATTAATTGGTCTTCCAGTGATTTAATGTTTTTATTAAAAAAACAATTTATTACTAATATATTTTTATCATACTAAAACATTATAAATATATATAATAATTTGTTTAATCTTATTCATACCTTCTAATCCAACAGCTATGTTTTAAAGGTATATTATATCACAGTTCATTTTGAATATTAGTTTTAGAAAAAGAATGATATCAAAAAAATATAAGGAGAAATATATCATAAAATCTTGAGATTTTAAACAAGGAAACTTGTTTTATTACATGTTTCTCTGGAAAATGATAATCAAGGGAGAAATAACTAATGATGTATCACTCTTCAGGGAGGTAATACTTATAAATTTATTCTTGAAAAATGTTTAGGAAAGGGGAATAACAAATATTAGGGACACTTTCTCTTATTACTCTCTGATAACTATATCATTAAATTTGTATTGATACCTAGGATTACATTATTTGAATTTAATTTTATAATGTCAATATGTGAATGTATATCCATGATAATCATGCCAATATATTCATATTATTGTCTCATATTTTATGATCTATTGAACATCATGTCTTCTTCTCTCTGCATAAGTCTTTTTCAGATGATAGTGTCCACACAATTTGATATATTACCTAGTCTCATCGATTAGTTAAGGTATTAGAAGAAATTACTCCAGATACGGATTATTACATACTTGTAAAATCCTTTAACTGCTCTTTACAATGTCCGAATGTAGTATTGTGAATCAATCTTCTTTAAAACCTTCTATAGATGAACTGAACATGATATGATCACTGGAATAATACTATTTCTCTATTACTTATACATATTTCTTGAACAATATATTGAAATATGTTCCTTTATTCCTTTTTATTTATTTGATAGATATTTCAAATAAAAATAAAAGTATCAGGTAACCTCTTCAATTAGATATTCAATTGCATGGTAATTTTTCAATGTTCTCCAATTCTTATAAGAGAATAAAAAAAGACCATATGATATGTTTCTATATTTCGAATATAAGAATTATCCTATATTTTTAATCTTGAGAAATTCAACATTTAATATCAATGAATCTAAATACATCTCATTCTTATTTTTATTCATGAGGATCAATTTTACATTTTAAATATCCAAAATCCCTAGGAATAACAATGTAAAATATTATCCATTATTATATCAATGGAGTTTTCTCTTTCATATTATTCTACAATATATCATGAATTAATTCCGTAAATCGTTAAATTTTTGAATTCATTCACATTATTAAATAATGTTGTAAGAAACTCACCAAAAATTTTCAACCATCATTACTCATCCTTATAGAGATTTAAATAATAAATTGTCACTAACAATAAAAAATACATGCTTCTATTAATGATAGTTATCCGTCATGTTTGATGAAATTCAAGATATGTCCATTTTTTTAATATTATGATCCATATAATTTTCAATGAATTGTTTTTTATATCATTGAAATATCATTGATGAAAAATTAATTAAAATTGGAATATTTCAATAATTCATGACATTAGAACCTATAACACATTATTTAAATATTCAAACATATGTTAAAAACATTACTTATAATGAATCTTCAAAACAATGTAGAAACCAAATTGATCCTTTTGAGAACCTCGTTGAGTTGCCTTCAATCAATGGAATATCACTATGAGATAGTTGAGAGGATCGATTGGGTATATGTTATACACTGAGAGTTTAGTGAATCATTGTAGGTTTCTAAATTATCACTTTTTTAGTCCCTAATTCACCTAGTTACCACATTCATTGTTATTGGATGATTATGTTATTCTCTCTCCCTATATATCCCCCTTGTAATTTGTTATTTTAGGAAACACTACTGAACACTCATTTGTAAGAGGTTCAACAATTTATAATGTTTACCTTTAAAAAATGTTTTTCCCATGGTATGATGTATATTTCAACATGATAATACTATTGAATAGTATCAACAAATGAATTTAATTAGGTAGGTTTTACCAGTTTACCAAGATAAACTGTATCATACACTCAATAAAATCCCACATATTGTTCATGTTGTCATCCTACAAGATTACACGAATATTAAAAAACAATATAGAAGTCTAATACCAGTTGATATACCTGACTTTTTGTTGATATACTACTTGTTCACCTCTTATTATACTTTCACATAAAGAGAAATCTACAGGGACCTTCACTTCTTTTTTATGCAAACATTTATTCCAACAACTCTTTCTTCATAGTTGTAATTGTTCACTACCATTATTGTAATGATCATAATACATAATTTTTACTATATAATCATATTTCCACATCACCACTTCTTCTCCTTACATTCTTGAACTTGAATGTATCATTGAATTGGATTGGATCTCTATAATTGAATACCAATGTATTTCTTTTGATTCATATAGTATCAATTCACTCTATTTAAATCAGAATATCTCTTAGGTTTTGTTGTATCACACACCCTCTTTTTCATGAATTCGTAGTCAACCTTCAGCCTAAAAAATATATATATACATATATATATTTCACTCACCAATTATTTTTTATAGTATTATTTATTTGTTCATACTTATATGAATTTCTAAATTGGAACTTTCACATATCTAAGAATTTTAAATTCATTGTAACTATATGTTATAATTTTTTTATCTACATGTAATATACGAAGGATTCTACTCATTTGAACATTCCATATTCTTTCTTCCGTTGTAATTTAAATGAATTAAAACATATGCAAGAATGTTTTACGTTACATCAACACTTTGGGCATCACATTACTTCTCCTAGATTCATAGATCAACCTGCATCATGAAATATATATCATGATAATAATATAATTGATTGGAAAATCACATGGAAACATATGATCTAAATCAGAAACATGATCCAGGATCATGATCCTGCATGTTTTTATGAATGAATCTAATTCATATTTTCCGTTACACATAAGATCACCTTGAAATATTCCTCACTACAATGATAATTTTTTTGTAACAACTCTATTTTTACCTTTGTATAGAAATATATCTTTTATAGAATGAAGATAATGATATTTCATGTGACATAGATTTCTTCTCGAGTCTTCACTATGTTGTCTAATATTCTATTTCCTCATAAAACATTTCTGTGATTTTATTTATCTGATTCTTGAGTCACATTATTCTTTTGTAATGTAGATGTATTCATAATTACAGAGTTTTTAAAATACATCACGAGTCTTCCTAATGGTCTTGAACACAAAAAATATATCTCTGAATCATCCTTTTGGAACATATTCTTATTTTTCAGAATAGAGGTGTCTAATTTTCCAAATTCACTTATAAATAGACCAAATCCCCCCATTTATTATGAAATATTAATTTTGGATTTTAGTGTGGTTATACTTCTCTTGACATGGAGTAGATATTTTTACCAATTTTACATCAAAGAAAAATTGTTTTAGACACAAACCAAATGATTACGTTAAAGAAAACTAAAATACCTTCTGTTCACATGTATCCATAAGTTTTTATAAAATTGATGAACTACACATGAGAAAATTGAAACCCACATAAAAAACATTATTATACTATAACTCCATAATGATACATAACCCCACATTACCCTAGCATTCTTGATTATAATTCTATACACAAGGAATCATATATTTTACTACCATGAAGGCCCACAGGGTGGTTCCTTTCTCTTTATCTATGCACCAAGTGTGTATATTGCTACCTCCCTATGCAGTCAATCAGATTATTGTGCAGATGAACTCTCTATAAGCCACAAATGATTGGCTATAAACATTAAAATTAGTCCGGTTTCCATTTAGATTCCATTCTAATTAGTTGAATTGGTTTCCTTGATCTGGAATAAAGTTTTCTTGCTACTTTTATTAGTTATTTCAAAAATATAAACACTTTGCTATTATATAGCCCATGTCTTCTATCAAAAATTTTGTGTCATGTTCCATGTATGAAATAAGACCTGAAAATAAATTATGATCTCATTATTGAACATGAATTATACCCTCATTATTCAAATTCAATCTCCTTCATAATCACCAAGAATTATAATTAATATATTTACATCAATAAATGGTCTATATTCATCGACTACCATTGACACTTGTTAATAATGAATCATACTCACACAATGTGGGGTAAAAAGACACTCCTTTGTCTTTATTGTCAATACCATTTTTAAAACCATATTATTATATCTTATATTATCATATTATATGAATAGATAATATGTGTTCATCAATTCACTCATCAAATATATATATATATAATCAATAATTTGTGTTTCTCTCCAACATTCTATGTAATAATTTAATTTAATTTAATCTACCCCTATAGATAAAATATAAATTGTATTTGGGTATGGATATCGATTCATATTGAAAAAATTTACATTAACCATTCCACACAAAACCTATTAATCCATGTTTCATGTAGATGAAAAGAGGGTATGATTTAGACAAATATGTCACCCCTTACAAATCAGAATGAATGAACTATAATTGAGAAAACTCAAAAACATTTCCTTAATGGATATAAAAACTAAATTAGGATATTAAAAAATATACATAACATTTTTTTATAAATATTTCATGAATATCAGTGAGAGTTGTTTTCACTAACATTAACACACATGTTAAAAACATAAAAGTGAAAATGTTAGATATATGATCCATTTAACTTCTATATCCTTTCCCATTAATTTCATTTAAAAATATCTCCCAATTTAATTTAAAATAAATTTTAAGATAAAAATAATTAGATATTATGATTAAAATTTTTTTTAGTGACACCACATTTTAGGAATTTCTATAAAATTCATAGTTATAGAATAAAATATTTTTGGTAGCTTGTTCATCAATCTTCACCTATATCACCTTCAAGGGTGACACTACTAAACATATTCATAATGGTTAATATCATAATAAATGTAATTGATGATTTTACAATATTGATAATACACTAATGTATAATTCTTTATGTGGATGCCATAATTGAAAAATTCCACATATTCAATAAGGATGATTACTTCAATGTATACCTTTTAGAATGCCAACATCTGAGATCAATACAAAATGGGATATTTATTTTTATATTGTCACATGTTGATAGTACCATATCAAATATCATCAAAAAATGATTATCCAATATATTTTCACTTTCATACAAAATCGGAAATCAATATAATATAGAATCTTTTTCATCAATGATTGTTATGATTAACAGAACATTTAATTTCTCAAATTCTCCCCCAGAGAACTTACTTCACCTTCAATTATCCCCCTTTTATGTACAAATAAAATAAAAAATATTTAAATAAATATATTTCATCTACCCTATTATACAATTTCAATAGAAATTTTTGGATATTCTCAACCAATTTTTTCCATTTCCACCAACCTTCGTGCATTCAAATTGGAATTCTAATTCAGTTTTATGTTGAGGTATCATGATAGTCACCACATAATCTATTTAATTGTTTGATATGGTTCTCCACTCTTTATCCAATAAATAATATGGTTCCCCTGATTCAATCATCCTTATATTTAGGGATTATTATTATTCTAGAAATGTGGTTAAAACCCCTATTCATTGTGTCCAAATTTATCTCACCACTCAAATAGAACTTCATTAATACAAGGGTAGTTATTTTTTTTACAACATCTCAGGATATTATGGATCTTATTGTCTAATTTATTATTATCCATTATCACTTTATTTTTCCTTAGAAATTTTAAACATATTTTGTACACATTTAGTAGAAAAACAAATTATATTTCACTAGGAATGCAGAAAATTTATTTGCGATACCTAAATAGACTCCTAGTAATGCTATTATTTACACCATTCAATCATGATGATTCAATCTTAATTTTGTTAATCAGAAAATATTTTTTGTCTACATGTATTCAAATTTATTTCTATACATTTCTTATAAGTCTACAAATTATTAGGATAATTAAAATTTATACTTTTTTAAACATATAACCTAGTTTTTTTCATCTCTTTACTTTATATTTTGATACATGTAGAGATATAAATGTGAAACTTTTGTGACCTCACATTTTCCAACATCAATGTAAATTTTAAGTGAATAAAATTTATTATATATAGATATATTTTTCATTTATTATTTATGCTTTATCAAATATATTCCCCTTAAAATATGTATCTTGTTTTATATAACATTTATATTAATGTAGAAGAAACCCAATGCACAATGTCCAAAGTTGTTATATTACAATTAATTTCCCAAAAACATTTATCATACCATCATTATTTCATATTGATTAATAATTAAATTACCATGATAATGATATTTTTCTAATTTATTCTGCATTGGTTTGTGTGATATTCAGGATCTATATTCCTCACACATTTCTCATTCCAACATATTCATGGTGTTAGTATTATCTCAATTTATCCTCATCCATTATTTAATTTATTTTTAATAAAAAATGAATTTTTTACAGAAGAAGATATAGAAAAACCATTACACTGAGATATAGATTTCACATCATTATTTAAGACTTATTGAGAATGATTATAAATATATGTCATGCTATTCTTGTTACATAACCATTGTGTTTTCAAAATTTAATCCTCTTTATAGTTTCATATGATATAAGATCCACAATTATTGTATATTTAAATCTCATCATTTATATTTTAATGATTGACAAATTCTATTTCCACATATATACATCTATATTTCATAGAATTATATTGATATTAATTAAATTCTATTTTTTATTTATAGTCATTCTTTATATTGTCAGCATTGACTTCATGCATTTAAACCTTCTCCTACAAAAATATATCAATATCCTTAACCCTATATTATTTGAAATTCAATATTAAATTCTTGAAATAGAATCTATGTTTTTATATGTTCATAAATTGTATTTATCTTCTTCACTGATTATTTAGTGGAATTGATATTTTATTGAAATATGTTGAGCTACGCTTCATAAAATTTGGAGACCATCCTTCGAAATTCCTAAACACATATTCTGTTATAGTATCTTGTTTAGATAATTTTATGAATGTTATGAATATTTATCTCAAATATGTTTCCATGTTATTTACTTCATATTCATGTTGACTGAATTATTACTATTGCATTAAAAAAAATTGATAAAAGAAAATATTTTCTGGGGAAAAGAATGTAGAATATATTTTAATTCTTCATCAGATAAATCTATTTATGTATTATAAAATTTACTTAATTCATATTCAAGGTAGATTGAAAATGAATTAAGACATACCTCATGAGAAATTAGATAATTTATCCCCATATGGTATTAATTTGTTTTCCCTATCCTTTGTTTTGGAAGAAACATTTTCTCATCACCAAAAATTTTATATCTTGATCCAATATTATTCAGAGGGAAAAAATTCCTTCCTCATTTTATATAGTGGGAAATGTTTTTCAATTTATTCTTATCTTTATTTTTCCATGTCATTATTCAAGTCAAAAAAATTTAATTCTAATAAGAAATACATAAGAAATAACTTAAACTATTGTTCATCATAAACCAGTAGATAACATTAAATTATTTAAAGAGAATAATTCCCCAAAGGGAATACAATAGTTAAAAGCCATGGCCTGATACAACATGAGAAGACAGATGGGGGATATGTTATAAAATAATATAATTAGGGGTGAATTAGTGTAATTATTCAGCTTATCACATTTCCAATATCTTCTTATAAATTTTATCACTTTTAATGTTAGTTGGTGACTCCTTTATTCTCTCTCTACAGTGTTTGATGTTCATTAAAATAACACTACCATAAACACAAAAAAGACATAAATATTAACATGGTTAAACATTAAAATGGAATGTCTAGTCCTTTTTATGATCTATATTTCAAAAATATTATATGATCCACTAGTATGAACATATAAATATACTGGGTTAGAGTTTATCTATGTAGGCATATTAGGTGCAACACAGACTCCACATCATCCCATTAATTCTTCATAATATTATCTCAAATGTTTATAACAAAGTGGAATAACAAAAAGAATGTAAAATAGAAATTGATAATCCTAACTCATTATTGATGTATTTAATGATCAATTCATATTAAATATTCACTTAAACAAATACCATCAATGACCATTATTTTTTAGCATAAATTATAGATGTAGGAAACTCTACTTTTCACATCCAGAAATGATCACTAACATTCATTTAATGATAGAAATACTTCTCTATCATGGTACACCAATTTTTTTAGTAATTTTTATTTTCACTCTCTTCATAAGATTCAGTGAATCTGTGACAGTCATTGGACCCATCAACATTGATACCAAATATTTTCATTAGGTATTGACCATATCAGGTCTATAGTTCAAACCAGAATGTTTCTCAGTGTTTGTAGTGTGGAACTACCCCTTTTTCACACACTATTAATATACATATAACCTACACAAATAAATATATATATCTATATTTTAGATATTAGATGTTGTGTTATCCTCTTCTTTCATTATTCCATCATAAATGAAATTTTAAATTTCTACTTCCACAAAAAGTTGAATTTCACATTCATTGTAACTTCATATTGTAACTAGAATTTTACTAAATGTGATATATATGGTACTTTCTTAATTTTATGTTGAAAAATTCTTTATTTCAAAAACACTCACATGCATTAACACATACGTTTCACATTTTAATATTTATAAGTACTCATAGAATATTTATACTTTTCCTATCTTCATTGAAATTCCTAAATTATGAAAACCATATCATAATATTATTATTTTTTGAGATAAAATTACATGGAAACATAATATATATAAGACCCATTATCCATGATCATCAACAGTAATCATTATATTCATACAACTCATGCATATATTTAGCTGAAGTTATGATCTTAGTGAAATATTATTCACTGTTAGGTGGATTTTTCCTGCAATAGCATCACTTTTCAATTTTCATCACAATATATCTCTTAAGGAATGAGCATCGTGACCCTTATGTTTCATATATTAATATTACAAAATTTTAAAGACAAAAAATATAGTTAAAAAACCAGGATCCATACGTTTAGTGTCTAGGGAAAATGAAGAACATAAATATATTTTAAATGACAAAATATAATCATTATTTTATTACTTCTCATCTAGAATATTAATGACCCTCATGTACTATTTAGTATAAGTAATGACATGAGGATATACATCAATGAATGGGGTGAGCTAAAATCCGAGTAAAGGGATATATAAGAACATTATTAAATATTACATGGGTGAGCATAATCATAATCATAATACCACAAACATGTGATTATAGACATTATCATGAGAGTAAGAATTATATAAGGGATTATAATGTGAAAATTCATAAAAATGATTCATCATAACATAGTGGTGAAATTGCACACATTTTCATGAACAGAGCTAGTATCATGTCAACACATAATATATGTGAATAATCATAAAATTATCATAGTGAAAAATTATATTTTCATGTTCACACATATTTCACATCATTTAGGGATTCAAATCATATTAAAAACTTCATTGGTGCACTCTATAACTCTTATCTCACTCATAGCATCATAACATTTACATAATAATGAAATCACATAGAACATATATCAATCTAAAACCAAAATTAACCCAGGGAATTGAATGAGTTTAATTTAAAAAAATAATACATTAATTAATATAATTTAATGCTCAAAAAATATAAAGGGGGAAACTAATTTTTTATAATAATCATTATACTTGGGTGAAGAAGAAACAAACTCAAGTGGAGTAAAAGTGTGAATTAGAATTAACCATTACTTTGTTATATTATTTTATTTTTCATAAAATATGATTAGAACCATGTAAATCATAGAAATGAATAGGTATTGAAGATAAACATATATATGAGTAATATTATAATAATATCAACACTAAAATTTCCCATGAATGAGGAATAACCGAAAAAAATGAGTTGGGATTGAGAATTCCTCATACATTATGTATGAATGCTTTATTTAATATAGTATCCTAGATAATAAATTTATATTCATTAATTAATAATCATAAAACCTATTATAAATGTAATTTATTAATTATAATTTTATTATATTTTTAAATAACATTTTTATGAGTTATAGAGTTCAATTTCATCATTTTGGTGTGTTCATTTGAATGATTTTTCTAATGGGTTCACCTGACTACATATATGGAAGGTAATTTAAAATGTGAATAATTAACAAAAATTTAAATTATGTTTTATTAATGAATTTATATATGTTTTAATTTTATTATATATTATTTTTTTCATATATTATGATGATTCATTAGAAAAAAATGTCATTGATAAATATTTAGATTAATGTAGTCATTTTTTATCAATAGGAACAAATTTTGTTTTGTTATTGAATATTATGTATATGTGTTAGTTATAGAACATAAAAAAGGTTATAATTTTTTATTCAATATTTTTCTACCATTATAATGATGTTATGACCATTCTTGATGGTGGTGTAGGAAAATTGAAAAATTTCATCCTTGAAATGAATAAATCAACACCTCCCAAATGGTGTATTCATTTTTAGAATAAGAGAGGAAACGAGTTTTGATGAATGATTATTCCATTATCAAAATAACATTCATGTATATATAATATAATGGAGTTATCCTAATAGTATAAAAAGGGGAGGTGAGGATGGAATAATAAAGTAAAATGAATTGAAATAAACTAAAAGAACTCTAAAGGGGAATTTACTTCTTGAATTATTCACATTAGGAAACTCGTTAGAGAAATTTAATTTGGTCTTCCATTGAGACCCAAGGATGATGGCTGATGGGGAGGGTCTTTGTAAGAGAATTAGACAGAAATTTTACAGTTTTCTTATTCTGAATGGTGTGAGGAGAAGTGGTGGTGAGAGGTGATATTTATAGTTGAGGAGAGGGGTGTATTTAGATTATATTGTACATTAGTTTGTTATTTTTAATCAAGAATATCAATAGTATCAAACCATATCTATAAATATGTTAAATAATGAAGGATATTTTGAGATTATGGTTCTTACATCTAAAATGACTCAAGAAATAGTGTATTTAACTTATAATGCGATTTATCATAACTTATCATATATCACTATTCACCAAAAGATTCATCTATTTTAGAAAAATCCAAAAACCTAATCCTAAATTTTTTTTCACATGTGAAATAAAAAAATTAAATCCATTTTATTAAAATATTTTTCAAAATATGATAAATTTAAATTTTTATTAAAATCATTATTTATTCAAAATATACCAATTTTATAATTATAAATGATTTTACGATACTTTGAAAAATTAATTAATGTCCAATAAAAGTTTATTATAATAATAAAAAATAAAAATAAAAAAAATGATTATATTTTATGAAAATAAAATTTCATTTTAATTATTATATTAATTCGAAAGTTGTAAATAAGATGGTATGTTCAAAAAAAATAACAACACTAAAACCATTATTTTTAATTGGTGAGGTTATTAATCTATTGTTTTGATTATTATTCCAAATGGTCATGTTACTTTTCCAATGGTCAAGTTACTATTCCATCAGTATAGGTTTCTCAATTTCTAGGAGTTTCACCTATGTTATTCTTTATTTATGAGAAAAATGTTTTTTATCCTAAAAATTTTATGTATCTTTTTTATACCATATAACATAATTATAGGAATCAAAATTAGATTGATAGAAGTTTGGGACATTTCATTATCCCTCCCTTTTTAATTTTCACCCTAGAAATTTCATTTTACATAAACATGTGAGGGTATTTATACTTCATTTCTTCTTCTAGTTCCCAATTTACTTCTTTATACATAATGTTCCTCCATAATAAATTGACAAGGTTGGATGTCTTGTTGAATTGAACCTTATCTCTCTGATTCAGAATCTTTATCAGCTTCTCCTCATAAGAGAGATCATATTCCAACCATACCACCTCTGAGTTTAGAACATGTGAGGGATCTTGTATGTAATTTTTCAAGAGAGATACACAGAACACATCATGAATTTGATCCATATTTGGTTGATGTGAAAGTCGATAGGTCACTGATACTATGTAATAAAGGATATCAAACGTGATAATATAACGTGGTCTTACCACCCTTCTATTTCCAAACCCCATGATTCAATTAAATATTGATATTCAATAGAATACATTATATCTAATATCGAACTGCAAGTCCCTTCGATGGTTGTCATCATTTCTCTTTTTTATATTCCGAGAAACTGTTATATTTTTCTAGATGTATTGATCCTTCTATGTCATCTCTAGGAAAAAAAATCATATCCTAATACCTTTCATTCTCTATATTTATCCCATCATGTGTGAGTTCTACAATACATTCCATATAAGGCTTCATTTAGAGCCATTTGAATACCCTAATGTATGTTTTTGTTGTTTGGAAACTCATCCAATAGAGGATGATGATCCCATTGACCTTTATGTTCAATTGAGCATGAGCATAAAATGTATTCAAGTGTCTGAATATTCTTTTCAGATTGGACATAATTTTTGGGGTGATATACCTTGTTGAAATCGAATTCAGTATTCAAATAATGTTTAATAATTCACTAGAATATAGATGTGGACCTAGGATAATGATCATAGATGATCGAAAGTGGAACACTATGAAACCTCACCACATAGTTTCCAAATATCATGTTAATTTTTTTTGTGATAAATATTCATGAATTGTGAAAATTTGGGTAGTATTGGTGATTTGATCTAACAAAATCCACATCACATTGTTTCATTTTGATGAATTTAAGAGACCATTAATGAATCTTATAGTGACATTCTATAATTTCGACATGGGTATAGGCAATTGTTTCATCATCTTCTTGGACTTATATAACTATTATTTAACATTCTAATATATTAATCCCCTTGTGATATACTCCAAAATATCCCTCTTCATGTTGTCCCACCAGAAGTGTTCTCAAATATCACAGAACATATTGATAATTCTATGATAGATAATGAAATTTGGGTTATGTGCATTATCCAATCTCTCATTCATTATCATAGGTGATAAAGGCACACAAATCCTTGTTCTAAACTGAATAACACTATCATCATTGATATGGAAATTTTGTATCCTCCATTCCATTACTACTTTCACCTACTTTTTAAACTCTAAATCATCCCATTGTGCCTCCTTAATCTTCAATTGGATAGATGGTTGATATATAATTTGGAAAGTTATTTTGTAATCCTTGAAATTAATATTTCATAATCTACCATTTTAATATCAATGAATACTGGGTTTTTCCCAATCTGCATCATAGACAGAGTTTTAGGTTCTTTTCTACTATTAAAATAAGTTACCTTTTTTTAATCACTAGGATTGTATTTAATTAAGAAATGGTAGTTATTTATTAACTCTAACCAATGCATTTGACAATTCATGAGTTCCTTCAGTGTGAATATATTATTCAAACTCTTGTGATTGGAATATATGTCACACTTATCACTATAGAGACAACACTTCCATATCTTTAAGGAAAAAATCAAAGCTTCTAGCTCATTATCCTGAATTTGGTAGTTCTTCTCATGGATCTTTATCTATCATGAGGCATAGGTTATCACTATATCTTTATACTTGAGTATACAACCCGATCCATTCATTGAATCATAGCTATATTTTATAAAACATTTTCCACTTATTTGTAATGTGAGTACAAGTTTAGTGATAAAACACTTCTTTAGTTACTTGAATCATTCCTCGCATTCTTCTATCCATGTATACTTTACACCATTCGTTATTAAAATATATAACAAGATAGATAATCAAGAAGAATATATTAAAACAATTCTGTAGTACCATATTATGCTAAGAAAACTATATGTTTCAATGAAAATTCTGGGCATGTACCATTCCTCAACTACCTTTGTTTTTGAAGGGTCCATAAAAATTCCATCACGTGTGATCGTGTGTCACAATAATGGGACTTGCTTAATTCAAAAGCCATACATGTGGAACTTGGGGTACAGTTTCTCTTTCCATAATATAGCCATCACAATCATTAGTTGTTCTTTATGTTCCTCCATACACTTGGAGTATATGGGAATGTAATAAATAAACAGTACCACAAATTTTTTAACTTAGTGTCTAAATACATTATTCATAAAATCCATTTATATGGTCGGGAATTAGTAATTGTAAAGGGAATCACTAGAAACTCATAGATATCATTCCTTGTATTGGAAGTAGTGTTTTGAATATATTCCCTTATAATGTTTATCTGAATACATCATGAATGACGATCCACCTTTGAGAAGTATTGAGTTCCTTTTAGTTGATTGAACAACTAATAAATCCATAGAAGATGATATTTATTCTTTATGATGATATTATAGAGGTACCGATATTCAATACATAGCCATAATGATTCATCCTTTCACTTTTCACAGAGCACTGACACACCTCTATGTGATCCACTAGCTTGTATGAACCCTTTGTCAAAATGTTCTTGCTACTACTTATTTAACACCTCTAGTTCGATAGAGTCCATCCCATAGAATCATTTTTGAAATAATAGTATCACATGGCTTGAGTTCTATTAAGAACAACACCTCACGATTTAGGGGATTTCTGGGTAAATATTTGGGGAATACATCACTATATTCCCTAATAATGGGAATTTCCTCCAAGTTGACACTTTCCTTTTAAAAAAAATTTGATTAAGGTCTTATTATTCAATGGTAATCAACACACACACCATTTATGTATTATAAAAACAATATTTATGGTCATCCTTTCATTTTAATGGTTCATGGGATGGTTCAGAATTTGAAGATATATTAATATTTCTCAGTAGTTGACGTGTTCTCTATATAACGAGAGATAATACATTCCCATTATATCATCCTATTCCACCATTTAACTTTTCACAAGACTAATTGAAATAGTCTTCCCACAGACACCAACAAGATAATAGAACATCACATGGTTTTCAAAGATCACACCACAAGGTGTTTTATATATATCTCTAATGGTGCATGGGATTTCATCCAATATTTATTAAAACATTCATGATATAAATGAATGCAAAGAGAAAAACTAAAAAAAATACATATTAAAGTTTTTAGTAAATAGGGAGTGTAAAATTTATGACATCATTTTCTTTCTCTAATTCTATAGTAGTGATGGAATTAACTTTCCCACATTCAATTGATTTTATTGACTGATGATAGTGATTACCCTCAATGAATTGAGGTTTAGTGAACTCACATACATAATGAAATTTCTCTTTATAGATGAAACATTGGACCATGGGTGGTGAACTTCTTTCCTCTATCATATTGGACAACCTGTTTATCTATTGATGAAATTCATGAGCTTTGTGTCCTACCTCCCACACTTAAATAATTTCCCCTCCTCTTTTAGGTAGTTCCCCTATTACTTATTCCCATATTTTTTACATGTGAGTCGTTGATCTATCTTTCCACCTTTTTTCTAGATCCTTAAACATGAAAATCATCTTTCATTTCTTATATCCATAACCTTGGGACCACTCTCTAAAATCCATCTCCTCATTGAGAAAAAATCACAAAAATATTAATAAATCATATAGTATTCAATTAATAAAGCCTTCCAAAGGTGTATTTTTAATAAACAAAAGAATATATCTATTTTTCTATAATTTTTTACAACAAAACCCAATATGTAACTTGTATTCCTTAAGAAATCTACTTCATAACCTAGGATTGATTCAACTTTTTTCCCTTCCTCTCTATGAATTCTCTCTCGATATTTTTATGAATATTTTAAGGAAATATTTACTAATAAATATTTTCTTAATGTCTTACCACTCTATATATTCAATTTCAACCTTTGTATTGATGTTCTTAACCAACTCCCACCATTTCTCATCCTCTCCATCATTAGGATAAATGACTAGAGTGACATTCCTCATCTAAAAATAGTGAATAACAAAAAAGATATTCTCTATTGAGTTAAAACATTATTTTGAGACTAGTGGATAAGAAGAGTCACAAAACATCAATGGTCATTTCTGTATAAAATAAATGATAACTAGTTGGTCCCTATTATGTGAAGGTGGATGTTTGACATTATTCGTATTATTATTCATATCCTAAGACATCTTTGTAAGTATCGTTAGAAATGTAGAACTCCCCCTCCAATGGAATTAGGTATGTCATTCAGGATATCCCTACATTATTCCCCACAAGAGTTGTTTACCCAGTTTATCCTAGTTCATACCATTTTCAAAAATAGAAACGATCTGAAAAAAAACATAAGAAAAAATTCATGAATATATAATTTATTACATTTTGTAATTACGTCTAAAGGCATATCTTGTGGGATGCCTATGATTACCATTTTTCCAATGAATATTTGTGGGAAATTACATATACATTGTCTAATAATAAGGGTTGTAACAAATTTTCTCTTATTCTAATTTATAAATTAACTAAATGATCCTCTAATACCAATTATAACTACCCTAATTTTTCATACATGAATTGTACATCATTTTAATGGAAATAAAAATAATAAAATTACAAAACCATGATACAAATGTATAATGATGGGATAAAACTAGACTATACATAATATTTAAGTCATAATATATAAACAAAATTTAATTCATTCTTCTATATATTCTTAGTGGCCCTCAGGTACTCCTTATTATATGTAATCACCTGAGGATATACATTAAACAAAGGGGTGCAATACAATTCTTGCAAAGGTATATGTAAGAACATAAATCAGTGTAACATGGGTGAGAGTAATCATCATCATCATAAAATAATCATGGGTCATCATCATAATAATGAGGGTAAGCATTAGATAAAATCTAGGAATGTGTCAATGCCTTAAAAAGAAACTTCTTGGAATAGTTGTCTAATACCACAAATAGTTTTGAACAACTGTAAGAACATGTCCATGTATAAAATATGAGAATAATCATAACATCATAAATATGAAAAAATATAAAATCATGTTCACAAATATTGAACATCATCTCATTATGCACATCACACTACCCAATGCATTTGAGTTCTATATAATCCTAGGATCACCCATCACATCATTATACCTACATAATCATACATGCCACATAGAATATATATAGAAATTTGAAAAAATCTACCCATGAAAAGTAATGGGTTCCATTTCAAAAAGAAAAGATTCATGAATAAATATTAGTTTTCCCAAATGTGGAAGGGACAAACATATTTCCAATAAAAATCATTATAATTGAGTGAATTAGAAACAATATCAATTACAATAAAAATTTTAATTGGATGGAAGAGTTATTTTATAAAATAATGTTAATTTTCATATAACTATATTGGAAACATTTATTTCCAATAAATGAAAAGGAAATGTAAATTAAATTATATTTGAGTAAAATTAAAAAGTTGTCCAAACAGAATTTTTTCATGAATGTGGAATAACCCAATGGAGAAGAGATGACTTCCAGAATTCCATAAAACTAATGTCCAAATGCATTATTTATTTTAATATGCTGGATAAGAAATTTAGATTTCTCAATGATTAAATTAATAACCAATTATACATTTATTTGATTCATTATAGTTTTATTATGTTCGTTTATGTCCATTTTGATGAGTTATAGAGTTCAATTTCATCGTTAGAGAGTGTTCATTTTTTGGTTTTTCATAATCGGTTCACTTTTATACATGAATGGAAGATCATAACAAATGGTAATAATTATTGAAAAATGAAATTATATGTTCCTAATGATAATATTCATGTAAAAATGGTTTAAATATTATTTTTATGATATATTGATGATTAATTTTATAAAATGTTAATGATGATCATTTTGATTAATTTGGAAATTTTTCAATCATCACAAAATAGTATTTTATTATTATTTATTATTATGTATATATGTTAGTTCCAGAACATAAAAAAAAATATAACATAAATTTTAAAATATTTTTCAATAATTATAATTGTTTCATGACCATCCTTGAAGTATGTAATGGAAATGAAAACTTCTCATTCTTGAAGGCGATAATTCAAAAAATCACAGATGATGTCTTCATTTTCACAATAAAAGATAGATGATAAGAGGTTGGATGAAGGATTATTACTATAACATAATAATATTAAAGTATATATATAATATATTTTAGTTTTAATAACACCTGTATAATTGTATGTGAGAAGATAATAAGAAAAGAAACTAAATTGAAGAGAAATTTAAACAAAACGGAAAGGGATTTTACCTCTTGAATTATTCTCATTGAGAACCTACAAAGAAAGAATGGGTTTCGTATTTTTTGAGGAACAAGTTGTCTTTATGAGGGGAAGGGGATTAATAAGAGGATTTTGACGAATTTGGAAAATCATCAAGTGATGAAATGTTTGAGGAGAAGTGGTGGTGAGGGGAGGTATTGATAAGATATGAGAGGGTTGTTTTTTTATTATTTTATTCATTAGTATATTATTACATCTCAAGACTTGAAATACTAATGATAATTATCAATAAATATATCAAATAATTATGGATGGTTCGAAATTATGGTTTTACATCTATAATGGCTCATGAAATAGTGTATTTAAATTACAATGTTACATGTGATAAATTACTATATTTCACTATTTAAGCAAAATTCAGCTATTTTTTAAAAATATATAAATAGAACCCAATCCATTTTTTATGTGGAGAATAAAAAATTAACCCTATTTTTGTGAAATAGATATCTAAATTTGAAAATTTTAATTTTTTATTGATATCATCTTTTAATAAAAAAAATAATGATTTTAAAATTTTATGGGATTTTATGACACATTGAAAAAATAATTAAGGACTCATAAAATTGTATTATAATCATTTTAAAACAAATAATTAATTTATTAATATATTATAGTGAAATAAATTTTCTTTTAAATAATTTTATTAAATGTAAAATTGTAAATAAAGAATTATGTTTTATAAAAAACCAAACACTAAACATATCATTTTTAAAACATTTATTCTCTTATACTGTGATATGATTTTATCATATTATCATTTCTAAGATTCCTAAATTTAATTAATACAATAATAATGGAAGTTACTATTCTATTGGACATGTTATTATTTCTAATTATCGAGTTACCTTTCCAAGGGATATGTTACTATTCCACTGGTGTATGTTCCTCAATTTATATGAATATCACACATTTCATTGTTCATTTATGAGATTAATGTTTTTATTGGGATATTTATGCTATTTAGGTGTTATATACGATAAAAAATTTTACAAATGGAAATTATATTGATAAATATTTTAGTCGTTATATAGAGAGCCAAGATAATCCCATTGAAATATAATTCTACCTAATTCATCATTATATTGTGGAAGATTAACCATCATCGTAAATATTTTAATTTATTTTATCAATTTCATTCTTGTGACGCATAATTGTAATATCAAATTTCCATGTCTATAATTCAAGAGATTTTAAATATCAATTTATGTTTTCTTTTTAGTGTAGAATAGAATCATGCCGTCTTTGAAACATCATAGTGGAACACCACCTCCTACTATAGAAGGGATGAGTATATTTCTATAGATCAGTCTAAAAAGACCCAATATTCTCTATTCCTCTAATATCCTGAAGGTCTTAATTTTTTATTGATTTTGATAATCCACCTTTCAAGGGGTGAGTTGGAATCCTTATATGGCCCATAGGTGTATGTATTACATGGCCTATAGGCCTTAGAGTAGTTCATTTCCCATAGTCATCAAACATTATATACAACCCAGACTAACAACTTGGAACTGCTCCTCCCCAGCATCATCATCGTGAAATCATCTCTCAACCTTTGTATCGATGTTCGGCTTGGCTTTCCGATGCATGCACTGGCTTTTCCCGATAGTAGGTTCCATACACTCTCATTCGAGCAATCTTTTTAGCTTCTACTATGGTGAATTCTCCTTTCTCATCCTCTTTCAGAATTTTGTTCCTTGTTGGTTGTTTGGTTTGCATCTGCACTTCAGGTGGCTCGAAGACTTTGAGGTCGCCCGAAGGCCTTACTAACCTGATGGCATGGGTGGCCCAAAGTCCATAAAGGCCTCAGGGACCAAATTGGTGGCTCAAAGGACCAAATGGGGGCATATTCCCAACTGCTACAGTGCCAAACAGTTCCTTCTACAGTTCCCACTACATTTCCCGCAATAGTATCTTTTACAGTACCAACTATACTACCTTCTACAGTACCTGCTACAATGTGGTTGTATTGTATTTAAAATAGATACATTCATTTTTTACATGGAGTAGATATTACAACTAGTCCTAAGACACAAAACCATATTTTGTGTAAAAAACTAAAAGATCGTGGTTGAATTAAATTGAAAAGGTGAAAAATTACATGTATCAATATATTTTCTAAAATGTATTAATATTATGTGAAGAAACAAAATACCATATAAAACTCTTCAAAAACATTCCACTCATTGATATGAAAATAAACAATAGTAGATGTGCATTAGTGTGTATCCAGGTTTACTATGGAAAACCACAATATTTCTAATATGCCTTATGCAAGGTGATGCCCATCTCATTATCTATGTGTCTATTGAGTGAACTCCAACCACAATATAAATACACTCATCCCAATGTTACCATGAACTCTATATAATCTGCATATGATTTGTTATCACCTTTGTTCTTGTCTTAGTTTCTATGTTGATTCATGACTACTTGAGTTAGTTGTATTCCTTGAGTTGCAATAATTGTTTTCCTTCTATGTGTATTGGTCTTTTGTGAAATATAAATCCAAAAACAATAAGTAAACCATATCTTAAAACATATCATAAAAGACATCTTTGAGGAAAATATTTAGAATAAAAACAATACATATCATCTCATTCTTCTCCATACAGAGGTTCTGAATCATTTATATATAGCATCCTTCATTATCATCAAGTGTATTCATCAATTTTTTTCATAAACTAATTTTATATAATATTGAAAATAATTATAACCTATTTAAAATAATTTAAACTCACAGAAATAGGTCTCAACAAGTAACCCTTAGAAGGCCAATTAATAACATTTAAAATGATTCCAATGACCCTATTAAACTAGTGATATAACCTAGTCAGTAAAAGTCTCAAAAAAATAATCAAAATAACCATTATGATGTTTCCCAATTAAAATTATGATGATCAAAATGACATTACCGACACATGTGAACTTCCAACCTTTTTCAATTTCTAACGTTGACTTTATAACGACTCTTATAAAGTAGTCAATAATTTTCACAATGATTGGGAACCCTTATGAAAAACAGAATAATCATATCATTTATAGGGTTTCTTAATGAATTTAAAATTCTCTAAATTATAGGTATGAAGACTTAAATTCTTTTATAAATTGTAAATTAAATAATTTTTTAATCTAATATATATATCATAATGAGACATAACTATATAATATTTTTAAAGAAAACCCCAGTAATTATCTAAAAACATAATCACCATCTCTAACCCATTTTTTTATTATCACATTGAGAACTCCTCTATACCACTTCTATTGTTAAATATCCTATCTTATTGGGAATTATTAGGCTTTCTTGATGTTTCAATAAATATCCGTTTTATTAAATGTTACATTTCCTCCACCAAATATTCTCAAAAAATCCCAAAAAACCACTGATGGGTGAAATATTCCCATCCATTATATTTTGGGAAAATAAAACCATAAATATTCATCTCTTTATAATTCATAATTATTCAAAACACGATATGTATTTTAAGATGAGTTTTAATTTTTTATAATTAACATTAATAAAATGAAAACGGTCATATCACTTCCATATTATTCATTATTTTTCTCCCACTTTTACTAGGTAATCCTTTAATAGCCTCTTTCAATTATTCTATATAATCTTAAGTTATAAACCATTTGGACTATCAAAAATTTCCATCATTGAGACTATTTTATACACTTATTAGATGAACCAATAATATTTTCTCCATATCTAGGAAGCTTTATATGAAATTATATCTTAAGTATTTACATCATCATTTAATAGATATATTTTGATATATCACCTCAAACATATGTCGTATTTTTTGATATGAAAATATTTTTTGAGAAAATAACAATTTTATTAAGAAAATTTCTTGTTTTTTTATTTTGAACCACATGATCCATAAAAAACACTAGATTTAACAACTATAATTTTTGTATATAATTTTTACTTTTCATTACACCATCATTAAAATTATTTTTTTTTGTGAGTTTAACAATCAGATATTGAGTCATTGAAAAAATTCTGTAAGTATAGTAAGCCATAACATCATATACGAAACATAATTTTATATTAATATCGCCAAAATTATGCATGTAACTAAAATTATATACTAATTATTAATTGAATGAAATTTTTAGTATGTTTAATATATCATATGATCTATATAATACTAATAGTAAAAACTAAAATATAATATGTAATGCACAAGTGTGTGAGACATTCCACATGTAGTATGAAATGAGTTAACTTGTTAGAATGAAAATAGAGACACCACTTTGACTCAATTATCAAAATTTTTTTGAGTGGTTATATTTATAAAATGAAGATGAGCGACCAATATATGTTCAAAAATAACTCTCCCTAAATATCATCACAAAAAATTAAATATTCTAAAATTTTGGGGAAATAACTTATTAGTTCAAATTAATCATTTAATTGGTGTATTATGGTATCCTGTAATTACACAAAAATAATACCATATTATAATATATAATTATTTTATTTGAAATTTATGCAATTTATTTCTTCTATATTTGAATCTAGAAATAAATTTTCTTTTTCTAATACCTTTAAATACATAGATTCAGAATAGTTTTTGAACAGTATGATGCTACTAATAATACTAGATATATAATCTATATTTTTACATAATTTTATCCTCTATAAAGTGATATTTATTATTGGAACTTATCCATTATAGAATTTATCATTTCAATCTTCATTTAGAATATTCATTGTGTGTTTAGCAACATGAACAAGTTCAGATCCAACATCCACAACATTTTTAGACATACTATCCAACAAATCATTTAATCTTTATGAGTCAATATTTTTTTTATTTCCCTATCTCTTAGACATAAAATATATCTCAATAAGAATTTATTTTTTAGCATAATTTCCCAGATTATTGTATCTCCAACATAATTATATAGAATATTCAAAAATAAATTAGAAAAATAAATTACATTGGTAGTGGGTTTCCTCAAATGTCTTTATGTACTGAATTATGGTTGGTCATCATAAACAAACATGTTTATAATGTTTTCCATTCCATCGTAGAGGAAATTTTTTCACATCCACTTTTATAAATAGCATTATGAATGTTTTCTTTTGTATTAAATTGTCATGGAATTATATTTTCAACAATAACAATAAAAATCCAACTTAGTACATATATCAAACATTGTTGTAAGATTGGTGTTTAATTCTTTCTTCTTCCTCCACCATAAGAGGTCACTTCCACTGAAATTCTCAACATTTATTATGGTAATGTTTTTTTAACAACTATGTAATTATCAATCATTTAATTACAAATCAATAAAAACAGTAAGATTCACTTTTCACATATTTTCCTATTATATTCTTCCTATAATTTAAATTTTTATCTTTCATATCTATAATAGAATAATTTCATTTCTTTATCTTTCAAATTCACATTCATTCATTCCTTGAGAGTTATTGTAATTGTAATGTTGTATATTTATGGTGTACATTTCATCTAGATATATGTTTTCACAAGAGATAAAATCTATTTTTGATATTAATTTATATTATTTATTTGTAAATCCTCTCCTTATATTCTATAGGAATGAAGTATTTTCATACGTATTAATTTTCACCATTTATACAACATTATATTTCTATAAGGAAAGGACAATAACATATAAAACATATCCTATAGAAATCATTCATCATGTGGTAATATATTTTTTAGATTGTAATGTATAAGGTTTCCTTAATCCACTATTCCCTTGGGTATCATGATGCACAATCAGGGTGATTTTAGATGTTCCGTAGTAGTGTTAATACATTACCTCCTTCCTTTTAATGGCATATCATATAGATTTTACAATAATCCTCCTTTTTCCAGATTTCTAATTTTGAATTTCATTTCTCATATAGTCGAGTATTTAATTTATGAAATATTTTGTTTAACATTTTCTTTTAATGATCTAATCGTTATTTTATGTACCCAGATCCTCTTATGTTTCAAATTTGGTTAGACAACCATACTTCTAAAAAATACAGAAAATTCTACCATAGATTTTATCATATCATCATATTGTGTCTTATGATGGATAATCCTTTCTTTAAATTCATTATCTACTGAAAATTTCTTCTTATATCATATACTTTATTGACATTAATATAACTTCTCCCCCATATATTTTATCTCATCTAATTTTTTTTTTCAAAATTCAAGGACACCTCCAATTTTAAGAGACCATTGTCTTAAACAAATTTATAATATATAACTGCATAATGCATTTGATATAATAATATTAATTGAACCACCTTTAATTTTAGTTATTGTTTCTATTATTTTATTCTACATGAACTTCATCAATATAGGAAGATTTATGTTATTGTTCTCTTTTCCCCAAATCCACATCATGTTCTCAACAACATGTTTAAGCCTAAATATTATAATCTTCATGATTTATCGTAAAATAGAAAAATATGATATATATATATATATATATCGATACAAAATTAATTACCTAATATTGATAGTATATCATCATTGGATCCACCAATTTATATTTTTTTCTTACCTTATGTAAATTTAAAAAATTTCCAATCATAAA
The DNA here is from genome assembly GCA_963277665.1 of Viscum album. Taxonomy (NCBI): domain Eukaryota; kingdom Viridiplantae; phylum Streptophyta; class Magnoliopsida; order Santalales; family Viscaceae; genus Viscum; species Viscum album. Next base: position 1,396,239,708 of record OY728160.1, on the reverse strand, counting down.
AATCACATTATCAATGAATGGTTTTCTAAAATAATTGAATGAATGTTACTAATTTGATAATTATTAGTTTTATTATATCATGATCTCTTGCATTGTGATTCATAGTTTATTAATATCATTATAAATATTCTTAAATTTTTTCTGTTAAATATTTTAGAAATAATTAATTATCCATTATCTATCCTTTAAAATACAATTTATTAAAGAAGTAAATATTTTATAAATGATCCATATTTTAAGAACATACATGCATTGTTCTAGAAGTTTATCACCATGATTAAACACTTAGGCTCTAGTTTAACTTATTATGAATCATAAACCAAAAGAGAGGAGTGAATTTAGGTGATTCTAATTTTTATCATTTCCCATTTTTTCAATTTATAATTCATTTAGAATATAATATCCATATAGGTAGTAAATATGGAAAACCTATTGCATGATTAATCTTCTCATACATACCCACCAAATCTCATTAAATAATTTAGTAATGTAAATCTATTAGGAAAAAATGGGGTAATACATGGTTCATCAAGAAGTGATAGTCTTGGGAGAAAACACATTCATTGTGTTTAAATTTTTAAAGGTAAAAAACATACATTATTAAGTTCAAATATTTCGTAAAATAATCACATTCAATACTAGGGGAAATATCTCTCTGATATATTGACATCATACATATATGTATGTTCTTAAATCTCACTATACACTACTTAGGAAAGCTCATTAAAAATGTAATGATATATAGGTCACTCTAGAAATTTGTTGTATAATCCAAAAACACCATTTTTTGATTTGATGCTCCGATGAATATAATGTTTTCAATACTCTAGCATTATCTTAGATAGATGAGAGCCTCCTCACACTGTGTGGGATTAATATATATATCTCACTTCAGACAAAGAAGAATTAACACACTATATAGATGATGAGGATTCTATAAAAGAACAATCCTTTCATTCTTTACTACACTTCTAGAAACAACACTATAACCTCATTTTGTCTCAATACTTCTTCACAAGAATTGGACCATATATGATCACCAAAATAAATTTATAGATTATATCCATTATATAATCCTTTGGCCAGTTAGTCATGTGAATAGAGTTATCTGAAAGAGTGCCAGTAGCCATAAGTGCACCTCCCTGAATGACAATGGAATACAAAAAGAACCGTGGGTGTGAAAGATGATTAGTAGTGGGGAAGTATATACAATCTATGAATGATATAATAATTATCCGAGTAATAATAATAAATATGTAGTAGGGAATTGGGGACCTAAAAGTCTTTAACTAGTCCTGCTAATGGTAAAAACACACAAATATTAGATAAATAGAGGAATAAATAAATAATCATTAATAGTGTACAGTAAATAAATAATTTATCATTCCAAACACCACACTAGTTGCACCACTAAAACTTACATGAAAAAATCATTTCATAATAGGCTATACATGTTAATATATAAATGAGTGCCCCCATCGATCGACTAGTAAAACTAATACATATATAGCATGCTGATAATGAAATGAAACTAAATAGATCTCCAATTAGGCATGACCTCATGTCCTCATGCGAAAGTCCGTGTTAGCAGCTACAATGATCTCACTCCTGAGGATGATCCTTTAACTAAATGTAAATTAATAATGTATAAATTCATCCTGAGGGACCAGTACAAGGTGTGAGATGTGTCCTAGAAGGATACATCCCAATGTTTCCTAACTAAAGCATGTGTTTAAGACAGTGTGAAATATAATTAAAAGTAAATATTCTAAATGAAATTATAACAAATAAAAACTCCACGGGTGCTTAATAGGAACCTAGTAGGTGTCACCTAATTTGGACATCGACGGAAGTCTGAAGAGAAAATGTCCCTAAACCCATAGCCCAAGGCACCTCTTTTGTCAATTCCTAGTTGAACCCTCAAGATCCACCTTAAATAAAGTTAACCAACTCCTTATTTCTCCTAACACATCATTTCTCAATAAGTACTGACATCCCGAAGGCACACCCAAATCATTAGTATCTGGTTCCTCAATCCCCTACTCAAAGAACCCAATGGGTCTTAGCTTAATGTTTGGAGAAATAGTTTTTTCTATCCAAAAAATAAATCAAGGTCGACAGCCTCAGTCACAGTGACGGTCACCCCCATTTGATAGCCTTATCACAATCAATTGAAGTGTCCTCACCTATCCATGTGGAATTCAGTTGAAATAAACCCCAAAATGTTTCCTAATACACACTATCGGGGGCCACCACCGACTCCGGCAATCGAAGACACCTCATCATCAGAGTCAAACTACATACATACAACTCAATTGGGAGCTTTTTACCTCATGGGTTAGAGACAATCACCAAATAAACAACCTATTCCACATCAACTATCACCTTAGACCCTTGTGACCTCACCCCTTAAATGGGATTACTTTTCAAACACAATCTCATGGGCCATGCCCAGACTAACAATCTCACTACTTCATACTAAAATCCATTATCCCCAATCCTATGGTCAAAATGAATTAAACCATCCAAGCTGAGCCCCACCAGATGATCTCAACTATTCAATCCTGATATCCATGGAATACTAATTCCTCTTGTCAATCTCATCACAACCCTTAGTGTCCATATATCTCCTTAAATGCATCTCATTCTTTACACATACACTAATAAATGTATAGTATTATTTAGTAGAATGAATTAAATAATTCACATTAAATAATAAATTTAATTTTTAGGATTTAATTGAGCAATCAAAGAAACCATATAAATTCATGATATAGGTCTTTAATGCCGTATTTATGAATAAATAGAAAAAATAAATTTAATCAATTGGAATTTATTTAATTAAACACCCTGGGAAATTTTCCCAAAGGAGTGACATCCTTCAACCCATCCTCACACAAATGAAAATAGATTTAGGCATTCCCAATCACATCCTGGGGGGGGAAATCATTTTAATATATATAAACTTATATAAATGGGTCTCGCTAAAAATACCCCAAGGCATGGTAAAAGATTCACCACCCAGACATCCACACAAATACAAAAAAATAATATCAAACACCTACCTTAGACTCATAAATATTTAAAAGTAAGATATCAAGCTCTAATTTGAAGCTAATTGGTGTAGATATAAGATTTATTCATATTACCTGGAAATGGGGTGAAATAGATTAAATATATTTAGAGGTCCATGAAAAATAAAAGATAAATTAGAGATAAGGGGGTGGGGTGTTGTAAACCTAGCTGATTCCATCCAAAATACTCGAATGGACTAATGAATGAATCACAAATAAGGGAGATGGATGAAATATGGTAGAAGGAGGAAACAATGTTGAACTATCTCCTATGTGCGTGACTAAGAGGAGACAAAAGGGAGGAAATAAAGGAAATACAAAAGAAAATAAAAAATTTAAAGAGACCCAAATAGGATTCATGGTTTACCCTAATACTTATCCAGACCTTGTGGAAAATATGTGTGATATATTGATCTGGTGATGTCAAATTGGGATCCCTCACATGGAATATAGATGGTTTTCCCTAAATGGGCATAAAATATTCCAAAATCATCTTTAAAGTTTTTTTAGAAACTCACGAGGCCATACTCATCACGTTCATGGTTCACCTAAACCTTGAGGCAATGTAAAATGAGTTGCGCGGTCTCCTAGATGGTGTCACCCAGTTTACCCTAAACCATACACCTTTACCTGCAATTCTAAAATAGGCATTTTGGACTCAAACGCTACTAACACAACTTTTGAACACTTGAGTCTTTGGTCACATCATAAAACTCATGTAAAAACATCGTATAAATCCAATGTAACTCTTATAATTGTGTTTCAATTAAATGAAATAGAAAACGGCATAGCCACTTATTGAAAAATTCAAATCGGTAGTGGTTTTTGGAAAGAGTCAAACACCTGGGATTTTATAATATCCCCATATAAGAATACATCATCCTGGGATATTAAAAATAGATTTATATTGAACCAAAAATAACTATCCCATTAAATGAAAACCCGAAGTACCCTGGTCTCAAGGATAAAAGCCTACATTACTCATGGGGGCTCCCCACATTAGGTATTTACCAAGTCTATCACTTCCCAACCAAAATATAAAATCTATCAAAGATCCATCAACCTATTATTGAAACCATGGTACCCCCATGATTCGTTGTTTCATATACAACTCTTTAGGAGTTCTAGCTCCATTCCGAGTGTCTATTTATGTCCCACAGAACATTTGTGCCCACCTTTATCCCATGGAACCCATCGAACAATGAGTTCCCACATCTCCTTGTATTCTCAAATAAGTCATGGAGCCTCACACCTTAGTAACGTACCACACTGTCATGGTCCTGAGATTCCATGTACCTTAGATAAGTCCAGCATGCATTCGATGCCCTGATTCCTTGCACATCAGTTACCCACATCCAACGACGCTAAAAAGAGAACATGGTCTCACCCACCTCATATATACTTATATATATCAATCATCTGATATGTTTCCAACCTACTAACCAACATCTGGTCCATCCATCGAAAACCCATTCACCTCATGAATCAATATGGAATTTCCTCAACAGGCCATGGAAAACAAAAACAAAATCTAATAATAGAAATTCCCATGAAATACCTCTGACCTTAATCACCTCATTACCCTGCTCAAAAATAGGATTCTCCATGGAATGCACCTCGCCTAATGATTGAATTCCTGAAGCCTAACATGATAGTGGTGTTATACTAACCACCATCCATAACCCCCACTTATAGGTCACACTCCCTCTTCCATGACCTCTACATGCAACTGAGGATCAGCTTATGTAACATGTTACTGATTTCAAAAAGATATTAAAGGCATGATATTTCCCGTGAAACTAATCATCATAAATAAATAAAGCTTCTTTTAGGTCCTCTGGAGATTCCAGACTTGTCGATATGCCGGACACTACTTTGGAGGCCACTCACATTGAGTTTAATCCTTTTCAGGCTACCCAAACATGAAGAAAACTATTGAAGATCCACTAAGAAGTGGCCTTCTTGATTCCTTGTCCACATTTACCCACTTGAACTAATCTCTACCTAAATTTTTACCCTCTGATGCATCACCACTAAAATCTCTTGAAGCCACTACCTTGTTTGAGTAAAATCTATACATCTGGTTCCCCTCAGATATGAGAACCTTGTTCACTGCCTTGGATGATGATTCAAATCAAAATATGTTTACTAGAACCAAATGCTTTGTCAAAAACCATCCTCGAAGCACCTCACCCTAGAGAAGTAATCACTGACCATGTAGATTGAAAAAAAAGAAAATCCAGTGGTCATCGTTGTATAGTCCATAATGGGCATGCCTTCCTATTGTAGGATCAAGAACACTTGAACCCTTTCCACCCTTACTGTCTCTCGGAAAAAATGATCAATGAATCTATCCTTTAAATCCTTCTAGTACAAACCCTCATGTTTACCATTAAAAACATACTCATCAAACTAGTTCTTAGCTTTCCCTCGGACCTTGTATGTCACCAATATCACCCTCCTGCCAGGATGCATCTCGAACATCTAGAAGATCATTGAAAATATCTTGATCTATTTATCATCAACCAATATACCACCCTCACCCTGAAAAAGATTTCAGTTCTATGACTGGAACTCTAGTTTCAAATATGTTATTGTTGTCTCTCATCCCTAAGAACCCTTATCGATACTCAAGATAACCTATACCAGGACCAACCAGAGATTCCCATAATTCCTGGCCCGAAAGTAGTGAATATTTGTGGATGACCTGCCTTTACTGGAGCCCATTCATCTCCCTGAGCTGGTACCAACAATATCTAACCCATAGGGATCTGAACCTACTCGTTCTCTAGTGGTAAATTATCATCACCCACCTTACATTCCATTTGATCTATCCTGGAAGAACATGCTGAATACCATCAATGGTTAGACAACCCATATATTTAACACACACCCAGATATATATATAACATAGATAGAGAAAATATCATAAGGAATAACATACTCCCTACCCTTACTCTCCCCCACTACAACCATGCCACTAAAAATCCTCACCTCATGTTATCTTTACCCACCCTTATCAAATCCATGTATCATATAATACTTGGGCCTATAACATCCTAATGAACTACGTCACCTAAAACTAATGACCGAGTCACCCAACATAGTGATCAAAATAATCCCCAGTCACTATACATGCCTTGTCTTATAAGATCCAGAACCATTTTACAACACATGAAATTTACCATATATACAAATCTCATGTCTTAAAAATTCTATTTTCAAATAAATTGGTATCACATGCATTTCACAATTTATCAAGTCCATTGATATTTATCCCATGGTATAATAATTTAAAATTCAACCATGCATTTATAAATTTGAAATACCCTAAAATGTGCCAATCCAAAGACAAACAAATGAGCAATCACACATTGCCTCACTAGGAGAAGGTCCAAGGTCTCATAGGATAACCAAAAACATCACATTCCATGTGATACACTGAGGTTGAAATCATATAAATAGTAATTAGAGTCAAATATAATAGAAATTCCCTCCCCTAGAAACATGTTCCATTCCTCATACCCAAGGCTACAGGCACCCAACACACAATCTCTAAACATAGTTTCGATAACATCCTAATATCCAATTTACCAATACCCAAATAGTAATAACAGTAGAAAGAAAAAGTCAATCTTGATGTCATTATAATTATATTGAACACTACCACTAAATCCCACCAATGAACTACACTGATACCACTTGTAGTGTCCCTAACCAAACTACCCACCGAAAGAGTTATATTCGGCTAGGTTATACTGGCCTGAAGTATCATCCCTAAATTCTAATGTCTATCAGCTTGAAACAATGTTTTGATAAAGGTATAGTGGTTTGGATGTACCATTCAGGAATTATATAATAATGAAATGAGAAATAATACTTAAAATGGAGAAGAAGAAGAATGACTTAGAAGAATTTAACCACACTCACTAATGGTAGAAGCAAAACAATATTAGATAAATTTCAGAATAAATAAGAAACTAGAATTAGTAGTAAGTAAATAAACACGTCAAGATGAATAGAAAACCACTTGTAGCACTACTAAGACAAACAAGAGAAACATGAATTTCGTAATTGGGAATATATTTCAATATAAAATAAAGGTATCCATTGGCCGACAAAATCAATTCATACATATATAGTATTATGATTTAGAAAATGAACTAATCAAGTTCCAACTAAGAACAAAATCATGTTCCACTTCAAAAATCCATGAAAGAAGTAACTATGATCCATATCCTATGGCTGATCTTTTACCCGAATGTTAATTCATTACATCTACACACATCCTGAATGACATATTCTAGGTGTGAGATCAGTCTCAATACTATTCCACCCAAATACAAGTACCGTGAAAATGTGTTTAATAATTCATGAAATATATATAATATTAAGTCCTATAAATGCATTTATAACAAATAAAAACTCCATAGGTTCTCAACATCCACCTGGGAGGTGTCACAAACTTCATCTAGCACCATATGTCTTAATAGAAGAATGTCTTGGCCCATGGACCAAGGTACCTCAGATGTGTCAACCCATGTGATCCATCATGTTCAACCTCAAATAATGTAACCCAACATATCATGTCTCAGTAGGTATAGACATCCAAAAGTCACACCCAAATAGTTAGTATCTTGTCCCTGAAACACCTACTCAAAGCACCTATCGGTTCATAGATCAGCGTCCAGAGGCACAATAATGTTTTTTCAAATAATAAATCTAGTCCAACAGCCTTAATCATGATGTGAATTAGCCCCAATCTTATAGCCACATCACTATAAACTGAAGGCTCCCCACCTTCTATATGTCCTTTAATTGAATGAACCCCCAAACCATTTCTTAAGATACTCTACCGGGGGCCTCTACCAACTTTTGTGGTAAAAACCCTCATCAATGGAGTCAACCTATGTGTACATGACATAATTTGATAATTTGGACATCTTGGATGAGTTGAAATCACAAAATAAATAACCTTATCAACATAAACTTGAACCCCATGCACCTATGACAATGTCACTCAAATATGATGGCATTTCAATCCCAATTTCATATTCCATGCCTGACCTAATAGTCTCACTACCTCAAACCGATGTCCAAAATTCCCATTCCTATGGTCAAAAGCACTCAAAAAGTCTTGGATAACCCCAACCGGATAATCTCATCCCCTCCATCCCAATGGTTTTTCCATCCCAATTCATCTATCCATGACCATCACGACCCATGGGTCCAAAAAACCCATTACATGCATATCATGAATTTCACATACACAAATAAAAAAAATTCAATTTGGAGGATTTAATTGAAAAATTCACTTTAAATAAGTATTGAAATTTTTATGATTGAATTGAACAATATAAAAACGGTAATAAATCATGATAGAGGTCGTGAATGCCTCATATTTGAATAAAGGGATCATATAATTTTAATCAATTCAAATTAAATGAATTGAACACCCTAGACAATTATCTCTAATGAGGAACAAACTACAACCTAGCCTCGCTCTAGTAAAATGGAATTGTGAATTCAAAATGTTATCCCCTAGGTTACACAGACATTTTCATATGATCAAATAGGTATAAATGGGTCTCAATTAAAATAACTGAAGGCTCACTAAAATTTGCACCACCCAAATGTCTGAAAAACAGAAAATAAAATATGCACCACTTACCTTGGACTTGTATACACATGAATATCTAACATCGAGCTCCAATTAGATGCATATTAGTGTATATATGTGTTTCCAAATATTTTTTTAAATTAAAAAAATGATGCTTCATATTATTAAAAGAAGAGTTACATGAGTCAGAAGGAGATAAATTTACATCTACACATTGAAGGATATGCATAAACTCACCAGGTATAGAAGAGTAGTGTTTGAAATTCCTTTATAAGGCCCCATTGTTATCTAGATAGTCATACAGTTGATTTGATTCATGGTAGAAGTGTTTGATAATGTAGATCACTAATGAAAGAGTTCACATGTTGCTATTCCATTTGGTTGTAAGCATCCAAGAAAGGTGAATTCGACCCAGCCAACCTTTTGGAACAATTTTGGTTGAATCACTATCAAACTAGAAAATATTCCTGTTTTTGTGCTGAGAAATTTACAAAACTTATGAGACCCTTAATTTCTACTTCAATAGCTATATCATGACAACATTCACCATGTTTTGCCTCAAAAATTCACTATTTTGATATTTGAAAGAGAATCCATAGCTAGTTGGTCTAGGTTATCCTCTGAAGGGTCCATCCGTATTGAATTTTATCCATCCTACAGATGGAGGAAACCAGAAAACATCAATTGTTCCAATGGGGTTTGATGATGTTACATTGAAGGCGGAGCTCATTCAATACAGCAACGTCCCTAACTATGTTATCACAGTATTCGTCATGTAACGTATTTTCATGTTCAACTACTAACAAGATGGAAGAGAGATCTTTATTCTGATTGAAGACAGGTTCACCATATACACATCTATTTATCCCCTTACATATAGTTTTTATAAACTCTACACATGCACCCAAAAAAACAATACAAGCCTTCTTAAATAGGTTGAATTCAAGCAGGTCCAGTAGGAAAAGAGAAATAATAGCAGTTTTTTGGTAGTGGAGATCAAAGAGTTAAAAAACAGAATTCCTTAGGGAGGTAGATGTGTTATAAGAAACAAACAAGTGATTCACATGCTTCCGATGTTTGTAGAATATAGTGTGTTTAGAGCGCAAGGTGATGCGACAACCATGCATGCTACATTGCGGATGTACTACCCAAAAGGGATCCCTCTCATAGGTGTCACATGGTTTTCCCTAGCCACATGAAAACCATGTGAAAGCCCTATACAAAAATTGTAGAGAAACTATATGGGATGTGAACCTCACTCACATGATTTGAAAAAACTATGAAACAACTCAAAATTAGTCGCATGGTAATCTAGAAGGGGTTTCTGGTTTACCATAAACCATGTTCCCTAACATGCTATTTCAAAAACAAGATATTTGGCCTCCAAAACTCCTGAAACATCTTCTAAACACCCGATGGTTCAAACAATGCTCGAAACACATGTAAAAAAGGATATAAATATAATTAAAATCTTGGAATTTAATTATAATCAATGATATATTAAATGATATAGACACTAATTAATAAATTAAAATCTAGAGTGGTTTTTGATTCAATATAAAAACATGGGACTTTACATCTTTATTACTTTTTGAACTAGATATATAAAAATACTCCTTCATTCCATTCATTATTAGATTTATAAATATTTCAAATAATAATATCATTTTTTGGAATCTACTTTTTTCATGATATTATATAGTAGCACCTTCTTATTTATTGATAACTACAATTTTTCAAATACAATCATAGAATTCAACTACGATATATTTTTAAATTTTCAATATTGAAACACACCTCTAATGTCATTTTTGAGATATTACTCATTTATGATATATAATTATTGATCAATATAGCTCTAATATATCTTCATCAAACTCTATTATCTATTTAAATAAGTAAACACAATAAAAAATTAATTTAGAAATATTATTATTCATTAAATCGATAAATATTTTTCAATATTTTTATTTAATTATATATCAGGAAATAATTTTTTAATTACATAAGTCTTTATGTCCTATTTCATTCAAAAATACATTCATCAACAAATCTATAAAAAATATATAACCATATTTACTCAATCTTGTCTACACTCTAAACAATAGATTATAATTAGTAATTTTTTATTTTATTCATTTGTAACTAAGGATAACCCTATAACATGAATGTAGGCTTTCACATTGTGACTGCATTGATTGTTGGAATATATTACAATCCATATGATCTATATATATCCTCTGTGGAAATTATAAAATTCATTGTATAATAATTAATTAATCTTGTTACATTCATCATCATTCATGGAACAATCATATATTGAACAATATTAAATTGATTAAACATCAAATATATATATTATCATTCCCATGATTCATCACCACAAAATACAAAAGGAACTGATCCTTTATATAAATTTCATTGAGCCACCTCATAACATCTAAATATCTCTAAGGTGATGAATTTTATGAATCCCCATAAAAACCCATATGATGATTCTAAATTAACCTAAAAATTCCCAAAAATACCCATTTTTATTGACAAAAAATGACCTTACCAAGAATATAAATTACACTTACAAAGTGGTCTAATGAAAAATATGATTTTCTAAATGACCCCAATTGATAGAGGGATTATTCATACATTGAATGGTTTCTAAAATTTTATGAATCTAATAAAGTCATAATTCATTATTTCAATTATCATACATCATTCTGAAAACCTTAATCCTCTATTAGATCAATGGGGATCTTAATAAGATTTATATTATTTAAATTATACATATGATTATAGATCTTATTAATTATATAAGAAATGAAATACATTTCATAAATTTAGAATTTTACACATCTAACTTACTATATCCTTGGAATCTCATATGTATATAGGAAACATCAAAAATTACAAAAAATTATTAGGAACTTACTAAAATAGATTATTTCACTAACGCATTTAGGACACCCTAAATCCTCTACTATTCTACAAAATCCACACTCCTAATAAATTAAGTGGAACCCTCAATCATTACCAAAACATTCTTATACCCTAATTCATCTGCTGAATGTTATATTAAAATCAAACAAACAACTCTGTGATACATCAATTTTTTCTAGAATATACCTCTTAATGATGAATTTTGATAATGAAATAAAATTAAACAATATACTTCTATTAATCCAAATATCCCATTTTGTAAAATATCATTGAAAAAGAATCCAAAATATATTATCCAATAGACATATCATAGTATTATTTTTATTGTTTTCTAGCAACATTGTTTGGTATTACACTAGTACTATATAACATGAGAAGTGGAACATACATGGTAAGATTGTGTAGCCTTAATGTGTAATAAGATTCCATGATTTTAATATAAAAATCACATCAATAAGTTTTCCATTATCTACGTTGGGGAACATAATTATAGTATATTCAAATGTTTTTATTTCCATCATATCCAAAATTGAAAATCATTTGAGTACCTCCTTAGCATATTTATACTTTTAAATAATGTTTTACTGATCTCAACATATTATGAAAACAACAAGAATAAAGTATTAATCAACAATAATTTATATCTAAAACTAACACCTGAGGAATTAACGAAATTCCATCATTATACTTCATCTATTCCTTCTTATATTATATAATCATCGTAAATGAGAACAATGATAATTTAAAAATTCCCATTTTTATAGTAGATATTATGATTGACTCATACTTGTTCGAATGAATGAATTTTTATGGGTTAATAAGTATTATAATACCATTCTATTAGTACTAGTTTCAACCCATACAAAATAATTTGAAAAAACAATTATCTTCATTAATATTCTATCTATTTGGTTGGTTGATTTGTGCCTCCTAATTATTTTTCAAATTAAGAAGTGTTAATTTTATAACCATTTTTAAATCCTAAAAACCTCTTTTATCTAAAACAATCATGAATTGTTGAATCATAAATCGTTTTTAAATAAAGGATATTATCTCATATATACATATAAAATTTATTTCTTAATACACCACTCAAAAATTCCATGCCTTGTAAAACAATTCATAATCATAGACTTTTTTATTAAGAAATCACCCATTTTAGATAAAATTATTACACCCAATCTATGTATATATTTCCCATTTCCAATCATTCTTAATGTGATAAATATCCCCATGAATTAAATTGATATATTTTTATTTTTTATCAGCATACAAAAAATTAATTCACCTCAAATATAATTGGGATGATGTTTTTGGTATAGTTTTTACAAATTTTTTTGTAATAGAACTGTATTATATCTAATGATATTAAATTAATTTTTCTAAATTATACCTTTTAGAATTTTTATAAAAATTGATATTGCTTCATCAACCTCATCATTATTATTCTATTCAGAATCATCAAAAATTAATTATGATATACAAAATTTTTGTTAATTTCTCATCTTATTCCTTAAAAAATTTCTCAATTGTTTGAGAAATAATCCAGTTTTCTACAATAGAGATATATTTTCATTAACTGATTTTTAAAATCCTTTTAAAAGGACAAATTAAAGCTTTATTAATTAATTTTTATTCAATAAATATTTGATCATCTTCACATATTTTAAACAATTTATTTTTTTCATTATGGATAACAAATTAAATTCTCATAATAATTTGAATGTATTACAACATTTGTTTCTTATCATACCATTTCTATTTTGGTTTATTATACATAAACTGACAAACAAAAATTTATTTTTGATATATATTTATTTCATGAATTATTGTTTCATAAATTTCAATGAAAAATAATTTTCAGTGAGACTTGTCTTGGAATTATTGTAAATTAATAATACCATATCATTTATTTTTGGATATAGTAAATTTTTTAGGCCATATTGTAGTGAATAAGGAATATGAAATAGTTGTAGTGCTATTTCATTTTGAATATATCCTATAAGAGAGAACTAAATCCTACCATTACTATATAGGAAAATGATATAATTTGTATTTATCTCTTTTCTCATTTTAATGATTTTTTTTGTAATGTATCCCTTAATAATAATTCCCAGGGTCTTATCATAGGTTTCTTGAGACAATATTGAACTAGATTATTGGAAAACATCAAGCAATTATAAATCAAGAAAAATAGTGATTTCATTGCATATATTTTATTTTTTAAGGTCTAATAAAATTTAATTTTGTTAAAACCATAAGATTTATGGTACATGCCCATGAACCATATTATCTAGTTGTAATCATCGATGAAATATGAATATAAATTTTTTCCATTAGTGAATTTGTGATATTGTACCCACACTGATCAATAAGAACTAATAAATAAAAAATTAATTTACTTATTATCCTTCATTTTTAATGTCAAATGAATAATATTTCACTTTTTACAAGTATTTTTTCATTTTCTATATAGGAAATCATTTTTATGTATGTCATCAGGTCTAAAATTATTCCGATTATATTCTATGAATTTTATTCTCATGTGATCAAGACACTCCTTACAAATCATATTCTTATCCTCATGGGAAAAACATGTGTCTTCCTATCCATTAATGAATTACTAATTACCCATTAGTTGGTTCCCATACATTGAAATTTTTTAATCATTCAATTGATAATGAAAGTATTCCCATTGAACATTACTCCATGCCTCAAGAAACAAAATTTACTTATAGTTATTAGTTTTGAAAAGGCCTTTTCATCCTTGACTCCAATTCACATCACGTTTTTTCCTATACCTAGAGTGAATAATTTTTTAATTAAGAAAAATTTTGTAATCTAACATCAAATTAATTTCTATAAATGATACCTATGATATGGTATATGTTTCCTATAATAGGGAATGTACCTCCATAATGAAGGGTAAAAATTGATTTTTGTTTCTATTTAGTTAAATTAAATATTTATAAAATTCTATTCTTCCTCAATACATTTTATAATTCAATTCACATATTTCTATTCATTGGGTGATGAATATGTTTTTTTCCTTAGGATTTGATGGAGAAAAATCATTTGAAAATAAAAAATGGAGTTTCCTTATTATTCCATCTGATGATGATTTATAAGGATTTGGGTTTTTTATATTGTATCTTTTTTCACAGTACATTGCAACCATGATGATAAATTCATGGCTTTATATTCATGTCCTCAACAGAAAGCATAATATATGGTCAAATATACACATTTTGATATGTTCAACATAATAGTTTTTTCACTTTTTCACTAATGAGTCATTTTTTGAAAAACACATTTTGAATATATTATATCAATATAATACTATAACACTATAATTTTGTGTTTATATGATGATTAATAAAGAGGAAAATATGTTTCCATTTTTTTGTACCACACTGTGGATTTGGTTGTCATATGGGTCTCTAATTGATGATTTGAAAAGGTGAGAGGCCTCATACTACCAAAAGGATAGTCTTGGAACCATGATTAGAATTGGATGATGGTAATTTGTCACATCATTAAGAAACATACTATCCATTATAGGTCTAACTAATTTATTTTTTGTTGGATCATTAATATCTTATGAATTCCATATTCATGTACATGCATTTTAATTATGACACTTCCTACCTTACCAAGGTGGAAACCTTACCATCAATGAGAATGAACTATGATGGGTTAAAATAAAATGTTTTTTTAAATTTCAATATATGATATTATATCTTCCTAAAGTTGATACTTGAGGGAATATAAGGAATATGTCATTATTTAATAATGAATATAATGGGGAGAAAGATTATTTCAGTACATTGGAACAATAGAATATCATGTTCAACATAATAGGAATCCTATACTTTTGACATCTAAAAAATATAATTTTATTCCCATCACCTAATGGAATGAATGAAGGATTCCCTTTCTCATCACATAGGATACCAGTAGTTCAATGTATATGGGTGAACCAAAGGTTTATTTTTAGGTGGAGGATGCTCAATGTTTAATGTTTGATGGGAGATGATTAGTGTAAAATATATAAATGATGAATATGATTTTAAATGTATGATGGAAAAACATAATATATTGTTTGATAGATGATTCTCATGGTTTAATGTATGGCTTGGAATTATCATGTTTTTTCCTTTAATAAGGGATGGGTATGGTTTAATGTTTGATAAGTTATGTACACAATTTAAATTACATTATCGGTGATTAGAGATTAATATTATGCGGAGGATGACAATGATTTAATGTCTAGTGTTGGACTATAATGGTATAAATTATAGTATGGATGATTGTGGTTAAAAGTCTTGTGTATAATAATCATTCCTTATATTTTTGGAGGGATTCTCACAAAGATTTAGTAACCTCTACGATGTTGATAAGGATTAGTGGGAGTATCAACAATATTGGGAGGTAAAGGAAACTTGTTATTAAAAGGTTAGGATGACATCCCTTTACCACCACCTAGGTAATTTTACAGTCATCATATGTGTAATCATGTGCTCAATGAATATTCTAATGAAAGATGAATGTGATTAAACCTCAGAAGAGTGGTCCTATGTATCCCACTAGAAACAAGAATAAAATCGACATAGTTAAATACACATATGTTAATGGTTATGTGATAGGATCGATCCGTGTGTTTTAATATCATATGTAAGGATTCTCAAGTCCTAAAAGGATTGTTTACAAGGAATTGAGTGGGAATTATGAATTAATATTCATGATTACTATTTTTTTATATTAAAGGAACTATGGGATTATGAAATTTTGTTTTCTATTAGAGAATCATTGATCAATGATGGGAAAAGAGGTATGGAAATAATGTATGATTGAAGGTGAATTAATTCTAGGAGGATTACTTATACCCATTTGGGGTTTGGTAGAGCATGAGTGAAACATATTTATGTGCTTGAAATATCCTATTTAGTGCAGGGAAAGTGGGAGTTACATATCTATTCTTAAGAGAAAAATTCATGGGTGGATCTATAAATATGATTAATTCTAAGGGGTTGGATATGAAAGGCTGTGATACCAGTATAAGAAATGGGTTTTTGTATAAAATGGTGAGTTAAAAATGAAAAACCCATGGAACATCATCTTGAATTATGTTTTTTTTAAAATGAGTTATTTTAATGGGATGATATGTTATGGGTTTCACATAAGATAGGATTTGTGTGGAACCCTTAGTTTCATGAGGCATGATGTTTCTAAAATAATAATATTCATCATGGAATGGGGCTATGAAAATAACATATTAATTGACCGATAATATTTTTATGAAATTGAGTGGTGTAATTTGTTGTATATTTTTAAATTTGAGAATCCATATTAGTCTCGAGTCTCATGAAGAATTGAACATTGGGTTTTTAAGAACTGAGGGATTCAACCCTCTCTCTTCAATAGTATGATACACCAAATGAGGTTTTAATGATTAATTTACTAGTATTTTTATCCCATAAAATTAGTGGTTCATTGAGGACTTGCACACTTGGAAAAGTTGCAGTTTCAATGATATTATTGAAGATGCTCATATAACTCAGAGTTATGATAAATTCCTCAATTAACATCAAAATTTTCCTATTATATGATATTTCATTATGGATCCTTGCTAAAACTTCATGGTTCCTTCTTGGAAAAAATATTAACATCAATAGATGAATATATATATATATATATATATTATGAATAACCTTTTGGGAGTTTTATTATCCATCCAAGTCTATCTTTATCCATGGTATAGGTGGTCAAGGATTTGTATTATGTATCCCAACTATTTATTGTTGTTAATACCCACTATATTTTTTCCATTTAAAAAAACAAAACAAATGGTTAATATTAATTTATTTATTGGATAACCATGTTTCTCAAATAAAATATCTATATCACACACATTCTTATTTCCTGAGTTTATATTTAGAGTAATTAGAATTTATTTATCCTTAATCATTGACTAAAAATGGACTCTTTAAGAATATGTAATTTGATATATTTTATTCACATTCACTATGTCAGTAAATATCTTAATAATTGTATCATTCACTTTAGTTTGGAATTTGTGTTCATTCTATTTCAATATTTATTCTCTATTTTCACATGAAATTCATTCAATTTTCATTTTTATATGATACTCATCATCATTTTATAAATATAAAAATGATTAGAATCATTAAAAAACCATTGTAAGTCTTTGATTATTTCCTAAAAACACCAATTCCACTAATCATATCTTCTATATCAATGTTGAGGTTTAATCATCCCTAAACTATTTTATGATCACTATATATGTCTTCCAGTTGTGGGTTTCCGTGGATAACTAAAAGGAATTATTTATTAGAATCCCTTCAATGAAAAGTTTCTTCCACCTCCATATCTATAATTCTAGTATCCCCATATGTAATAATGTATTTATTTCTAAAAAAAATCTATGATGGACACCAATTAACATAATTATTTATGGATAATATAATTAATGAATCATCTTTATCATCCTCTCAAAACATCATATAGAACTCTTTAAGGTGGATTGCAACCTTTGTATATCTTAAATAGTTTAGTTTAAGAATTCTATTGTCTTTATTCTTAATTTATTTTCATAAGGAATGAAATACATGACAATATTAACATCTCTATATGTAGGACCAACTTCCCATGAGAGGTTCCATATATTATTAAATACAATTTATTTTGTTTTGTTAGATTCCATGTAATTAATGTCAATGTTTTATATTTATTAAAAAATTATAGTGGTGTGATGACTATCTTGTGTAACATATTATGGGTGTATATCTTCTTACACTATAAACATTTCCATGAATTATGGTGATAATATTCTTAGGATCCATTTTAGGATCTAGAAATCAGATATAATCTTTCAAAGACTATGCATGTCCTCTTTAATTACAACAAATTGTTAAAAAATATTTTATAAAATATTATTATTTAATAATAAAATCATTATTTAAAAAAAAAATTAAATTTAACTGCACATACCATGGAATCACCATCATGGATGCTAAGTAGTTTTCCAATTGTGGTGAGTTTATTTATATAATATCTTCATCGGTAGAATATATTGGGAAATGATCCTCTTAAAATAAAAACTCATTATACGTCATTATCTTTTTCCATTTAATTTTTTAATAATAAATCAAAAATATTCATGTTGAAAAAGTCCCCATGTATAGTAGCCATATATATATCCATCACTAAATGATAGAATATTATTACATCAAATTCATTAATAATTGAAAATATCTTTCATCAAAGTGTTGAATTCCATTACAATTTTAAATAATAGCCATGAGACCCAAGGAAGACTTTTCATGATGGAACTTATACTGTGATACCATATTTTGGTCACATACAAGGTATATATGATGATATACTAGTGAATTAGTGCAGGTTAATTTTTTTCAAATGAAATATTATAATGATCTTATTCTTATGCTAGTACAAAACATAGTATCCCATATAACAAAAAAATAATATATAATTTAACAAAAAAGATAAAAATTAAATTCTAACTAAGTTCACTAATATTTGAAAATATACATGTAATGAAAAATAAAAATACCCTAATACACCAAATTTTATTAACGTACTTATTATTTATTTAAAATATCAAGCATCAACATTGACACTGTATTTCAACAATGCAACGAACAAAGATTTCATTAATTACAATTCCTAATTAAATATTTTGTAAATATATTTTAATATATACATCATTTAAATAAAATGACACAGTAGTATATTAACATAAATCGTTGTCGTTAAAATATAATTTTTAAATAAGATTGTTTAAAATTAAGTTCCCATATTACCATATAAATGAATGAATAAAATGGACATGGGTAGATGAAGTCTTCTATATGAAGCGCGATTTTTAAGCTTGGAAAGGAAGTATAATTATTTGGGTTTTCACTAGAATAATCCCAAGATGAAAAATAAATATTATTGTATGAGAAAATTTTTATGTAACAGAACTTCAAGCTTTTAGTAATTTTCATGAGAACTATGCAAGTGAAATAACTACCATTAACTACCCAAAGAGCATACTATATTCTTAATACAGTTAGTGAATATCTTTATAGGCTATAAAAATATAATTTAATATGACATTAACATGTAATTATAAAGTTAATAAGTTATTTATCACACGTAGTTTTTATATTTTTCATATATACTCTTAAAGAAAAAGGATGTTAATTTTGGTATTCTTTTCATTCATCTAGTGAATTAAAACGTAATCCTATAAATTCAAGAATATTAAATATATAAATAAAATTTTGTTTTTTTATATATAATGTAAAAGGTAGTTAATTATGATATTTTTGGTTTTTTATGAGAGGAATGATTTTTAGGTGGATAGTGAATAAATACAGATACTTCTTAAACCGTCATTTTTAAGACATAAGTAATATGTTACTCTGAAAACTCATTTATTCACATACATTAAAAAAATATTTTTCATCACATATAGAGATTAAATTAAAAAAATTAATTTATATTTTAGACCATCATGATAATATTACTTAATCAATTAAATTTTATTTTATGGAATAAAATTATGATTATGATGATCAAATTCGATTACAATGATTATTGTAAAAATATTATTTTCAATGATTTGATTACTAATATTGTTTAATTTTTATCAAATAAAATAAATTGATTTAAACAAAAATGTGAATTTAATGTGTTTTATAAAAACTATAATTAAATAAAATAGTAATCATTAAATTTATAATTGATACGAAATTTCATTGAAAACACTAAAAATGGAAAACAAACTTTTTCTAAGAAAAACATATATATATATAATTTATATGTAAAAAATTTATGTTATCTTGTATTGATAATGAATCTTTATAAATGTATATTAAATTTCGAATTAAAATATTAATATTTGGTATGATGGGTTATCCGATATTTTTAATAAAATATAAATCAGTTACCTAAAAACTAGTTACTGAGAAAAAAAATCAAAACACTAAAATGAAAAAACTAGTGGAAAATAACTGAAAACATGTATTATAATTCATGTTTCAGTCTTTTTCAATCCAATATCTGCCAAAACTAAATTATTTATAGCTTTTTCAGTTATTAACCCTTGATTAGTGTAATGATACCTTGGATAAATAAGGGGTATTAAAAATGATCCCATTTCATCACCTATAAATTGTGGACACTTCCACCTCTTTATGAAACACCCATCCTTTAAATTCCAAAATAAAAATCATAGATAATTATAATAAATTTAGTCTCTATCATCAACATAATCCACCAGTCCCAATTAATTACCATAATCACTTCATTTTTACGGAGAATTCCAAGAGAATCTTCAAGGCACCAAAGTGAGTTATACATACTTCGTAGATTTTCTTCTTAATACTAATTTTACAAACCTATCCTAAACCTAGTAATTTAATTAAATCAATATAAATAATTTAATTATGTTATATTATATTAATAAGTCAAAAAATGTATTCCCTTCAATCCACAATGAAAATAAAAAAACATTAAATAAGGTTTGTGCAGACTACCCCCTCCACAAACTACCATTTTTCATTTTTTATCATGATTTTATTTATATATTTAAACCTACAAAAAATTATTTCACAACATAAGAAATATTGATAATATTCTTATTTCAATTATATTGTTATATTATAAACATCCATAGACATACTCACACATGAAGATACAACGTATTCATGTTTGGGGTTGTTTAACCACCAATATAAATAATATTATAAAATGGTATCATGGATGAATATATGACATTAATTGATAATATAATTATATTTCAATAACAAACTAATGATATTTTGTGGATATATAATGGTTAAAATAAATATTGAATTTATTATAAAAATATCATCCTTGATTTTTATAATTACCCAAATTAGTATACCCTCATTAAATTTTCACAAGAACATACGAAATAACTATTTAGTAAATAAATTTAGTATAATAAAAATGGTTAATATAAAATCTAATATATAAGAGTATGATTCAAATATATATATTTATTAAATATTATTATATTATTTTAGAAGATAGGTTGATGAATAGAATTAATATAGAATAAGGTATGGGTTTCTCCAATCAAATTTACACCCCTTGAGACATATACCTTATTGTAAAAAATATTTTCATTGGAATACTGTATCTATAAACATTATTATCTTTTTAATATTGAATCCTTAAATTTTAGTTATCTATAAAATGTTTTTTCTCTCATAGGATTATGACTCAACAGTTTTATATTATGTAAAGTTTTCCTTCTCTAACACCCTTCATAGAATCATGTATAGATATTATACAATACTATTATTTTATATGTTTTAATTACTAATCCATGAAATATAATATCATAAATTAATTTAGATATTATAAAAATCAATTTTGTTTATGTAATTCCTTATTATGGAATATGATTCATATCTAACTAAAATATAATGTGGTTTTCAAAACTCAATCTACATTATTGCATTATGAAGTTTCATCTTAAGCCTCATCATTCATTTCATATGTTCTTTCCTATTTTTATATTTTGGAAATAACTATTGATATAGACCACCATTATTGTTGAATTCTATTCCTAGTTGAAAATGAAAATATGTTAAGAATAATTACCAATATAATAAATGATATTTAATCATACATGTCAAGGTTTTCTCTTTTACATCAATTTTTTGTTGAAATTTGGGAAACCAGGAATTTTTAACTTTCTAAGAAACTCATACTTCTCATTAACCAACATAAAGGGTTTATTTTTTATTTTTTTCATTCTGATTTTATTTTAACAAGGTAGATGAATCATTTTTTCAAATACATCACAATCAATGATTTTCCATCCTCACTACACTTCCTTAGGATACAAAATTGTGTCGCTTTATTGTCTCCATATTTGATGTTTCTTTATAGGATAATTTTTTAAAAAATATTCCACTTTTCCTTTTAGAGAATAAATTTTTAAAATTATATATGACATCATTTTTATCATAATGGTATATTTTTTAAAAAAAACTTTTAAATTTGTAGTCCCATTTTAGTTTTCTTTTTCAAATGGAAGTACTCTCAAAGTAGCTGTTTTTCCTGATTTATCATCTTATTTACATGATAATATTTTCATTTTTAATTAAATATACTCGTCTTGTCCAATGACCCCAATTCTTAGTCTATTATTTAATAAAATTTGAAGGTTAATTTTTGAAAGGGTGTTTTTTAAACTATCCTATAATTAATTTAACATTTTCTTATTTATGAGGAATATATTACCTTTCATACCTCCCCAAAATTTATTAATATGGTTTATGTTCATGGTTTCATGATTTAATCATGAAACACATTTCTTTTCTAGGTTAATGTTTTTTTGATGAAGTAACAATTCATTTTCTATGTGGGAAACTAATGCATTTACATAATATAATGTGATGGGTGGGCCTAGAATTATATATCCTTCCAATGCTTTGGAAAAATTTCGATCTCTAATGATACCATGCATATTCTATGGGTGGTTAAATTAATATCAGTATGTTATGTGACTAGTGACCCCATCATTATATACCTCTTTAATTCATTTGGTAATGAATTATAAATAATTATCTTTTCTGTGGGAATATGAAGTGATCCAAGACCACCATGAGACTTTTTACACTCCATTTACGGGAATGGGTAGTGAACCTAATACCCTATGTGACTCTGTCCACTATGTCTATGTGAAAGAAGATTGAACCAAATCTACCATGGGACCTATTAAACTATGATATTCTTGTAAATGAGTATTGAATTATGATTATGATATCTGATCATATTATAATGTTTTATATTCCATGATTCCATGATCTAGTGATATCATTTCATTATTTCAGATTTATATTAATATGGTCATCATATTTTTTATTGTGTATGAATATTAAATTTTATATTCGAGTTCCACGATTACATTCTCATAAGTATTGTTTTATATCATTTTAACATATGGCCATTTATTTTTATAGTAATTTCATGCCCTAACTAATCAATTTGGATCTCCCCTTACGACGTTTTGTTCTCCCCGTGTAAGAAGGAATGTAATATATTTGGTATGTCTATGAGATTATATTCTGCTAACTTTTTTTTGAAGATGATGAATATTATTGTAAATTTAGTTGTTTCTTATATTAAGGAAAAAATATATATTAGGTGATGAAGACATAGGGGTTTTTAGTTAATTTTTTTCATAATTATTTGATTTTATAATCCATAATGATCATGGAGGTGTATTTTAATGAGATATTATATTTTCATCTTGAATTTACATGAGCACATCCTCAAGGACATCGATTTTGTATCATAGTAGGGTTTATACAAAAGATGGTGTTAGAGTGGTAGTTGAGGTTAATTAAAGGGATGATAAAATTTAATTGATCATAATTTCCAATTTATAGAATAAAATCAGGTAAGTTGAGGTAATATTAACTTTATTGGGGATTATTATGAGTGAAAATTAGTAACAACCCCTTTGGGACAAGTAAATGTATAGGGAAATATACATGAAATTTGAAAAAGAAGATATTATGTGGGTTTACATACAATTACATACATGTTTGAGTATTATATGTGGAAAGAGGATTTGGTACAAATGTCCCAAGGGGAAATAACCCTAAAAAGGGAATGATTTGTATTAACTAAGTCATCACCTAGTGAAGAAAAAATATTCCCAACTACATACCTGGATTGAAAATCCTTGGTGATATGATTTAGTTAATCATATGATCTTTATAAACAAAAAATAATTGATTTATTATCATGTTATTTAAAGGGATAAAAATATAAAGTAAGAGAAAAATAAACATAATGTACCCTATATTGACTCAACAATGGCATATGTGGAACTAAGAGTTATATGGATTAAAATAAAAGAAATATATATTAAAATGATTGTATCATAATGTATCACATACTATGGTTATATTTAACCTAGTATATTTATGATATTTATCTTATAACTATATTTCATCACATATGGTAACAACCTTTAGATTTAATAATCACTTGAACTAGAAAGAACCATGGGTACGAGGGACTATGTGATGATTAACTCAATGAATAAAAATTCAATGTGGGATCTGGGGTGATAAACCTTATGATTATTCTAAATCATCTATAATGAAATTTTATTAATAGTGTGATGATAGTAGAAGTCACAAAAACACACCAAATAATAGAATTATGTAGTATTTTGGATGTTTGGGTTACAAGGATAATGCATGAAATAATATTTAATTACTTGTATTTATAAAATTCTTTAAGAAGCATATGGTAAATTAATTTAAAGTGATGAGGAGATGAAATTACATCGCATATTAAGGGCATAAAGATAAAATGTGTGCGGGGAAAAAGATAAGATAGGTAATTGCTTTAATTTTATAGAAATTACGAATTATTCTAATTAATCTCCCAATCTATGGTCTACTAGTGCAAATAGGAACCAATAATAATTAAGACCATAGAAATAAGGAAAATCCAATAAAATGACATCTATTGAAGCGTAATGAGATTTTAACTCTAAATCTGAGTATGTTATATGATGTGTTAGTTTTTATAAATTTTTTTAAATTTTTAATAGAATCATTTGGTGGTAAAATATTATATCTATAGTATAAGGACATTGTTAATGGTTTGTGGGAATTACTTCTTATGGATTTATCAGTTATTCAATTATTAGGATTCAATTGTGAAAGGATTGCCTATTTTTTTAAAAGGTATCATACCAAATTATACATAGGTAAATATAAATTAATATCCTGAATAAACCGATGAATGGCTACTGGTGTATCTTTAATTAGTTTGTCCCTCTGGAAATTACCCCCATCATATGAGTTCTAAAATTATGAGGATGTGAGTTATTTAAGGGGGAATATAACAACCATGGATTTTGATAAGTACTTTTCTGAAATAAATATTGTGTTTATATCTTTTTATATATGAAATAAAGAACAAACATGAAAGAGTGATGTGTTAAAATAATCTTTTACCATTATTATATAGCCATTAATTTTTTTATAAATGTAAAGGACCATTTTACAATGTTTATAAAATAAATAAATGAAATAAGATAGTAGAAGTATTCTATATTATCTTCATTTGATAAATATTTGGAATGAAGGGGATTATATTTGGATTTCAATAGGCCATGACCAATTTGAACACTATTAATTATGAAATGGATGAAATTATGTATGAGTGAAAATCAAGGTCCTGGAAATTTCAATGAAAACTATGCTGGCGGAATCACAACCATCATATACCACAAGAGAAGACATTATGCTTATACCTGACATAGAGATCTGTTGTGGATCTAATCAATGAAATTTAGATGATATAAACAAGTAATTATAAATGTAATAGTTCAATTATTATGTTTATTTTAAATATTCTTCATTTTGACTTTTAAATAAAAATATATATTAATTTTCTATTCAATTTCAATATAATAAATAAAGAAAAAATAATTTTATATATATTATAATATGAAGATGAAAAAAATAATTTCATTTTATGGATTTAGTATGTAAATAATAGCTTAGTATTATTTTAAGGAATTTTTTTAATTGATAGTATTTAAGTTAAATGTTGAAAAAATAACATTTTAAAATCAATTTTTTACATCATCTTAATAAAATAAGGATTTAAAAAATTTCAAAAACAATTATATAATATATATATATTTATATATATTTATAAGTAAAACAAATCCTTTAAAATTATAATTTCGTAATCAATTGACATATGTATATAATTTTGGAAATATATGAAATATTTTCCTCTATAAACTGATTTATTCAGAAATATTAAAAAAAGAATTTTGACCAATTATAGAAAATAAATTCAAAAAATGGATATCATATTTTAGATCAACAAAATAATATTCATTAATAAGGTGAATTTCATTTTTAGGCATAAAATTATGTTTTCTATGATTAAAGTTATATACTATGTTCATGTTAAGAATATTATTTTCATGGAACATTTTTATAAATATTGTGTTATTTTTATCTAATAGAAGAAATCAATATATTCTCAAATGTGTTTTTAATATAATGTTTGAAACGACCTAAAAAAAATTGACATTTTTTATTTATGGATCTATCTCCTCGTAAAAAAATTTTCTTCGGTTTTACAACAGAAGCCCATCAAATTACTTGGATCCAAAATTGTAGTTTTATTAAAATGATATAATTATTATAAAAAATTAAGGTATATATAGGAAGGATTATTTTAATTAAATATTATGATTAGAACAACACTTTATAAATTTAAATTACTAAATAATTTTACTTTTTTTATGATAGAAATTTTACTATGCAATTTCACCATTCATTTTCTATCCACTAGTATTATTATTAACTAAGGATATTTATATATTAAAGTCAAATTTATTATACTTAGAGAATTATTATTGTTAAATAAACATCATTTTTGAATTCCATATATCATAATTTATATTTGGTTTATTTTTAGTAGTTTTTTTTAAGATTCACTTTTCGATGAATAGTTTTTTCATGATGACTATCATTTGATGAATAGTGTTTTTAATGAATAGTAAACAAATATTTTATTATTAATTAAATTTTTCCATGAAATGATTTTCAAAAATCAGCAATACATGGTTTTAATCATGGTTAAAATGTGGTTAAATAAGATCAAAATATTTTTTTGGTGAATAGTAATATTGCCCTTATGAATACTAACATGACCAATAGAATAGTAACCTCAATTAGGAATATATATATAATTTATGCATCTTTTATGGTGAATTACTATAATAGCATAAGTAAATAACTATTTCGGAAATTATTAGTTATGTATTAGTATTTTTTTTTGTAAATTGTGTTTTTAATTAAAAATTAAATATCTCATAATTAGATAATTATTTTAAAAAATGTAGTTCATTTTTAAATTCATATCATCAATATTATGTTAGGGTGATTTTATTAGATTTTTATAAAATGTTTTGTTTTTCAATGAATTGTTAAAATGCAGTAACGAGTTTTTGTGTGATTAATGACATCATTAACGATGTAATGATGATGTAATAATTATGGTTTAATTTTGAATAGGAAAATAGGTTATGTGGAGTCCCAAGTGGCCAAAACCATGGAAAAATACCATGGATAAGACCATGGTTTTGAAAATACCTCTGATGAGGTGTCCTTTGGAAATTAATAAATTATTCCCTCACTTTTGCTATAAATACCCTAAAATTCCTCTATTTATTTCATTGAAAATTACTCCTCAACGAATATATGGTCATTTTACCAACCATGGAGTCCATCCACGATTCCCTCATGCCCCCAAGATCGTGATATTAGTGTTTCAAAAGTTACCCTACAAGGTAAAGGAACATTTCACCCTCCTCTTTTAAGTCGGGACTCATTTATTTTGTGTCTTCTAGTTTTCATATTATTATGTTGTGGTATGTTATTAGATATCTTTATTACATTCCATTTCATTTCCAATTGATGAGATAACCTTTATTCTCTCATCAAATGATTTTCTGAATTTTTAATTGATGCCAATAGGTTGCCGAATTTTCGTAAAAGAAATTGCATATTCTCGTTTCTTTCATGTTTCCTTTTCATGTTGTAGGTAATTCATACATCCATACCACGATCTTATTTAAATTGTATTCTTTCCCAATAATTTATTATGAGTAATTTATGAGTGGTTGTTATTATTCCCCTCTCATTTTATTGTTTTATGAAACATTTAATGTTTTCGTTATGCTGTAGAATTCT
Source organism: Viscum album (assembly GCA_963277665.1). Classification (NCBI taxonomy): domain Eukaryota; kingdom Viridiplantae; phylum Streptophyta; class Magnoliopsida; order Santalales; family Viscaceae; genus Viscum; species Viscum album. Next base: position 1,396,211,269 of record OY728160.1, on the reverse strand, counting down.
TGTCTCAAAATCTCTCTATTTTTCTCAAGAAATTTTCTTGTTTTTTTAATGTGAATACCCAAATATATTTTCATTTCATGGTGTATTCATCAAGATATAAAATTGACCTATTTGATTCTGGAATTGACATACATATGACCCTCACTCCCTTTCAATGTGTTATAAATGACATAACGATCTTATTTTTAAGCCCTTTTAATACGTCACGATTTTGAAAGGAAACACAATTATTTTACTCTCATTGGATTATTTATGAAATATATGATTATGATCAATGTGTATCATTAGAAAATAAAGACATTATGGGTGAAACCTGATTCCAATCATTTGTATTGGGTAGTGAATTCAATCTCTAGAGATGATAAGATTCACGATATCTTGGGGAATATCCTTGGTAATTTTTATGACACCTTGCATATGAACCATGGTGACATGTTCATGAATGTCTAAATTAAACATTTTGGCCACATATTCAATTTATGATTAATGTTATTCTATTATTATATTCATCTTCTTCCATTTCTCATGTTTTTATGTTTTTCATCATGTTCTTACTGATTTCATAAGTAAACTCATTCACCTGCTTCCCTTAATAGGCCTTATGCCAACACTTTTGTTTGATGTATGTCTCCAGGTTATGAGACGTGGTATTATTACATAGGATGAAACTTTGATGAAGCCTTACTAGTGTATTAAAATAATTTTTTATGCTATTTTGATGTATTATGATAATTATTTCCAAGACACTAATCATTAAAGATCCTTTGTTTATAAATTGCAATGAAAAGTTTTGTAATAAAAATTTGTGATTCCATAGTTGGTATCAAAGGATAGTTTTTTATTTATGGAAATTATGCTACTTAAACTATAGGAATAAACCAATATAAAAGTACATATATAGGAAAGTTTATTATTATTTTGGTGAAATATTAAGTTAGTGTTTTCTGAACAAATAAATCTCTATCTCGATTCGAACAAGTTGATGTGGCTCTAGAACAGATGTACCTATAAGTGAAAACTCTAAAAAGGAGTTTCAGCCTTGTCCTGCAGTGTCCTAGTACATGATAATGGTCCTTGTTTCACTCCTGGTTTGACACTACCAGGGGATATGTTGGGTTAATCACAATATTTTTATGCATCATTATGAAGGATTTATTAGAAAAATAAAATTGTTGATGAATAATATTTTTTTAAGACATGACATTACACTATAATGATAATTTTACTAATTGTAATAAATTTATAATGGGAGAAAATTGCGAGGAAGCAATTTATTAAAGAGGGAAGAATATAAAGACCTGAAAAATGAACTTCTTTTATTTATGGATCTCCTTCCTCCTAATAAAATTTTATTTTGTTTTACAATAGATGCACAAAAAATTACTTCAGATCCAAATTTTAGTTTTCAAAAATTATATAATTATTAAAAAAAATTAAGGAATATGGAATAAATAATATTTTATTTAAATAGTTTTATTAAAACACCCTATTTGAAATTTAAATGATAAAATAATTTTACTTTTTTTGGTTAGAAATTACACTTTTCAATTTTTCTATTCATTTTATATCTACAATTATTTTTAATAATTAATGATATTTATATTTAAAACTCAAATTTCCCATACTTAGAGAATTATTATGGTTTAATAAATATGATTTTTGAATTCCGAATAAAAAAAATTATCTTGGATGACTTTTTAGTTGTTCTCTAAGAAGTTTTAGTTTTTAATGAATTTCATTTTCTTGAGGAATAGTATTTGATGAATTTTGTTTTCTAGATGAATAGAAAAAAATCATTTATTATTAAATAACTTTTTTTTAAATTACTTTAAAAAATATGTCATTCATTGTTGTAATCAGGGTGAAAAATGTGGTTAAATAAGATCAATTTTTTTTGAATAGTAACATTACCCTTATGAATTGTAATGTGACCAATTGAATAGTATCCTCACATAAGAAAGTATAAATATAATTTAGGCATCTTGTATGGTGATGTGATATAACAGCATATATAAATAACTTTTTCAGAAATTATTAGTTAAGTATTAGTATTTTATTGGGTAAATTGTGTTTTTATTTAAAAATTATATATCTCATTATTAGAAAATTATTTTCATAAAATGGAGTTCATTTTTGAATTCATAGAATATATATTAGGCTAGGGTGGTTTTACGAGATATTTATAAAATGTATTGTTTTTGTGTGGATAAAAAAAATACAATTTTCAGTTTTTGTGTGATTAATAACGTCAATAATGATGTTATAATAATGGTTGACTTGTGAATTGTATGATATGTTAGGAGGTGTCCCATGTGGAAAAGACCGTGGTAAAATACCATGGACAAGCCCAGGGTTTTTCAAGTACCACCAATGAGGTGTCCCATGGAAATTATTAAATTATTTCCTCACTTTTCCAATAAATACCACGAAACTCATTCATTAATTTATTTCAAAATTCCTCCTCAATGAATCTCTGGTTATATGACCTACCAAGGAGTCATCACAAGGTGCTCGCAGGCCCCCATGATCTAGATTATAGAGTTTTAGAAGTTAACTTACATGGTAAGGGAACCTTTCACCCTCCTCTTTTATGGCATGACTTCTTCTATGTTGTGTCTTCTAGATTCCGTATTATTATGATGTGGTTTGTTGTTATAACTCCATATTACATTCAATTTCATGTTGAATTGATGAGTGACCCCCTCCACTAACATCAAATGATTTTCTGAATTTTTAATTGACGTCGTTAGGCTGCTGAATGATCTTAAAAGAAATTGGATCTTCTCTTTTCTTTCATGTTTCAATTTCATGTAGTGTGTTAATCAATCATCCATACCATTATATTATTATATTTTTATTCTATCCCTATACTATATATCTAGTTATTTATGAGTGGGTGACACTTTTTCCATCTATTTTTAATGTTTTCTAAAAACATATTATGTACCTATTATGCAGCGTGATTTTCCTCTCAAAATCTCTTTCTTTTTCTCATGAAATTCTATTGTTTTATTTATGTGAATACAAAAATCTATTTTCATTTCCTTGGGTATTAATAAAAATATAAAATTAATCTATTTTATTCTGTAATTGGCATACATATAACCATCACTCCCTTTACATGGGTTATAAATTACATAATGATATTATTTTTAAGAACTTTTAAAAGGTCATGATTTCTAAATGAAACCCTTTTCTTTTAATCTCTTTGGTCTATTTATGAAATATATGATTATGATCTATGTGGATCACTTGAATATAAATACATATTAACATTTATCTCTGATTTCTCCCAAATGAATAAGTTAATGAATTTAATCTCTAGAAATGACAAGTTTTAAGATATCTTGGTGAATAACTGTCATAATTTTTATGACACCTAGGGGATGAACATTGGTGATTTTTTCATGAATGTATAAATTAAATGTTGTAGCCAAATATTAAATTTATGAATAATTTCTTTTATTACTATATTCCTATTCTTCTATTGTTCATTTTTTTATGTTTTTCATCATGTTTTTATTAATATCAGAAGTAAATTGATTCCCTTTATTCCCTTACTCGGCCTTCTGCTCACCCTTTCCTTTGAAGTATGTCTCTAGGTTCGAAGATGTGGTATTTGTACTTATGATGGACCATTAATGAAGCCTTACAAGTGTATTAGAAGTATTTATATGTTTTTTTCATGTATTATCCTCCTGATTTCAAATACATTAATATATAAAGATCATATTTTCTATAAAATGTAATGAAATGTTATGTAATAAAGAGGAGGGATACCATAATGTTTAATCATATATTTAAATTAATTATCAATTATTTAGTCTAAAAAAGATTTATATCATGGTGGTTTCCCTTATTTGAATATTTTACATGGGCTCTGGAAAATTCAATAAGTAATCAAAAATATTAATATAGAAGAAAACACTCACCCTTCTCATAGTGATGCCCTGAGGGTTGTCTCCAAAGAACGGGCTACTTGCCCAATGTAAGATCTCTTCGTGACCATATAAATAGAACCAATAGAGATGAAAAATGACCTAGTATCTATGTTACATAATAGATTAAGAATTTTTGGGGATGGAATTGTGGACAACAATCTGACTAATGGTTGGAAAAATATTAGGAACAAGCGGAATAAGGAATAAATAGGTGGTAAAAACCTTAATGAATGACCATTGGAGTAGTCAGAAGGGTATAAATCTGATTTAGTTACTAAAAATTTTTCAGAGGACCGTTATCAATTTTCCACAGATTGTGATATTGGGAAGCATGTTACTACCTATCACTATTTATGAGAAATGATCAAAAATATGGGAATGTTTTATATGGTGGATTGTAATGTTCATAAAGGAAAAAATAATAGAACCCCAAATGATTATTCCACCATCTCATAGTCATTGACAATCATATCTATCTGTAATGATGATGGTATAATGGGGAGTGAAATTCCTTTCAATATAGTGTATGTTTCATCTTAGAAGATCACATGTCACCATCAGTCAACCCATGATGTGGGATTATAAAGGGAAGATAATACATCAATTAAAAAAGAGAATTCAATGGTTATTAATGGATTTATATAAAATTAGATTATAATTAGAGGGTAATAAGAAGGAATATATAAGAATATGCTGCTTAGATATGAACCTTTGACATTCTTATGAATTATTACGTGGAGAGAGTGGAAGAATAGTATTTCCTCAAGGTCATACCAGAGGATTTTGATAGAGTTTAAGAAGGAGATATTTGAATACCTCAAAATGGTGATTAAAAAAATGGATCAACACCCAAGATTTATTCTTATTGTCTGTCTTTAATAAAGGTAAGATGTATTTATAGAAGTATCTCATGACCTAGAACAAGATGGATTTGAATTTTTAAGAACTCATTCAATTCGAACCGAAGGGGTGGATGTTCAACATCAACTAGTGATTATAAAATGATTGAGTCAATAAGATTTTGAGATGAACATATAATTATTCTACACCACAAATAAATGTTTAATTTACGGTAATTTATAATTTATTTTTCTTGTGTTTTTATTATTATATTTATCATTTAACTTAAAAAATATATATTATAGAAAATTAAAATTGAATTTAAGGAAATAATTGAAAGGTTTTAATTTAAATGATAATTTTATATTACTTATAAATTTTAATCGGTTAAATGTGTACTATATTTATTTTTTGAACCTAAATATTGGGTTATAGGGATTGACTTATGTTTTTAATAGTATATGAATAACATAGTAAAAAACTATTTAACAAGGTGAAATTGATTTTCCAAGATGATAAAATATAATGTTAAATAACTAATTTTTTTTAAACATATGTGAGAATTGTAGGTTTTTTATTTCACAAACCAATATCAACACAAAAATAAATTATTTCTTACTTTTAAGTCATTAAATATGCAACCAAATAATGATATAACTTCAAATAAATAGGAATTTAAAAAATTTCCTTTTTATAACATAAAAATGGACACATCCACCACATCATAGAAAAAAATTCCATCAAATTCAATCTCAAAATAGTTATAATCCTATCATGTTATAAATTTATTATTGGGTTCATCTAACCTATGTATTTTTATTCATATGTTTTATTCAAAATTATATGCCTTATGAAAGTTTTAAACTCTTTGGGTCTATGTTCCTTGATTCATTTTTATTCATGTATTTTGAATTTCTATGATCCCTTACATGACCCACATTTATGAACAAGGATCTGCGGGGTATGAATTTAAAATGTTATTATAATGTTTTTATACACCTTTTCTTATTATATACTGATATCTATCTTAATTACTCTTACAATTAATCTAATATCACCCTATATTATGTTTTCTTTCCCCATTTTATGATGAAAGGTATTATGTATTCCTTGTCTAGGAAGGGTTTTAGTAATGAATAACATTGTGGGGGATGATGTAGTTATCTTATGAACCAATATTTTATGTATCCATGTTTCCAATGTCACTGTACCTATACATTTATGGCATGTATCATTATGATATGAAATTAATATTCAACTATTAATATTTAATTTCAATGTTTGAGATGTTTGTGTATCTACATTTAGTATATTATTAATGTTTATGTTAACATTTTGAAATTAGTATCATAAACCATTAGTGCATCCCTAAGGACATGACTATGGATATTTTTAGGGATACATCTACAGATATCATTAAGGACAATTCAAAGAATAATTTAACGTATATGAAAATAATATGTTATTTTTTATGAGTGATAAAGAATGTGATTTCTATGAAATTACATATCTATTTCGATACTATATGTGAATGTGGATCTAGAACAAAGGAACCTTGGTTAATAACTCAGAAATTTATACATTGAGTTTGACTTAATATTAACATTTTTCACAAAAAAACATGCCTTTATGCCCACATTGTTTGACCCTCAAAGTGGATCTGCTTTGAAAATTCATAACCACTTTATAAACCATCATAAAGGATTTAAATAGATGATTCCATTGAATGTACTAGGTAAAACATATGGTGTTTTTGATAGAGAATTAATATTCATGATCTATACATCTTATAAATTAATTTTTATGATTAATTTTATTTTCCAATAAGAATATAGTTTTTCACACTATGGTTATTGATTTTAGTCAATGGAATGAAAAAGTAATAACTGGGTTAAGATTGAATGTGATAGTCATTGTGTTGATGAGAAATCAAAGGGGATTATGTTTAGAGTGAAGGTTATAATGATTATTTATAATTTGTTATCATGATATATTATTCACAACTTCATGATTAAACAACTAATAGACTCACTAAAAAGGAAAGGATAGAGTTTTTTGAGTGTTTTGGTTGTGGAGACAATAGAGGAAAGAGTATTTGGTTTCAAATACAATGGGAATGTGTGAATAATCCTTCATGGAAATGTATCATAGGAACATGAATATTTTTTATTTTTGGAGTATAAGGGAATATACTGCGTAATTTTGAAGGAAACATGAAAAGTTATGCTAATGAAATGTATAAGAATGTCGTTCATCATAAGTTATTATAAACATATAAATGTTTTTAATGTGGAACATATATTATTTATGAAAATCAATGTCATAGGGGGGATTTTAATAAGGTAGGTATGTAATACTATATAAGTAATGGTTTTTACATTGATGATAAAGATGATACAAAGGACATATGAAAGTAATATTGTATTATGGAATAATAAATTGAATCCTAACAAATAGGTTATAAAAGTGATATAATGATTTAAGTGCATATGAATTTTAATTCAATAATTATTTGAATCATGAAATACACATAACAAATATTTATATTTTTTTCATTATGGATTTGAAATAATATGATTAATGGTAAAGAGGAGCATGAAAATTGATTTGGTGGTGTGGTGATATTTTTAGAAAAACAATTTATTATGATAAGATAACCATTAATATGTTCATGATGTTCGGAAAATGGTTTTTAGTTTTGATAAAGAGATTATTGATATGGATATAGTGTACAAACAAGTATTAATGAAATTAGAAATTATTAATGATTTGATGAAATAGTGGTATATGTTATCATTGGTGGAGTTTAACTAAAATTTGGATATATTTAATATACTTAATAATATATGGTTTTATTTAAGGAATGAGTAAGCATATATATTTTTATTAATTTTAATGGTAATTTTTTTATTAACATATATGAACAAGGTATTCACTTATTTGGATTGTGAAAATTAAGATCTAGTTTATGATATTTGGGTGATTAATGTTATTTTGATTTTAGGAAATTTGGTAACATTATTTAAAAAAAATTAATTTTTCACGGACCATAAGGTAAAAAATTTATGGATTGGTTTAAGATGAACTTTGGGGGTCATTTTTGGATTTATGTATTGTTTCACCATATAATGATTTATTCATATTTGATAACCAATGATTAAAATTTATTTTATAATAACTACATATAGAAGAAATGATTAATCATTATTATATGGGTAAAAGTTTTTTCTATTACTGCTTTAGGAATGAAAAATTCAACTCTTAAAGATAGACATGAAGTGGAAATTGATAAAATCCCAACATGTGGATGAAATTTTAATTATGAAATTTAATGAAAGCATGTGAGTATTTCTTCTCATGAGAATTTTTGTGATTTATAAAAAGGATCATGAAAATAGATGTTATAAATTTACCTGAATCTCTACTGAATGAATGATATTTTATAATATCACATATTATTTTTCTTTATTATCATTAAATTTCTCCTGACCATGTTCACTATCACTCTCTATTAGTATTTAGGCATTAATTTTCTCTTCTTTGCCCATGTTTTAACTTTAAAACAATGTACTCCAACATGTAAACCTAGATACTTATTATTATAGATGACCTTCAGACATACATTTCTATATTTTCAATATGAATTTTTATAATCCATTTTCACGATATTGGATTCCTATAAAAGTAAATTTAAATTTTAAAACCTTGATTATCGAGATCAGGTTAAAATTTATAGGAAATAATTAACTTATTAGGGGAAAAATCTGACACCAATAGATTTAATGAAATATGTGTTTTCCAGTAATGTAAATTTCATTGATGGATTTCATTACATGAAACATTTAGTTTAGTTGAGTTACATACAACACCATTTTTTAATGAAACACGACATACAATAAAACAATTATTATTTAATATGTTAATTATCACTTAGATTTTAGAAGGGAGTATATATATAAGATTAAATACATTATTTAAATATATATTTATATATGAACATAAAATTAATTCCTTGGTGACTAATTAATTATAAATAGAAAATAAAAACCATTTGAAGATAAAGGATTTTTTTTCGAAAGAAACTATTGTTATGTGTACAGATATTTTTTTAATTAATAAGTTTAAAAAATAACTTTTGGTGAATGAATTTATTGCAATTTATACAACATATGTTAAATAAAATTTTTAACATTTTTATTATGTGTTTTCTAGTAATGAGATAATAAAACCCCAAATTATACCCTAAAAAACTATGAATTTCTAAAATGATGTTTCGTTTCATATTGCATAATAATATTAAATTTATTTTTTTATACATTTTGAAAATTTATTTGAAAAAATTAATTTCATTATTGAAATTATCAAGTAAAAACAATATTGGAGTTAATTTTTGATAATTTTATGAGGATATAATTTTTTCATAGAATAGTTAAACAACGGTTTTAATTAAAATAACTGAATTTTCATTCCAAGCATTTAAAGAATAAATAATATTTTAATATAGTTTTAAAATTAAAATTTTATCAATTATAAATATATTATTCTATTTTAGGTCATTATAATCAATTTCATAGTGATATTTTATATAAAAACCGTGAACATTTTTGAAAATATCCAGTTGGAAAAATGGTTTTTCATCATGTTCGTGAGATTTCTTTTAAAATAAAATTTTACACATATATGAATGGAATTTTTAAATATGGTTTAAATATTTGGGTTAAAAAAATTTATTATATAATATATAGAAATTAAATTTTCACCGTAATAAATAGTGAAAATAGTAAAAATTAGATTCCACAGTAATGTTTAAAATGGGATTATCGAGGGGGTAAAATAAACCGATATGGTGTAAAATAACATCAAAACAAGTCCAAAGACTATTTTATGGAAATATTTAGACCTAATAACATCTAATTCATAATAATTTTCCATTTTATTCTTCTAATATTGTGAAAAACATGGTTACATTTTATTCTTCCAAAAACATCCAATTGTGTCCTCTCCCCAACTTATATATGGCCACCGATTATCCTCCCCTTAACACCTCCAAAACAAATTAATTGTTCTAATACCTACCCATATGTCTCCCCTAATACCCTATTCGCATCCTAGGGTCATTTTATTCATCATAAATACCTCCTATGAATGCTTTGTGTAAAATCCTAAAGAGGTTCTCTCAAGAAAAGGTAAAATTCTTAATTTTTTTTATTTCTTCTTCCAGCTTTTTGAAATATTATACAAATTCACTCATACACTAACACAATTATATTATATATAATTATATTATATGTATTTAATTTAATAAACAACATCACTATCCACTTCCATCACATGTGAAACAAAATCATTCATCGTGTGTACATCAGACTACCACCTTGCATACAAATGTTATTCATTTTCCATCACCACCTATCAGGAAAACATATAATGATTGATTTAATTTTTATATAATTTATTTATGATATTATTATTCTTCCAAAATTAAAACATCACATTTACATTCTTACAATCCAACCTATTGTAAAATAATTACTTTACTCATTTTTATGGTATACTACCGCCTCATGAACACATTTGATGAGTTTTTCATTTTTATTATACTTGGATGGTTATAAAGAAATATTAAATGAATATATACTATATTTATAAAATAAGTAATATTATTTAATCATGATGTTAAATAAACCATCATAAATTCCATTCAAAGGGGGATTTGATGACCTCATTCATGTGCACGACGAACTGTTATCTCATGAAGTGATGTGATTTGTTTTTCTATATTTATTTAGAGGGAGGGTAATTATGGTAATTTTAATATATATATATATATATATTTACATATTACATATATGACATATGTGACATAAAAATTCTTCCTCAAATATATTATATTATTTACCTTTATATAATGTCATCCATCAAAAAATTGAAATAACATTCTTGCATACGTACGACCTATCATATCCATGAATGGTGAATTTAGTTTTCTCTCTCTAAATTTTATATATTACCACAAATACATATATATTGAAGATATATGATATTTATTTCAGGTTTAAAAATATGGATATGATGAAATCATGATTGTTGTAATAGGAATGAAAAAAATAAATACATACATGCAAAAAAGATCTTATTATCCAAAATGTGACATTAACATGGATTTTTCAATAAATATATATTGAATGGTCATAAATAAAACACATATAGTAATATATATATATATATTTGTGGTTGTTTGAAATATTTAAAATAAAATATTATTTATTTTGCATTATATCTAAATGTGAATAAAGGATGTTGAGACTAAAGGTAAGGGATTTTGTTTTCAATTAATCTTCTATAAAAAATACATTATGTAATGAACTTATCTTATTTTATGAGGTGTATAGAGAAACAATATGAAATTTTATATCAGGAATATCTATATATTAATTACATTTAATGTCTCTTTTTATGTTATCCTTTAATGGATCTTATTATTTAAAAGTTACTAAACTGGTAATTTTTTGATGTTAAGTTCTCATTGTTTTTTATTATTACTAAGATGATGAACTCTTATTTTACATATACTAGGAAACAGTTTAATTTTATTCTTATATGATTATGTAATGGTAATAAATATTTTCCCCAAATTTACCACTCCTTATGTACTCAAGAACCCCTAAAAAATATCAACTAAATTAGGCTTTATTTCTATCGTCGGTCGAAACCCCTTTTTGATTCAAACACATGTTAAAAATGGGTTTCAATAAACTTATAATGTTTATTTGGGATTTTATAAATTCTTTTCTAACCTTTTATAATTTTTTAAATTTTTTTTAAATGTTATATTAATGTAATTTTCTAAATAAGGCGCGTTGGGATTTTTTTCAAAAATGGGAATATTTGTTTTAACGTGAAATACATTTCTATCTCTCAAGGAAACTAAATGTTTTATGTATTCCATTATATGTTTCATAGGATTTATGAAAATAATGTTATATTGAAAATACATTTATGAATGGTTTGAAGGTGTAAATTATATTTTCATCATGAAATGAATTAAATGTTTTTTATAGCTAACTTTTTTGGGTTTCTATGTTATTTAGTCAAAGGATTTGGAAAATGATTTGTATTTTAAATTATATTTTGCACACTATAAATGTTATTTTATTAAATAAATTTTTTTAAATTATTTATAATGAAAAATTTATAATCATTAAAGGTTATTTTGAAATTAAATTATCTCAGTAATATTTTAGGAATTCCTAGTTATAGAAATGTGATTTTCAAAGAAAATATACTTTCTTAACGAAAAGTTCCAAGTGATTTTTCTTTAAAATTTTTTTTCGATCTAAGATGACACTATTCAATGTTATTTAATCATTACTGGTGATATGATCCAATGATTAAATAATTATTTATTATCTAGAAGGTTTATGTTTATAATGAATATATTTTTATAAAACCCATTTCTTTTCCACATGTTAATCTAGGTTGGAATGATTTATAAAACTAATATCATTTAATTGGTTTTGGTATCAGGAATGTTTTATGTTATACAGTTACATGTAATTATAATTTTTTTATTTTATGGGTGAGATATATATCTCCCTCTAATTTATTGGGTAATTATTAATGATTTATGAGCAATTAGGATACACGAGAGGTTATCCAAAGCCCAAACAAAGGGTGAAAGGGAGGATATCCCAAAATTGAAGTAGGTACATGGGTGGGTATCCCAATCATAACCCGTTATTAATGTATTTGTGGGAATCCTTCAAATATTTTTTTTTATTATTATGTGTTTTCTATATCTCTATGTCATATTCCAATTTTATTCTTTCATTAACTATGTTCTTTGACTCCTTTATTATTCACATCTTATGATAATCCATGATTTATGACATGACTCATGTTTATGGTCTATGATCAGAAGGGAATGGTTTTAACATCTTATAATCATGTTCTCATACCCTTATTCTCATAATATATTGATATCTCCAATTTTACCCTTACTAAGAATCGAAGCTCGCAGTAACTTATGTTTTGTTTCCACAAGATATAATGAAATTTTTCTTGTATGATATGTCTTTGAAGAGTGATAGTTATGTTGAACTTATTAGGAGATAATGTTGTTCACTTATGTAATAGTTGTTTAAGTTTACATATTTTTATAAGAACTATACATAAATTATTCTGATCTGGATCATTTTGATATTTAATGACTATTCATCTATTGAATATATAAGGCCCCGACCTTAAAATTTACTTAATATTTAATTAAATGAATAATTCACATTGAGTAACTTTTCAGGTTTAGAGTTTGAGAAAATTAGGACATAACTATTACATCTCAAAAGTTTACAAAGTAGACACTTCTACTATGTTTCCATAAAATAAAAACTCTAAAAAAATATCTAGTTCCATGTTTTCGATAGAAAGACTTTCCCTTGATCCCATCCTTGACCCTAATCCACATTAAGTCCTGTGAAAAATATTTCAAAAAAACATGGGGTGAGCATAAAAAGCTCAGTAATGGATACACAAAGAATGAAAACTGTTAGTTTTTCAAACATCAAGTAAACCATGTATACTTTATCAAAGTAATACCTTCACCTTCATGAAGTAGTAAAAACTCTTCACTGAATATAATACCATTACTTACCCTTTTGTAACAAAAGATTACCATAAAACCCATATAAAGAACACATAACATATAAAGATAACTTGGGACATAAACATACTTAAGTGGAATAACCACACGGTCGACTTCCACACATATCACTTAATGGAATAGCCATATGGCCGACTTCCACACATACTTAATGGAATAGCCATATGGCCGACTTCCATACCCAATGCATTGGAGGTTATAACGTAACCACCCGTCTTGGAATTCACGGCACAACCCGTCATATGTTTTTTTAACATAACCACCTGTCAAATGTCCAAGTACCATTACAAAATCATAAGACATAAAATAAACATAATGGAAAGAAAACATTTCCACATTCCGATCACAATATATCACATAAATATATTGACATAAAAAATCCATTATAAAAACCATTTTCAATACCAAAAGTACATAAATGAGTATATGGTATTTATTTCATTTAAAAAAACATTAGGGCTTGTTTAGGAAGCCAATGACCAAATAATACTCATGGCGGCGGAAAAGGTCATTGTCACCACGTACATTAAAAAAACATTCCTATTTGTCGTTTAGTAAAACGCTTCGTAGAAAAATATTTCTTTTGTATAAAAGAAAAAGTCAAAGGGCTTTATACACCATATAAAAGAAAGTTTTGTATGAAATGAAATATTCCTCAATGAAAGGAGATTTAGACGAAGTCCCTTAACTCGGGTCCGACTTGACTCGATCGTTATTTAACGTCCTGAATAATAAACATGAGTTAATTTCTACTTTCATAAGATCCTTTTTCAAGTTCATTATTCCTTTTATATCACTTATTATCTGGTTATGAACACTATGTAATTATTTAAGTTAATAGTGGCCGTTTTGTCGATCCTTGGTACTTGAGTCAAAAATAAACTCTTTATAATTACAAGTTGTTCATGTGGTAAAATATCCATTATATCAAGAATTATATTGATTATGTAGATATCATATATATCATATATATCCAGTATATACATGAATTTATAATATTACATTATCATTTAGAGGTAAGAAATGAAATTCACCGTTCATGGAGACGGTAAGCCGTACGTACGCATGAACGCTACTTTCATTTCTATGTCATTTTAATGGAATTAAAACTAAATGAGAGGTCTGTATATTTTAATTCCAGAATTATATTCATCACTTATATGTAACATACATCATATATATCCATTATATATATGTACTTATAATTGTACATTACATTTGGGGATAAGAAATGAAATGCACCGTTCATGGAGACGGTAAGCCGTACGTACGTATGAACGCTACATTCATTCCTATATCATATTTTAATGGAAAGAAAATAATAATGATATAAAGGTATATTATAATTCCAGTATATCATCATATATAATATCTATAAATACATCATTTATACGTCCCACATATGGCATTAACAAATCAAATCACATTGAGGGGGCGGTAGTCTGCACTTCCTAAAATGAAATTATCGTGTTTACCCACAATGGAAACCATAAGGTAAGCCATAAATGAAAAATATAGAAACCTAAGTAAAACATAAACATATTATATATCATATATAAATATAGTGACATACTAATGGCCACATTTTAAGGTGTTATATGAGTGTTGAACAATCATCGTTTCTTGAGGCAGAAATTCACCTTCCACAGAAACAGTATGTTATTTAACCATTAGATGTATGTGTGTGTAAGTGTAGCTAGAATAATTCTTAAAACAAAATTCTAGTATATTTAATATACATGATTTGTTACAAAAGAAATTAATAAAATGTGTTTAGGGGGTTGGAGAAGAAAAATAGAACAAAAGAACACTAGAGAAGACACTACCTTTAAATCGGGTAACTCTTTTTTATTTGAGCTCATAGGCTTCCTTGGGAAGACTTTTGCCCAAAGTGAGGCTTATAGGAGTAAGAGAGGGATGTATAGAGACAAAATGGGAAAGGTTTGGCCAAGCCAAAGGCTTGAGAGGCGTGTGTAAGCAAGTAGAGGTGGGGACCTTTTATAAGAGGAGAGGAGGTGCACTCTTGGAAAGTAAGGAAATGTTACTTTATTTTAGAATGAGTTTCAGATTTTAATGGTCCCACATTGATTTTTTTGGATGATAAGGTGATAAGGGTTCGAAATCCACCCATAGAATAGGTTTTAGACGTGTGTAGGTCTTATATTTAACATTATCTTTCCATTTTATTTAAATCGTTAAATAATGAGGTAATCGCTGCATCATCATGGTGTCATAAATATTTTAATCTATTTAATGTTTAAAAATAATGTGGTATTAATGTCATTTCCATACCAATGTGGCTCCATGGGGTCCCTAAGTTGACCCTGGGCTTCTCTTGGTCGGCCATGACATATCCAATAAGGGTATGACATGTGTCTAGGTATTTTCAATTTATTACAATATACTTTTTTCTTTAAATTGCACTAATTAACTCTAATCGCGATTAAAAACTTAATAAGTTACTATTCACCAAAAAATTATTCTAATCCCATTGAACCAAATTTTACTTATTAATGACAACCATGTATGTCAGATTTTTAAAATTCAAAACACAGAGTTGGTAAAATTTCATTTAAACAAAAAAATCAGTTTCTTATGTACCACTTAGTGGTTTCACTATTCATCAAAAATTGATGTTTTTTAGAAAAATACAAAAGCTTCATCCTAAGCTATAGTTGATATTCTGAATTCAAAAATGATGTCTATTTTAAAAATTTCAAAACATATAAGTTGCATTAATTAATTTAATAATTAATTCCCGCTGTCAGAGCAAATAGCGTGTTTTTATGAAACAATAAGTATCAAAAGATTGACACTAGTTTAAGTCCAATTTCAAAGTGAAATTAATTCCATAAACCAATATTGGATTAAATGGTAAAGGTATATTCTAATTTCACTTTAAAACAAATTCAAAAGATAATATAATCATATAAATAAATTAGATTAAAAAGAGGTTTTGAATTCAAATACAACATTTTTCACTTTTCATTAAAATATGAACATTATCAGAAAAATACCAGAAATTTATCCAAAGAAAATTTCAATGTCCCAATCATAAATAATATGTTTATTTTGACAAATAGAGTTTATAAAATTGTCAAAATATAGATTTAAAAATGGTTCTCCGTCAAAAGGCGGTAAAACAATCTTTTAAAAATACTAGAGTATTCCATGCTTTAGGTTGGATTTATTCTCATTTTAAGCCTATAAAACACTATATTATTCATTAATAGACATAGATAAAAAAATATCTATTATTCATTACATACTTGGGATGTTACATCCTTCCCCCCTTTAAAAAATTGCGTCCCCGCAATTTATTTACTTATCGAATAAGTGGGGGTATTTATCCCTCATTGCATTTTCAGATTTCCATGTTGCATCTTCAATCATGTGGTTTTCCACAAAACCTTTACCTGATTAATCACCTTATTCCATAACACTTTCTCCTTGTGGTCTAGAATCTGGACCGGTTGTTCCTCATAAGATAGGTTCTCTTCCAGCTGAACTACCTCTGGACTCAAAACATGAGATGGATCTGGCATATACATTATCAACATCGAAACATGAAAAAATTGTGTACCTGAGATAAACTCGGAGGTAATGCCACTCGGTAAGCAACTGATCCAACTCTCTCCAGAATTTTACATGGTCCAATGAACCTTGGACTTAGCTTTCCTTTCTTACCAAATCGCATCACACTTTTCAATGGTGATACTTTGAGAAAAATATGATCACCTACCTCAAAAGAGAGATCCTTCCTCCTATTGTCCGCATAAATCTTCTGACTACTTTGAGCTGTTCTCATGTGTTTCTATATCAGCTGAACTTTTTCTGCCAACTCTTCTACAAATTCTGGTCCCATCAACTTCCTTTCACCCACTTCATCCCAGAAATCAGGAGATCGACATTGCTTCCCATATAATTCCTGAAATAGTGCCATCTGTATACTGGAATAAAAACTTTTATTATATGAAAACTCAACCAAAGAATGATGTTTATCCCAACTTCCCTGATAATCCATCGAACAAGCTCGTAGCATATCCTCCAAGGTCTGAATTGTTCGTTCCGACTGCCCATCTGATTGAGGATGAAAAGTTGTACTACAAATTAATTCAGTACCCAATGACTTTTGAAGGCCCTTCCAAAAGTTAGAAGTAAACTTGGGATCACGATCAGATACAATGGATAGAGGAACTCCATGCAACCTGACTAGCTCTTTGAGGAATAATCGACAAAGATGATCTAGAGAGAAATTATCTCGAATAGGAAGGAAATGAGCAGATTTAGTCAAGCGATCAACCACAATCTATATTGCATTATTACCTCGATATGTCTTCGCTAATCCCACAATAATGTACAAGGATATGTTCTCCCATTTCCAATATGGAACTAGTAGAGGTTGAAGCATCCCATTCGGTAACTTCCACTCTGCTTTAACCTGCTGACAAGTCAAACACTTCACAGTAAAATCAGAAATATCTCTTTTCATTCAATCCCACCAGAAATACTCCTGCAGATCTCTGTACATCTTAGTACTACCAGGATGAACTAAAAATGAAGAACTATGAGCTTCACATAACAACTCTCTCTTCATCTTTGAATCACAGGGCACACATAATCTCTTCCCAAACCTCAAAACACAATCATTATCAATGTTGAATTCATGCAACTTACCCTTCTGGACTAGCTCTACCTTTTTATGCAACTCATTGTCTTGCTTATGTGCTTGATTAATTCTATTTGATAGGGTTGATCTCACTGATACCTAAAACAAAACTTAAGAACTTCCTTCACCAACAACCTCTATTCCAAAGTTCATCAAATAAAAAACCAAAGGATCTCATTCCAAACGTAGCATTGTTAATGAAGCATTACTTTTTAGACTCAAAGAATCAGCAACTTTATTTGCTTTTCCCGGATGGTAATGAATTGTACAATCATAATCCTTGATTAATTCTAGCCATCTCCTCTGTCTCATGTTCAATTATTTCTGAGTGAATATATACTTTAAAATTTTTTGATCAGTATGTATTTCACACTTTACTCCATACAAATGATGCCTCCAAATTTTTAGAGAAAAAACAACAGCAGCTAATTCCAAATCATGTGTAGGGTAATTTACCTCATGAGTTTTCAACTGAAGTGAAGCATAAGAATTTACCTGATCATTCTACATTAGGACACAACCACGTCCTTTTAGTGAAGCATCACTGTATATAAAAAACTCACCATTTCTGGAAGGTAGTGCCAAAACTGGAGCATTCACCAATCTTCTTTTCAGTTCCTGAAAACAATCATCACATTCTTTTGTTCAGATAAACTTAACACCTTTTCGAGTTAGCTTAGTCATTGGACTAGATAACCGTGAAAAATTTCTAACAAACCATCGGTAATAGCTTGCCAAACCACAGAAGCTACGAATCTCAGTTACATTTGTGGGTCTTGGCCATTCTTCAACAACCTTTGTTTTTACAGGATCAACAGTTATCCCATATTAAAAACAATATGTCCAAGGAAAGAAATTTTTTGCAACCAAAACTCACACATGATGAATATCCCATACAATTTCTTTTCATTCATGGTTTTCAAAGTAACCCTTAAATGTATTTCATGCTCTTATTTACTTTTAGAAAACACAAAAATATCATCAATGAAAACAACCACAAACTTATCCAAGAACTCATGGAAAATTCTATTCATTTTGTCCATGAATACAGCAGGTGCATTGGTTAGCCCAAAAGGCATTACTACAAATTCATAATGGCCATATCTTGTACGAAACACAGTCTTCGGATTATCTGCTTCCTTTACATTCAACTGATGGTACCCCGATCTCAGGTCAATCTTTGAAAAATACTGAGCTCCCTGGAGCTGATCAAACAAATCATCAATATGAGGCAAAGGATATTTGTTCTTAACAGTGATGTTTTTCAAGGCTCTATAATCAATGAAAAGTCTCATAGAACCATCTTTCTTTTTAACAAATAAAACAGGAGCACCCCATGGTGATGTGCTAGGTTGAATGAAACCTTTCTCTAATAAATCTTGCAATTTCCCCTTCAACTCTAAAAGTTCAATTTGATCCATTCGATAAGGGGGTTTTGAAATTGGATTAACATCAGGAACTAAGTCAACAGTAAACTCAACTTCCCGATCTGGTATTATTCCAGGCAACTCATCAGGAAAAACATTAGGATACTCATTTACTACTAGCACATCATTAATATGAACAGTTCCTTTATTTTCAAAGATGTGTTCAAGGTAAAACTCATTTCCATATTTTACAAGTTTCTCGGCCTCTTGATATGTTATCAATAGTAAGGGTTCAATCATGTACACAAACTGAAAGTCCTTCTGAAAAGAAAATTATTTATCTCTACAATCAATCTTAGCATGGTAAATAGAGAGCCAATCCATACCCAGGATAACATCAAAATATACTAGAGGTAAAACAATAATGTTTCCATGTAGGTTCTTTCCACGGATAAGGATAGGATGATTCTTATAAATTCTTTTTGACATAACATTTCCCCCAGGTGTTTTTACCACAAGTTCAGGAGTCATTTCTTGAGATGGTATTCCCATTTTACTAGAAAAGGTTTCAGAGATGAAAGAATGTGTAGACCCCGTATCAAACAACACACTGACATAATCTGAAAAAAAACGAAGTACCTAATACAACTTCATTTGACGTCCCGACATCTGCTGAAGTAGTTGCAAATGATTTCACCACCCCTTTCTGCTTGCAGTCTAACTGCTTCCCATCACTCAAGCTCTTTGTCGGACACTCGTTTGCATAGTGACCCATCTCATTGCACATAAAACATTCCACTAACTGTAAATAAAATTTGGTCTTACCATCACCCTGATCTTTTTCAGTGCAATCACGAGCCTTATGTACCATCTTACCACATCGATAGCACTTTCCAGAATTCAGAAGGCATTCCCTATAATTCCTTTTACCACATTTATCACAAACTGGAAACTTAGGTTCCTTACCGTCAGACCTTTTTGAAGAATTCTTTCCTTTCTCATGCCACCTCGGTCTCTTCTTCTGCTGGTTGTTATAGAACACCTTATCATCGGAAAACTCTATTTCCACCTTCTCAGCACATCAAACAAGCTTTTCATAACATATAATCTCACGAGAAGCTAATTCCCTTTGATATTTTCGCTTTAATCCTGAGTAAACACGATTGATTTTAGTATCAAGGTCTCGGATAAAATTTGGAGCATACCTTGCCAATCAAGGGAACCTTTCTTCATAGGCGGCCACTGAGTCTTCCTCTTACCACAATTCTAGGAATTTTTTTTCAATCCTAAGTCGAAAAGCCTTAGGAAAATACTTCTCAAGAAACATACCTTTGAATTCATCCCAGTCGAGAGCATCAATCCCATCCGCGTCCCTGATATTTTAAACCATCGACCACCACTGACCTGCTTCACCCTCTAAACGGTAAATAGTAAGACTAGCCTTTTGACTATCTGAACACCCCATGAAATCGAAAATCTTCTCCTGTGCTTTAATCTAACCTTCAGCTAGCACAAGGTCAGATGCTCCTCTGAATGATGGGGGATGTTGCCTCATGAAATGTTCAACCACTGACATGTTCCTCTGAGGTTGATCTGGCTGATCTCGTGCATGGATACTACCACCCTTTATCGCTTGAGTCAACTGCACCATTATTACAACAAACTGTTCAGTTCGAATTCTGACCATCTTAGGATGCTGATTCGGAAGGTTATTTCCTTCTGCATGCCTTCCTAGCACTGATTCACTATTTCCTCTGCGGAAAACCATTCTGAACCAACATGTCTTAGATGAAGCAACATGGTAATCTTCAAATGCTATATCAATTCAATTTTACCATAAAAACAAATATTATTGGATAATAATTTAATATAATTCTAACTCCTAATGTTATCTAAACCGACCTCTGATACCAACTATAAGGCCCCAGCCTTAAAACTTACTTAATATTGAATTAAATGAATAATTCACATTAAAGATCTTTTCATGTTTATATTTTTAGAGTATTAGATCATAAAGCTTGCATTACATTCCACATTTAAACAAAGTGGTTACATAAAGATAGTATTCATTTTTTCCCATCAACAGAAACATATTTAAAATAAAACATGGATTCTTTCTTGATACTTCCTTGATACTATCATCATATCATGTACCTTTCCCTTTACCTATGAAAAACATTTCAAAAAAACTTAGGGTGAGCATAAAAAGCGCAGTAAGGGATACATAAAGAATGAAAACTGTTAGTTTTTCAAACATCAAGTAAACCATGTAGACATTATCCAAGTAATACCTTCACCTTCATGAAGTAGTAAAAACTCTTAACTGAATATAATATCATTACTTACCCTTTTGTAACCAAAAATTACCATAAATCCCATATAAAGAAAACATAAGATATAAACATAACATGGGGAAAAAACATACTTAAGTGGAATAACCACACGGTCGACTTCCACACATATCACATAATGGAATATCCATATGGCCGACTTCCACACATACATAATGGAATAGCCATACGGCCGACTTCCATACCCAATGCATTGGAGGTTATAACGTAACCACTCATCCTGGTATTCATGGCACCACCCGTTATGTGGTTTATCACCTAACCACCCGTCAAATGTCCAAGTACCATTATAATATCACAAGACATAAAATAAACATAATGGAAAGAAAACATTTCCACATTCTGATCACAATATATCACATAAATATATTGACATAGAAAATCCATTATGAAAACCATTTTCAATACCAAAAATACATAAAAGATTATATGGTATTTATTCTATTTAAAAAAAACATTACGGCTTGTTGAGAAATCCAAAGACCAAATAATACTCGCGACGGCGGAAAAGGCCGTTGTCACCGCGTACGATAAAAAAATTCCTTTTTGTCGTTTAGTAAAATGCTTCGTAGAAAAATATTCCTTTTGTATAAATGTAAAATTCAAAGGGGGTTATACACCATATAAAAGAAAGTTGTGTATAAAACAAAATATGCTTTAATGAAATTCGATTGAGATGAAATCCCTTACCTCGGGTCCGACTTGACTCGATCGTTCTTTAACGTCATGAATAATAAACTTGAGTTAATTTATACTTTCATAAGAACCATTTTCAAGTTCATTATTCCTTTTATATCACTTATCACCTGGTTATAAACACTATGTAATTATTTATGTTAATAGTGTTCGTTTTGTCGATCCTTGGTACTTGAGTCAAAAATAAACTCTTTATAATTACAAGTTGTTCATGTGGTAAAATATCCGTTATATCAAGAATTATATTAATTATGTAGTTATCATATATATCATATATATCCAGTATATAAATTAATTTATAATATTACATAATCATTTAGAGGTAAGAAATGATATTCACCGTTCATGGAGATGGTAAGCCGTACGTACGCATGAACACTACTTTCATTTCTATGTCATATTAATGGAATTAAAACTAAATGAGAGGTATGTATATTTTAAATACAGAATTATATTCATCACTTATATGTTAAATAAATCATATATATCCATTATATATATTTACTTAAATTTTACATTACATTTGGGGATAAGAAATGAAATGCACCGTTAATGGAGACGGTAAGTCGTACATACGCATGAACGCTACTTTCATTCCTATATCATACTTTAATGGAAATAAAATAATAATGATATAAAGGTATATTATAATTTCAATATAACATCATATATAATAACTTTAAATCCGTCCTTTATACGTCCACCATATGGCATTAACGAATCAAATCACATTGAGGGGGCAGTAGTCCGCACTTCCAAAAATGAAATTATCGTGTTTACCCACAATGGAAACCATAAGGTATACCATAAATGAAAAATACAGAAACTTAAGTAGAAAATAAACATATTATATATCATATATAAATATAGTGACATCCTAATGGCCACCTTTGAAGGTGTTATATGAGTGTTGATCAATCATCATTTCGTGAGGCAGAAATTCACCATCCACAGAAACAGTATGTTCTTTAACCATTAGATGTAGGTGTGTGTAAGTGTAGCTCGAATAATAATTATAAAAATATAATAGTATTTTGAAGATACTGTATTTGTTACAAAATAAATGAATAAAAAGAGTTTAGGGGGTTAGAGAAGCAAAACAGAACAAAAGAACACAAGAGAAGACACTACATTTAAATCAGGTAACTCTTTTTCATTTGAGCTCAAAGGCTTCATTGGGACAACTTCTGCACAAAGTGAGGCTTCTATGAGTAAGAGAGGGATGTGTAGAGACAAAATGGGCTGGGGTTGGCCGAGCCAAAGGCTTGAGAGGTGTGGTTAAGGAGGTAGAGGTTGGGGCCTTTTATAGGAGGAGAGGAGTGGCACTCTTGGAGAGTAAGAAAAATGTTACTATATTTTAGAATGAGTATCGGATTTCAATGATCCCACATTGATGTGTTTCTAGGATAAGGTGATAAGGGTTCTAAATCCACCCATCAAACAGGTTTTGGACATGTTTAGGTCTTATAGTTTACATTATCTTTCCATTTTATTTAAATCGTTAAATAATGAGGTAATCGCTGCATCATCATGGTGTCATAAATATTTTAATCTATATAATGTCTAAAAATTATAAAAAAATACTATGATGCAGGAAATATTTTTATCTTTCCAATTTATATTTATAGTAAAAAATATGACTTGTATAACCCCATTTAAAATTTTTATTTGTAAAATAACTCATGTTTGTGTCATTTTAATTTTAATATTAAATAAATAGGTATTAATGTCATTTTCCTACCAAAGTGGCTCCATGGGGTCCCCATGTTGACCCTTGGATTGTCTTGGTCGGCCTGGACACATCCAATAAGGGCAGTACATGTGTCTAGGTATTTTCAATTTATTAAAATATCATTTTTTCCTTAAATTCAACTAATTACCCCAAATCGCGATTAAAAACTTAATAAGTTACTATTCACCAAATAAATTATTCTAATCCCATTGAACCAAATTTTACTTCTTAATGACAACCATGTATGTCAGATTTTTGAAATTCAAAACACAGAGGTGGTAAAATTTCATTTAAACAAAAAATCAGTTTCTTAAGTACCACTTAGTGGTTTCACTATTCATCAAAAATTGATGTTTTTCAGAAAAATACCAAAACATCACCCTAAGAAATATTTGATATTCCGAATTCAAAAATTATTTCAATTTTAAAAAATTCAAAACATATAAGTTGAATTAATTAATTTAATAATTAAATCCCACTGTCAGAGCAAATAATGTGTTTTTATGAAACAATAAGTATCAAAAGAATGAAACTAGTTTAAGTCCAATTTCAAAGTGAAAATAATTCCAATGAACACTATTGGATTAAATGGTAAACATATATTCTAATTTCACTTTAAAACCAATTCAAATGATAATATAATCATATAAATAAATTAGATTAAAAAAAGTTTTTTAATTAAAATACAACATTTTTCACTATTCATTAAAAAATGAACATTATCAGAAAAATACCAGAAATTTATCCAATGTAAATTTCAATGTCCCAATAATAAAGAATATGTTTATTTTGACAAATAGGGATTATAAAATTGTCAAAATATAGATTTAAAAATGGTTCTCCATCAAAAGGCAGTAAAACAATCTTTTAAAAATACTAGTGTATTCCATGCTTTAAGTTGGATTTATTCTCCTTTTAAACCTATAAAACAATATCTAATTAATTATTAGACAGATAAAAAAATATCTATTATTCATTACTTTCTTGGAATGTTACAAACTAACTAAAAATTATCCTTTTATTTTTCAAACACTTTTAAGGGAAAAGTGATAACCCATGCGATTTCAAAATAAAAAAAAATAAATACTAAATTTATGATCCACTATTGTATAATTTGAGCTGATTTGACACCTTATCATTTAATAATATATAATATTTATGTATTAAAAGGTCAGGTCTCTAAATTACATGTCACTTACAAAATTATTTTACAAAAGGAGGTATGGAAAACCCTTTTATAATTATAAAAATACTATTTAATAATTGGGTCTTCAATATACATTAGGTTTTTGTTGGATAATTTTGTATAGGAAGGGAAGACATATGAAATTGGATGGAAAAACAGTCTTCAATATCATAATAAAATACCTTTGTTCTAAACTAACCATTAAAGAGAGTACAAAAATATTACTTTTTTTAAAAAATTATTTTAAAAATAGAGATTATGTAATAATTTATAATTATTTATTATAGTGGGGGAGTCATGGAGTTCAAAAAATTATTTAAGGATAAAATAATAAATCTCATGGAAAAGAAACGTGAGTTATCAATATCCATTATGAGAAAAATACTCTTTAATGCATGAAAAATTTCAAAAATGTATATTACATTGTTGATATGTAAATTCATAAATATAATAACTCAAAATATAATCAATCTGTAGACATTACGAAAATTTTATATCTAATAAGATGATCATAACACAATGAATGAAAATTTTATTTCGAAAATGCATTACAAATGGGTAAGAATTGAGTAAAAGACATTGGATGAAAAGAAATATATTTCATTTATTATTTATAATGAATTAAAATATACATTATAAAGATAAATACATGGATAATGACTACACTATTGAAAATAAAATCATGGTTTATAACATAAACATATCTCAAATAATTAAGGAATGAGAGAAATAATCCTTGCGCCAAGAGTAATATTCTAAAAAACCCTTGAATAATTGGTATTGTAATTGTTCACAAAATTACATGATAAAAATTTAATTCATTACATTATATTTCAAATAGTTTCTATATACCCCACATAAATGATATTTGGTTCATAATACCAATCATGTGTCAAAGAGAGGAATTTAAGATGAAAAACATTGCATTAGTACAGATTCGTTCTGTACATTTTCTTAAGAACATAAATAATAAAATTAGGCTTATTAGATTACTTATTAGTATCATTTTAATTATATATTAAATTTAATATATACCAATTATTATAATCCATTATTTATTAATTTTATGGTTTATTATTATTGTTTCTTGAAAGTTGAATCATTGTTGGCTTTTTTGGTTATTTAAGCAATCAAAGATGATATTTTATTAATAGTTTAAACAAAAAATATAACTATTATATAACAAATAAATAATATTTTATTTATTTTTATATTATAATTTTATTATTATTTATGTTCCCATAGTTATCCATGATAGAGTTTTAATGAATTGTTCATATAGGTGGTCAAACTGACCCAAATAGAGAACACGCTAAATATTTGTGGATGTGTCTTTTGAAGGAATTTAATAATATAATTATATCATAATATTACTATTTTTTAAAATTTTTAATTTTATGTAATCATTTTTTATTTGGATCATATAAATAAAAAATTTAAGATGAGGAATGAAAAGGAAAATATTTGGCGGTACTAGTTTTCACATTTCTCGGTTAAGATCCTTTTTTTAGGGGGATAGAAATCCATAAATAATTGTTTCCAAATTAATAAATTAAAACATATCTATAAAACATTTACCAAGGTTTATATATTAATATTTTTAGTATATGAAATTAATGTGATTATTAATAAGAAATGGTAAGGATTAAATAAAACTCACTTTTTGACTATGAAATTTTCCTTGAAATTATACATATAAATGAAGGGAATAAAATGACTAAGAGAGACCATAGAATTATTTAAGTGATATATTATTTTAGGGGGGAAGTGATGTAGTTTTTATGAATAAATTATATGAAATGGGATTTTCATGAATGGGTGCATGAATTCAGATCTATTACTAAATAAAAGGGATGTTTTGAGAAAACCGTTAAATTTGAAATGACATCATTACACGATTCAGGGTTCCAAGACACTAAAATATACTAATAATTGAATTTTTTGTGATATTGGTTCTATTAAGGCTAAAAATTGTATTATTACATGATTTTTAATAATTTTGGATTTTATAGTACATAGGTTTTTAAATTTTTCCATTTTTAATTTTTTATTAGGTAACAAGTTTTGTTTTAAATAATTTTTTTTGTACTAAAAATTTAAATTAATCCCTATTAAAAATAAATGAAGTTATTATGTTTAAAATTATCTCTATTTTATCTATAAAATTTTCTAAAAAATATAATTTTAACTTTCATATTAAATCATTATATATATAATAAAATTATAATAAAATAGTGTTTTTACCATTATTAATTCTAAATAATATTTAGACATCATTATCAATTAAATTTTCTTTAATATAATAATATATATAATTTAAAATCCTATTATACTCAACTTTGAATTTTTTTTAATTTTAATTATTATATAAAAGTTAAAAATATTAATTAAATTTTTGTTTGAAAACAATTATTTTTCTAGAATCACAGTATTTAAATTTAGTCATAGTAACTATGAATTTAAGCCAAAAATAAAATTGAAATTATTTCCAAATTTTAAAAAATTCATCTAAAATATTAAATGAATTTTTACTTAAATTATTAATACAAGTGATGATGAAATTTTTTTATATAAGTGAATAAAAACAGTTCTTAGAATAAATTATTACCTATGTTTCCAAAATCATATACATAGATTTTATTAAAATAATATTGAAATATTAACGATATTATTTTACATATAAAATTATATATTTCATATACAATGGAATGTAAAACATTTAATCAATTATTTTAATATCATAATGTCATAGAATTTCCTGTTTTTATCAACATTCTTATTTTTTCACTATTCACCTAGAAAACAATTATTTCGGATTAATACCAAGAATTCACCATTGAATAATATTGTTATTCTAAATCCAAAAATGATTTTCATTTTTCAAAACACAAAATCAGAAATTTATAAATCAAAATTTTCAATAAAATAATAAATCATAAATAAATGATGTAATTTTTTTTAAAAACATGTATGTTCAAATATTGACTTTTAATAATATTATTTCTTATAATTTAAAAAATATATTTTTTATCCAATAAATATTAATCATTATTTAATTTATTTTTAAATTACTATAAAATAAAAAGTAACCTTTTCAAAAAAAATGATTTTTAAACAATAAATGATCTTCTCATTCATTTTTAGTAATCTAATTAAATTTCATTTAGAATAAAAGTAATCCTTATTTTCACTATACATATATCTCATAATATGGATACTCCTATTAAATCCATCTAATTAAATTTACAATATTTATAATTTTATGTAAATATAATATGTATTTTTTTTAGGTTGGTGTTGCATGTACAGAAAGCTTTAAAACACATTTGTCTCATTTGAAAAAGTCATATTTTAAACACTAGGGGTGTTATGCTGATGAATTCACCTCTATTATGAAAATGAATCTATGTTAATAATTTTCTATCCATATCCATGTTTCTTCCTCCCACCAAAGATCTCAATGAATATTTTTAATACCAGAGTGTTTTATTTCCTACATCACCCATACATCCCTTTACCACATTTGTAAAGATTATTCTGATTTTTTCAGGATGTGGGAATTCAATAATGGTATATCAAAAGGGTTTTGATTCCACCTTATAATAAATGGGATTTTATTCCCAATACAATACCTCATAATAAACAAATTTTCACTATAATGAATCCATTATTGATGCCAATTTTTAAAATAAATGTTTTAAAAAGGCTAGTGTTCAACATTTTGAAAATGAATTTTGAAATGGAACCATAACAACTCATATTTTGTAAATGTTAAAAGTATTATTCAAAACATTACTTTATATTTTTGAGATTATTTTCCCTTACCATTTTTAATATAAATTATATCATATGATTTATGTTTCCTTTTCTTCAATATGATTTACCTGATATTATTTTCATTTTTTTGGAATTAAAAAAATGGTATCAAAAAACCAAAATTCCTCACCAATTATGTCATACCATTTGAAACCATTTTTTTCAAGGGTAATTTTACATCTATTTTAATATCCTTGTAATTTGATTTTATAGACTAAGAATGTATTATTTCTTTCCATACAAATTATTTATATAGATGGTTTATGGTTATGTTTTATAAATATAACAATAAGAAAAATTAGTTTCTTGGGTTATTATTACTTTAATGGAATTTTGAATGGTTTTTTTAAGTGGGACACATATACATGTATATAATATTATGTGATGGGTTGTATCGATATTATATATACATCCCTTTCACTGGTTAATGTTTCTATCTAATGAGACACCGTATATAATGCCAATGTCATTAGCCTAGCCCTACAATGTTATATATAAAGTTGGGCAAAAATTTATATATCCCTCCAATAAATTGATTAAAAAATTTTATCACTTAAGTTGTAATTTATGGGAGTAGGTAGTGAACCTAATCCACCATGGGAGATTTTCAACTATGATTATAGGAATGGGGAGTAACCCCAGTGAACTAATGGAAATTTTCCACTCTATTTATATGAATTAGGAGTTACCCCAATCCCCCATGAGACTTTTCCACTATGAGAATCTAATATTTGGGCCTTGAATTTTTATTATTATGTCATGTTCCATGTTTATTACACATAATACCTATTTCTATGATCTTATGATAATATTTCCATTGGTAATTTTTTCGTTCATATGATCATTTCCTTATATTTACTTCATATCAATTTTAATAATATATTTTCATGTTCTTTATTATTTTCTAGGAAAAATATGTTTATCTAATGTATATTTATGATCTATAACTGTTATATCTTATGCTTACCATTACTGATCAATTGAGACCACCCCTTCTTATGATTCATTTTCCCTAAGAAATAAAATAATTTAATGTGTGTGGAAATTATTAAAGAATATATTCTGTATAAATATTCTTAGGAGATATTAAATAACTGTAATATAAAATGTAGTTTATTTTATAGTAAAAATGGTTAGTTAGATAAAAAATACTTGAGTATTTTTAGTTAAGGATTTTCATATTTCTCTAAATCTATAAATGCAAAATAAAATTGGAATTTATTATAAAAACATATGTTCAATATTTCATGTAATTAAATGATCACTTCATGAGGGAACTATATGTAGTCCTCACAATGTACATAACTCACACTCCCTAAAAATTGTGAAATAACTATAACCCTTCATGTAAAATTGTCTCAATATTTACAACCTATGAATTATATTAACCCTAAAATAGTGTAAAAGTCTACTTCTCCATCAATAACACAATGTAACTACTTGAAAATAATATAAGATAATTTCATTAATCTATATTTATTCTCTCTCTTTAGTTCGAATAACTATTATCAAACCAAACTATATTGATCAATGATCCTCCTTATTTTTTTTATAGAGAAACATAAATCTCAAGTATTGGGAGAATAAATATGGTTAATATGAAATGGTTCTCAAATATTCCAAAATTATGATAATAAAATAAAACATAAATGGTTATCTTGTTTATTGAATTAATTTTTTTAATTTGAGTTTCGTGTATTCATTAAACGATAAGAAAATTGAATCAACTAAATTCCACTTCATTCGATCTTATTTTAGAATGACTATTAATATCAGTATACCAAGAATTCTTTAACATATTTTATATGTAACGATCCATTCCCCGGGACCTATTCCATGACTACACCAAGTCATACTCCCATAGGCCAGGGGATGTCGACTAGTGCCATGTAGGAAAATCCCACTTGTGGGATTCATTTTCCAGTGAACCTATACATAGGCACATGCCTCCATGAAAATGTGCAAAAACCAAAAACACTTAGTAGACATGAATGTATACTACTATGAAAACCCACAAATAGTAAATAGTTCAAACTAAAGTAAATGGGTCTAGTATACGATCCCAATAAAAGAAAAGTACATGCTCTTGGAACCAATCAGCTGAAAACCTACATAATGGGTGGGTACAGAAGCATTCAGAAGTTACTGAAGTCCACCTTGTCTGTCAGTCCTCCTTCTAAATACCACAGGTTTTTGTATGACAACCCTGCTTATTTTACAAATAGAAATGTGATTTATTAAATAAAATATTCACTTGATACAACATGGAAGGTCGAGAGGTCTAGTGTCTTTTGGGATTAGGATCATTACATAACAACTTAAAACCTAAAAGACAACATATTTTTTGAAGACTTCCTTTACATGACCACTATATTCCCTCGTACATACCATTGCATGGGATAACCTGAGGAAATGCATAAGAAAAGGGGTGAGCTATAAAGTCCAGTAAGGGAATAAACATAGAATACATGAGGATTACAATACATGTTAGACAACAAGAATATAAATGGAGAATAAGAGAAACATTAACATAAATGCATGATAAAGCGTGACAATCATAACATGGAAATGTGGCAACAACACTTAACATGGAATTAGCATGAGCCAAGGCTCATTGCACATGCTGCATGAGTAAATCCACATTGAACATGAAGCACGATTAAACCCTCATTGCACTTGAATTAGAATTATTCAAAACTCATTTCACATGACATATCATGATACTATACTTTACCCAATTAATTGGGGAGATATAAAGGCACACCCTTCTTAAACATTTCATTTCAAGCATAAGTGTGCCACATGGATAATAAAACATGGATTCATAAAACATAAACATTTATTCCACGATAAAGGAATGTGGAATTCATAGATGAAACATTATACTCAATAAGTAAATTTGAATAAAGGTGAATACCCTTTATGGAGAAATGGGCATGGAATTCACTACACAATGACATTGGCTTAGAAAATCGGTGCGATTTCATTAGCGTAACGATGTGACATAATGATTCATAAAAATGGTTGATGAGATAAAAAGGGGTTCCTCATCATATTTACATGTAATGGACAGTAAGGAGGTCATATAGCTACACGTCCCAACAATTTTAATGGAATTTAGATTCATGATACAAAAGTATTGCTTGATTGTAAATGAGGAGAGAGAAGTTCCTTTCAGAATTTCGACATTGTAACTGGTGTACATTGGAGGAATTTAATGAGAGAGAAAGGGGTCTCCAATCATTCAAACATAAATAGGGAAGTATGAGGGAGGTGCAAAACCATACCCCAACATTCATAATTGAAATTAAAAGGGAAAAACAACTTAATGAAAATTGGAAAAAAATGAGAAAGGAAGAAAAAAACCAATACTTGGAAGTTTCCTTAAAAGGGCTTGATAGAGGCTTGAGAAAGGAATCTTGGGAGATTGGGGCACCTTGAAAGGATTCTAGAGAGATTAGGGAAGATATTGGACGATCTCCAAAAGCTTTTCATGATGAGGATGTGGGAGCTTGGGTGGGTTTATATAGGAAAGGTGAGTGAATTCTTTATTATTTAGGTTTGGGACCCCTTACATTAAACAAATCCAATCCACAAATAATCTCATGGTTTTTGCCCTTGGTTTTTGGAAAAGGGAAGAGGAAAAAAATATTTTATATTGCCAAAGTCGGAACATCTTATAATAATGGGGTTGATTATATAGAGGTGAGTCACACTCCGATGAAAAATAATTTAAAAAGACAAGATGTTTAATTAGTCTTTAGGGTCCATTAATGCTTTGTAAAATAAGTCAAACAAACCAAAACCACATTATTTTAATGGTAAAACATATATTGGCCTAACATAAAGCTTATAGTATTTAATTACATCATTATTGGGTCATTATGATATCATAAAACACATTATATTTTTAAACGATATTTAATTTTTACCCAAAAATTTGACTGTCTCGTAAAATTATGAAAAATTCACCATTGGATAATTTCGATGTCCTAATTCCAGAAATAACATTTATGTTATCTAAATAATTTTATAAATATGTTAATATTTACTTTTAAAATAAAAACAGACATTTATCGAAAATTCACGGGTTTTGACAAAAATGGCTATCAAACCTTAATAAAAATTACAATTGCATTCATAAAATTATAAGATCATTAATATTTAATAAAAATTAATTTAATAATAAGAATAATATTTCATTAAAATATTATTTAATTAATAAACCCAATAATTCATCAAAGTAGATTTCGTAGCTGAATATTAACTAAAAAAATACTATTTGTGCTTTAAAAAACCACTTACAAAGTGTCAATAATGAAAAGAAGGGATATTCATTATTATATACAAAAAAACGATATACATGAACATAGTACTAGTTATTTGTTACAAAACCCATTAAAACCGCCGCATAAGACATAAGGGTAAGGTGTGCGATGGTGACTGACTCTTGGGGTGGCTCGGAAAAAATCGCTATAGTGGTAATCTCCATGAACTTTCGATTTTTCCGTAGACGGTCCTGTTTGAGCTTGACATGATGAAGATCAGCTTGGTCTTGGCCAATAGAGAAACCCATGGATGCCACCTATTTTATGAGCTTCAAAAATTGGTCTTCGTATGGAGCAATTCTACTTGATGAGGGCATCGCTTCTTTTCTCTGAGTAAATTGGATTTGTTAAAGCCCTATTTTTATACTAATCATTTGATCATTGCTCAACGACTATATTAAAAAAGGTCAAAATTCTTAACATAAAACCAAAGAAGTTGACATTTCACATAAAGATACATTTGATTAGATTAAGAATGATTTCTATTAATTAATCTTTGGGTCGTTAAATTTTGGCCCACTAAGGTTCCTATAAATGCCTTGGTCAACTGCACAAGACATGACCCATGTGGGTGAAGCCTGTTTAGGGGTGAGTAAAAAACACTTCTTAGGTACCCAAAATCACAATGGTATACCAAAAATAAATACATAAAGTCAAACAACCAAATAGTTACACTAAGTGTAGCCTCTACGAAGTATTGTTCAGAGATTCATTAGATTCAGCTCTCCCAAGTATATGTATATTACATTCATATACAATGAAATTCTTGGAATATTCATACCCATGGAAAGAAAAACTAAATTTCAAAGTAGGAGACAGACTCCAGGTCTTTGTAGGATACACACTCTATATAGTTGAAGTAGACAAACTACGTTAGAGGCCCACTCCATATGAGACACTCTCCATGTTGGAATTGGATAAATACTCCATATTCACATAAGAGACAGAGTCAGGGTGGGAATAGGAGATACACTCCAATGGAGACACACTCTATATGAGGAAAACTATGTTTTGGAATAATTGGTACACTATATTAAAGACAAACTCATTCTAGGTCACAACCATCCACTAGATTACGCTCCTGGAAAGCTTGTTCTGGGAGCACCTACTCCATGAGCCAAAACGTTCATATGCTGACCTCCTCAAAAACTCTACTAGAATATATCAAAAGGTCTGTATTTTCATTAGGGGTCCGATAATGAAATGGGCTCGTCAAATAGACATATTGTTTGATAGATAAGAGCCTTTTACTGAAAATGGACCAGTTCGGTATGAGTCCCTTCGACCTGAACCATTGGTCAAACTAACCCTCCAGTTCATGCTTTCCTTCTATAAGAGCCCAAACCACCTACTCTAGCTATAACCACTCAAGAAGGCTGGTGTGGGGCACCTCAATGCGGCTGCTTTTGTGTCCCCACCTGGTTTTCGCATCCAAAAACAGTGTTCAATATGTTCGGCTCCGCGTGACCCACCTCACAGTAGTTGCAGTAGTATTCTTCTATGGTCCCACAAGACATTGGATATGGGACACGTGACATATCCTCTCACTGCATCTCAGTCATGGCTACAACTAAAATCAATATGGGTATCCCTTGTTGTCGTAGTCCCCATCCACCGGCATAGTCCCACTAGACCACACACATTGTAGTTAGCCTGCCATCAAGCCTTGCTTCCCCAAGACACTTTTGGTGGTCTCTGCTTTGTGGACTACCTATTCACCCTTGGTGCCTTATTTTTCGAAATAAGGACACCATTCTAATCCTTGGGTTTCTGCCTTCATTGACATGGGATAAAAAAAATTTATCGTGTCTCTGGGGATTCATCCACATTGGAAACCTCCTAAAAAACCATGATGCCACCAGATGGGTCCGTGAGTAAAGAACAAAAAAATAGGGTCGAAGAAAAAAATAAGAAAATCTGATCAATGAATTCTGGCCTTTATTGTTTTGGCCTTCTTTTATCCCATTAGAAAAAGGGGGATTGAACATCAAGGATAATCTCTAAGGCTTAACCCATTTAAATCTTGCAGTCTAACCATCCTACGTGAATGATCGAACCATCGATGAACCTTTTAATTGGTTAGTTCTCGTTCATCGTTGAAAACATGAATTAGGAAAGAAGTAAAAATAAATACACTACTTGGTCTTGGATCACTCACTGATAAAGATCAATTATTGATACGTAAGAATTGGAAATAAATAACAGATAATTAACCCCCGACCTGGAGTTTTGATTAATCTGTGAAGAATGTTTATCGTCGTTTGCAATCTGTCCATGGGTGATCTGAATCTATTTTCAGGTCGTAATTATTCATTCACCAATGAGATGTTTCACCCACACATTTCTTCTCTAGGGTTTATAGGTAATTTCTCCAGGATATTCAATTTAATCCTGTATCCCTACCAGGTAGTTAATTGTAGAAAACATGTTTCAGTGTCACTGCATCATTATGTTGTAGCCTTGCCACTATTTTTATTTATGAAAGAAAAGGGGTTACCCCATCATGGAAACACAGTATCAATATCATTTTGTAAAACATAGGAAAAGGTAAAATAAAATAAAAATATTTTGTTTATTTTATTCTCCTTTAAAAATTTGTAAATTAACATTCGAGGTCGACCCATGCCGATTGATGTTAGGCCTCTACTAAAGAAAACCCCATGATAAATAATGAATATTGGTTTTATATTTTCATTTTAAGTCACCGTTCATGAGTTATAATAATTTGAAAATTTAAAAAAGTTTATTTAATTATTTTATTTTTGGTTATGTCATTTTCATGTTTTTACACAAAAAAACTACACCGACTAAATTTAAGTCACTCCATGGGTAAAACCACTGCTCTAGGACCAATAGTGGTCTCAAATTTCTAATATATTCTAACTTTTATAATTTATTCCACATTTTTAGAAACATGTTGCATGTGTGCTTTTGAAAAACGAAATAATTTCAATGTTCTTTTAAAGTCACAACATTACTTGGAATCTGACATCGTCTTATCTCATTGTCTTTTAATTTTTACAATTAATTTATAAAATTAAAAAGTGTAAAATAAAAGTCATTAAATTCTCCCCAACTTAGGGATTTACATCCCCATAAGCTAGAACAAAGGATACTCAAAATGATTTGGTTACTGAGCATGAATCTAAGCCTCCTACTCCCAATTTCTCTCATAGATATTCTAATGATTCCACCTAACATGAATAAAAGAAATCTATTGGCAAGAAGGAATATTCTATTGTCGATCCTCAATCTCCATTGGGTACTCTGCAAAAGACACCAATTCAATAAAATGTGATGAATCATGAAAATATCTCCCTAACAGAGACTGATGGAAGTATTCGTGTACCCAATCAAAAAACAGGGGTATATCCAAGTGTTAAACCACCTTGCCAACTATACGTTGTATCCATAATGGGCTGATAAAAAATTGAAATAGATTTACATACTATTAAAATATCAATATACTATATTAAGGTGAGACCTAAAGGAACAAATGTCTCCCTCTTCAAGTCTAAATCCCTCTGTCACCTGTCAGAAAAAGATTTATGAAGGTTTTGTGCATTCTTCATCTGCTCATAGATAACCAGATCCTTCTCTATAGTCGCTTGGACCAACTCTGAGCCCATGAGTGCAAAATCTCATTGGCCAGTCTAACGAACTGGTGACTTGAATGTTCACACATACGAAGGCTCAAATGGTACATTTCTAATGGTTGAGGTGTAGGTTTTGTTGTACAAAAACTCCACCAAAGGAAGAAATCCTCTAAACAATGGCCAATACATTAAAATACAAGTCTGTATAAATCCCTCCCAAACCTGAATGGTCCACTCATTCTGGTTGTCCATCTATGGGTGAATCATTATGATCATGTGTAGCTAAATATAAAACACCTCCTACAAAACCCTTCTACTATTGGGATTTAAGACGAGCATCACGATCTAAAAAAATCGTCAAGGTCACCCCAGGGATTCCAACTTTCTCATTCATGTAAATGTAACCCTATCTCTTTATTGAACCCTACAACTGAAAAAACTCAGAAGTGGGCCATCGTTGTGAGTCCTTCAATGATCACTCATATAGAATTGTTTCCCTTGGACGTATGTGGTAAACCCATCATGCATTCCATTGATGTCTCATCCCACTTCCACTATGGTAACTCAAGGGGTTGATTTGAACTTTCCACAGCCTGATTCTCAACCTTAACTTTTCAACATGTAAGTCTTCAAGAAACAAACTCCAAAAAGTACTTCTACATCCGTGGAAACCAAACTAATGTCGGAGGTCCTGTTACATCATTTCCACATCTGGATGTACCATTAAATGTGATTCATAAACTCCCTTTGAACTTCCTCTCGCAATGCCACTTGTATCATCATGTGTATTTTGAAAAAGGAAATGTTCTACCCACATTTCAAATATTCATCATGGGCATGCCCTATGGAAATTTTAGAATGTAGTGCCACATAGTTTATATCCCAATGTCATGCCTCCCTAGCTCGTTGTAAAAGTGGAGGGGTGACAACCCTCAAACAGATGTAAGCTACATCAACTCTATGTACAAAGGATATTTGTAAGGAGGCAAACTACTTCAATGCCTTGTTCAATAAATATGAAATCGATCTCCTTATATGAGCACCTAGTTCTAATGTTATCATTCCTAGAAGCATATACAATATCCAAGTCATAGTTGTAGAAGAACTCCAGCCATCACATTTGTCTCATGTTTTTTCGTTCAGAGAGAATATGTACTTGATAGTCTTGTGGTGAGAGTATATGATAAATCACTCACCCATCTGGTAGTGTCATAACATCTTCAATGCGAAGGCTACCATTTACATCTCATGATCGTGTGTTTCATAGTTCCTATCATATGGTCTCACATAGCACGAACCATAGGAAATCCCTTTATGACTCTACATATGGACACATCCAATTTTGGTTCCTAATGCATCCTAGAAGAGTGTGTACATGACTACCTATTTAAGGAAACTCAAGATTGGGGAACTCGTCTAATTATGTCTAAACTAATATAAGAGGTCATCCATCTCCTTGTTGGGATGTAATCCTGAAACATCATTTGGGAGTAAATCTTCTTACTCAGCCACTACTTCTAGATACGTGAAAACTCAAAACATCTACTTCTCCACTTGTAAAACTTGTTGACTCATGAGTGATCAGCTACACCATTATATACATGAGTCTATCCCATGCTATATGGGTTTCAATTTTCATTGACAAAGGAAAACTGCATTCAATCTCTATGGACATACCACACCCTTTTCCTAAAACAGTTTATTTGAGCTAGGACTATTGATATCTAATCCATATCATGAATAAAATCATAAGGCCTCAACCATGCCACCAAGTTTTTTCAACTGAAACTCTCACTTCGTGGGTCAGATCACACTATTGTCATAAGTTTGATTGTAGTGTCTCCTCTAATAGGTATATCTATACCTAACGGTCAAGTAAATGGTTTAAGAGGTAATACAATGACTTGAACTAGATTCTTGACAAGAATGAATGATTATCACCATTTTTATTAATACAGTTATTGAGAATAGATATATACCATACCTCAAATACTTTATAGAGCCCATGGGTCATATGCCTAGACCATGTGCAGTTGTCCCCTCCCTTCTTATCTAGCTCCTCGAGCCTAGTGTGGACCACATGGGAGTGGTGGAAGTAACATGTAGAAATGAATACCACCTATTATTTCTTTCCCCACTCACTACCACTTATTCTACCCCAATAGATCCATCTATTCCTATCATCCTCTCTTTCTCAGTGGCCCATCCACCATTTCACTTCCAGAAATACAACGGGTTATACAGTCTATAGTGAGATGTCCCAAATTTTCACATGGAAAATGTTGAGTCCCTCTAGGCTGAATGGAATCACCCAATGAGCCCTGAGCTATAGATACCCTATCTTTGGACCTCATATCATACTTCCTCATAGGTCTATTCTCTGAGAATGACATAAATTTCCTTCTCCCTAATACTCTTCCCCTATATACCCATAACTGACATTCATTGGTTTAATCCTCTCAATAATGGTACATTCAACCCAAAAGGTTTTCTATAGCACCCTAGAATAAGTTTGAATGCATATAAGAATAACACAGGTTCAGATGTCCCTAAACACATATTTCTAGACGGACCAAGCCTTGAATCACTATTAGGGTATCATATTTGCTGAGTACATAGAAATATCAGTATGGCTCAATCAATACTCAGATATCGATATGTCATCCGACCGAAGCTGTAAATGAACTTGTGCATGCATTACCCTTCAATTGTACGGTGTGAAATCCTTCTCTAAAAAGGTTCTCAAACTCTATCCATGGAATAGTAAACTCATATTAATATAGGGAAATATAAACCCCTCTAAATCCCTATTAAGTTGAATAGAAGGCTCACCGCATGGACCACCCTCTGATCCTTTGGGGCCCTTACTGGATGGAAAAATCAGTGACCAACACAAGCTAGTCCTCATCCACCCGAGAATCATGTTATCCTCAGAAAATGAGGGGTATCTATCATTTAAAATAAAGAAGTGTTTCTAGTATGTGCATCTCATCCAACGGTACTATGGGTACCATGTGGTACTCTACATGTGGTGGTATAGCTGGTACACCACCCTAAGGTGACGTCTCTGCTACAAATCTATGAATTGATATCTTATTACGCCATGAATCATCCACATCATCATGTAGTGGAATAATTAATGGCTATCTACAAGGAAGAATATTTAGGGAAAACAAGATGTACCATGGTCAAAAAAGTATACCTGGTGAGGTGAATCTGACTTAATATGGACATGAGAACACACTTAATTCCAATAGGATGCATGAAACCAGTGTTTTCAGGTATCGAGTCAAAAAGAATAATTCAGGGTCTATTTGTATGGATATGTTTGCTGCTGCACCATCCTTGGAGTCCCTAGCCTGAAATCTAATCTTTGATCACATAACATAATTTCCACAAAAACAAATTCACAGACACTTGGTCCTATGATAGAACCAACCTCACTCTAATATTTTTATTTCACGACTCATCCCCTGGGGGATATTTAGTGACTACCACAACCTGACCTCCCATAGACCAAGGGCTGGATACTATCCCAAGTCGGCATATCCCACAACTGGGAGAGATTTTCCCAAGAACCTGTTCACATGAACATAACTCCAAGCAATTGTGATGAAACTGAAAACACTAAGCGGGCTTGCAAGGATATTACTAAGATTTCCCACAAATATTATATAGTACTAACTGGATTAAATGTGGCCATTAGAAAATACCAACAAATGAAAATTATCTGTTCTTTGAACCCATCCCCCCAAAACCATACCTAATGGATAGGTATAGAAGATGATGAATATCACTAAATTGCACCCCATTTTTCTGGCCTCTCTCGAAGGACAACATGTTTTCGGATGACCAAGGATCACATGAAAGCTATCTAAAATTTTCATAGGACACCACACCTCCGGGTGAAGCTCGTTAAGGGGTGTGTAAAACAATGCTCAGTAGGAACCCCAAAGCAAAACGATTTACCACAATGAAATATACAATGGAAAACTTCCTAAGAGGTATAAGTAGTGTTTCCTCTATGAAGTATAGAAAAGAGAGTCATTAGAGTCATCTCACAATAGTATATGTTTATGAAATACATATATGAAAAAATTAAAGGAATATTCAAAACCATAGAGACATGATTCGGGTCATTATATGAGATTACTTCTGTGTAGGTGCATAAGGCGCACTCTTTTTGAGACAGACTCTGTGTGGGTGCAGGAGACACACTCCATTAGGGAACCACTCCATGTGGTCACAGAAGATACACTCTATAGAAGAAAAACTCCTTTGGAGACGCACTCTTTGTGGACATTTGAGGTACACTTCGTAGGAGACACACTCCGGGTTGGTCATAGCCAGCCACAATATTCCTATCCTAACACGCTCCTTCCAGAGCACCAACACCTTAAACTAATAAAGTCATACTCCAACCTCCCATAAATTCCATATAGTATCTACGAAGGACCACCTTATAAAGAGGGTCCCAAAACTATTGAAATATAATCAAATAGACATACGATATGATAGTGACAATACTTATAGTGAAAATGGGTTGGTTGGGTCTGGCTCCGGTCAGGCCTGATCGAGCTGAACGGACCCAACCCACACGCTGGTCCCGACCTTGCTCAATCAAGATGGCCACTCTATTCCACCCAAATGTGGATTGTATAGCACCCCCGCCTAGTCAATGGGGACACTACCACTTTACTACTTGGTCAACGTGGCTGGCCTCCATGTTCCACATGGTCAGCCACCGTGTTCAACACGATCATCCACTAAGTTCAACATAGTTAGTTGTTGTGTGGCCAGTAATGTAGAGAACCCTCTAGACCATGGTTTATAGCTAGACTAAAGATTCTGACTGGGTGACATAACCTCCCACTACGTCTCAGTCAAGGTGGCGGCCCTATTCGCCGGCCATGGTCATTCACCATGGGCCCCTTCTATGGGCGCTGTCTCACTGGACCGCACCACTCACTATCGTCCTTCCAGTGATGGGATCTACTATGTGGACCAACTCATCTCTTATAGTGCTTATTTTACAAAACATGGACACCATTTTAATCCTTGGGTCATTTTCCTCACTTAAATGGTCTTTAAATCATTTTATTGTCGCTCTGGGGGTCTGTTCGTGTGTGGAACCTCCCTGGAAGCCCGATGCGACCACATGGATCCATCGATGAAGAACACATGAATGTGATTGGATAAAACACAATGAACACCTGAAGAACGAACATCAGACTAGTTAATTTATTCCTTCATTCATTCCATTAGAATAAGGCTGGTAAAAAACAAGGATTATCACTAAGGTTTAACCCCTTTAAAACATGAATTCAAACAATTCCGCAAGAACAATTGAACTATAGATCTACCTATTCATTGGTAGGTCCACATTTGTCCTTGGAAAGAAGAATGGGGAAATAATTGAAAATAAAACCTCTACCTGAGTATGGAACACATGATGATAATGATCAATCATTGAAAACTACAAACAGGAAATAAATCACACAAAATTAACCCCCTACCCTGAGTTTGGATCTATCGGTGAGGAACGTTCTTCATCTCTAGTGATATAACCCCGAGTGTTCTCTATCCATCATCTCATTCTCATTTTTCATTGGAAAATGAGGTGTTTTGACAATTATTTTCTCCTCCATAGATTCTAGATAATTTATCTAGGATTTTAAATCTTATCCACTCTCACTATGAAATTGTTAATTAAAGAAAATTTGTTCCAGCATCACCACGTCGTTGTGTTACAGTGTCGCAATACTGTTTCACTTATGATAGAAATCAAGATTCCCAGTTGTGGAATTGTAGTTTCTCTATGTTTGTAAAAAATTTGAAAAAGTAATAAAAAAATATTTTTATGTTTATTTTATTCTACTTTACAATGTCCAAAAATTTATTATCACGCTTGACCAACACTAGTCGATGTTAGAACTATCTTATGGAAAACACCCCAATAGAAAGTCAAGAGTGGTATCATATTTTCAATACAAGTCACCATTAATTG
This sequence comes from Viscum album, assembly GCA_963277665.1. Lineage (NCBI taxonomy): Eukaryota > Viridiplantae > Streptophyta > Magnoliopsida > Santalales > Viscaceae > Viscum > Viscum album. The sequence continues at coordinate 1,396,168,081 of OY728160.1, read as the reverse complement.
GTTGTTTTGATTTAAAAATAAAATAATTTTATTTAACAATTTTATTTATGGTTATTTTCTTTTCTGGGTTTTCCACAGTAGACTTGTGTTGACTAATGTTAAGTCACACCTTGGATTAATCCACTCTTTTGAGCTCAAAGATGGTCTCTAATTTCTTATCCCATGACCCATTTATATTTTATTAAACTTTTTCAAAAAAATCACACCCTTGTGATATGAAAAAAAGAAAAAAAACAATTAATTATTCTGGGCACACCAGGCCTCGAAATCACACATCATCTCAACGCCTGGTATAATGAAATTTACCAATTAAATAATAAAAATAAAATCAAGGAAATACGAGTCATTACCTTATAGTAATAAACATTCATCCAAAATATGAATTATCATGTTTTGATTACAACCCATTTGGCATGATTCACATAGAATCTGAGTTTTGTTGGTTGAACTGAAAAATTATGGCATGGTGAAACTTAAGAAAATGACTATAACTAACCATTTATAGAACAAAATCTGTTCTTATCATCTTATTCCATAATATTCCATATGATTACTCTTTTTATCATTTTTTATTATTAAAAATTATTTATATATAATGTATTACAACTTCATTGATACATATTATTCCAATGCTACAATTTTTTTGATGTTTTTCCTAGTTCCCTGGTGTCATAAAACATCCAAATCCAAAATGACCTACACTAAAGATTCATTGTTTTTTATTATAGAGAATCAATTTAACACTAGAAAATTTCATTGAATATTATATCATATTTGTTAGCCTAATCCCATAGATAATTTGATGTACATGCATCAATTAATTGATAAATTAAATATTTAATGTTCCATAATTCTAATGGTAGTGTGGCTTACAGTGTTTAATTGTGATATTTTTCATATGAGAAAAAATTTGGTTGTTTCTTCAAATAACTATCAATATTTTAGGTAACAACACATCAGGAATTATTATTCCTTTTTTATATAACTATTCATAAATATTTTCAATAAATACATCAATAAAATACATTATGATAAATTTTTATATCCTTATAGGATGAAAATATGAGTTTCCTACATTTGTTCTATAATGGTTTTTATTTCCTAATCCTCAAATGAAAAACCATGATAATTTATCTTCCTTATTAAATCTTCTCCAATCTAATATAACAGTGTCATTGAGGGTTAATTTTTTCATTATAATCATGATGGATGTATAAATTATATAATAAAAATAGTGAATATTTTCTTTTGTATATTCCTTTTTATCATTTTATGTAACATCTCTCAAAAATTCCAACAGTAACAAAAAAAATTATTTTCATTCAAATAAATTCCCACGTTATATTCACCTATTTATTATCTCTAAATAATTCCTCCTAACAAATCATTTTATCAGTTAACTTGTTATTCCAAGACATAACAAAAAACATCAAACCTATAATTATGCTAATCATTTCCATGTTATGAAAACTAAAATATATCACATTCCATAATATTTATTTTATAAATATAAAATATAAAATATGAATTAATTAATTAGTTAATTAATTAAAATTTACCTCCCACAGATTAACATATAAAAAACTCAAAAAAATTAAAAAAAGGCACCTGGTTACCAAAAAATATTATTAGTATGAAAATATCATTCATAAATACCAATTATAGGATAACATTATATATATAAAATTCCTTAAAAATTATGTTATCTTAATTTCATTGAGGATGAATATTATGATATAAACTGGAAAAAATTAAATAATTATAAAATGAAACAAAATTTGAATAATTAACATTTATGAATGGAATGAAGGAAAAATATAAAAAATACAAAAAAATAAAAAAATTACACATCATGACCTTCCTTTAGGATCATATAATAAATAATAATTACATAATGAATTGAATTGAAATTATTAAAATCATATTTATAATGAAATTAGGGAATATAAATAATTCATTTTGAGATTTATATAATGTAATATATAATAATTAAAAAATGTAATTGGATACTTATATGGTGGCGTTGAATATATGCTCAATGGGATTATATTATAATAGATCACATATAGACATTAGGAATGTATATTCATTGGATAATTATATTCATTGGATATAAAAATATATAATTTGATAAATTATAATGTTATTTGAAGTAATATTTTAGTCTGAATTAAAACTTTTCCTTTAAGATATTATTTTTTATTTGGTGAGTATAAAAATATGTATTGACATTATGAAATCTATATTTAATGGGGAAGGTAAATAAATAATCGTGTTGATGCCTCCCTTATTGGGATCAAATGTCTTATTTGGGAAACATGCTAGTATTTATAGGATTTTACATTGATCATTCCTAAGATAAAAATCTAAAAGTATATATTCTCTAGAATCTTAAATGGGGGATGCACATGCTCATTGAAATAAATACGAGATCAATAAAATATAATTCTCTAACTATGATTAGAACCATTTCTTTGTTCACCAATTGGTCTTATTATGATGTATTGATGATGACAATATCTATATGAAATTTTCCACAATAATATATATATATATATATATTTTATATTTAGTTATAAGGTATAAAATAAAACAAGTTTTCTATGTAATAAAAAACAACACAACATGTCATAAATATAGAACATTACAAATGATCAATTGATACACTAAAAAATTAATAAATATTGACATGGGATAATAATAAAAATAACAATTTGAAATTAATAATTCTCATAGTATCCAATGAGTATATTGATTTCCAATGAAATTTTAAAAGGAAAATAAATATTAAAAAATTTAGATTCAAATATTTTAAAATATATAGATAAATCATAGAGAAAACGTTTTGAATGATTAAAGATTATAATAAGAGATATTTAATGGTTTTATAAATCTGATATGATTTTTGGAAGTGTACTATGATTGTTAGAATAGTATCATGGAAATTATAATTGAAATTTTCTATTAGAATAGTAAAATGGCTCATAATACATATTTTCCTTGATATAAAGATATTTCATTAAATTAATACTCATTTTATATAAATCATATAAAAAATAAGATTATTTTTAAATAATTTTTCTTCAATATTATTTTATAAAAACCATATATTCATATTAAATAATTTAACATTAAAATAATATAATATTGATAAATAATTTTCAAAACACATTTAAATTTTGAAATCAACACATTTAAATTATCTAATATATAATATTTTTGAAATTTTCTAAAATATTAAAATTATTTTTAGATTGAAAAATATAAAATGTTATATTATAATTATTTTTTCCAAAAAAATGATATCTAATAGTTAAATAAATTATTTTAATATTTTATATTTTATTCAAAAAATTCATAAAACATGATCAAATCCTAGTAGAATTTATTTTATTTTTTTAAATATTCAATAAAAAAATATTGTTTTAACTAATTAGTGGTTTTTAAAAAAATTGATATTATCATAGATAGAAATTTATTTAGAAATATATTTATCTTATTGGGAATTTTGAAATGGAAATTATTTTACATTTAAATTCTTTATTTTTATAAAAATAGATAATAAAATATATAAATTAATTGGTTTATGACATGACCTGATCCATGAGGACCACTTATAGATGGACAATATATTTTATATTCAAACCCATTAATAATTATAAAAGGATACTTATATGTAAAATTTACATAGATAGAATATCAGAAATATTGAAGGCCTTATCATATAAACATGTAATCATCTTAACATTTTTATAAATGAATTTAATACAATGATAACCTATTTATAAACGAATCTATTGGATTTAAAAATATATTTAAATGAGTTGAAAAAAGGAATTAAATAAATATATATTAATTAATTTTAGATTAATATTGAATAAATTGCATAATTATACCAACCATAGAATAGTAAATTACTAGTTTCCTTTGAGAATACATACATAATCATCTTATTTTGTGAATAATTTTCAATATCTCCAGTAATGTTCTTCCCAGAGATAATAATTATTAGAAAAATAAAATGAAAAATTTCATCCTAAACAAGGTAGAGGAAAAAATAAAAAATGGTGTGCTTAAAAGATAAAAAATAGTAATCATTGGAGATAACATTCAATGATCATGAGTGACTATAAGATAAGCATAGGGATATAATTGCATGGTATTTACGTAGGAATCCAATACACATCCAATCAAAAATCTTTAATCTTGTATCATGTAATAAGGATATTACATAACAAAATCCATTAGTCAGAGTGAAAAACCATCAATACAAAATAATGGACAATGATAAAATTTCAAAAGAATAATACATATGTTTTTGTCATTCTCATAAGCCTAGAAAATCCATTTCGTAGATAAGGATTACTTCTATACCAATCATAATGGAAAGTGTCCAAGAGATTTTTGGGTTCATTTTTAGAATGAGTTGACTCCCCATACTCATTTAATGCTTGTAATGGCTTCACTCCGTGTTACATCATTCCCTTGGTTAAGGATCACTCCTAAGACTATCACAGTAGACAAAACCCCTTAATGAATTTGGAATAATACAAATTTTATTCTATAGTATCTCATGTGATATCAACATTTAGATAATTCATTATATTGATATATAACTGTTGTCCCAACCATAAAATTATGTATTAAATAAATATGTGTGCCAAAAAATCATTAAAAAATCATGAATTAATCATATCATATCCTATGTAAACTAAATGGGTTTCATAAAAGATTTCACCATCATTTAATTAACCTGTTTAAAGGTAATGGGTTTTATAGAATAATCTTAAAAACATAAACACTAGGATTCATACATGGAAATTATTTTTATGGAATCATACTATTATATCCCCAATGAAGCATAAAAATCCTTAATATATGGTGACAAAGATAAAAAACATATTTTAAAGAGAATTTAATCATTTCCTAGAAAATATAACAAAAAATTCATTGTATTTTAAAAAATGTAACAAAAGCATCCCAAAATATTGATAATTATTTTTTGAAAGGTAACATTGAAACATAGAATGGAATATTCAATTCATATAATGGTTTTGACAGTAATAAAATCTATGAATTTTTTATATGATAAAAGAGGCCATTCTTTTTAAACTTCTGAAAACTTTTATAAAGTGTATCTTTTGTAAAACATAAAATGTAATACTTTTAATCATTATAAATGAAATTAAAATATGGAAAAAATAATATTTAAGTAACATTTATTTATAGATAAAATATTTTATAAATTCTTTTTAAGAACACAAACATGAAATAAAATGTTCATCAGCCAAAGAGGAAATCAATTTATTTTATTTTAAAAACATATTCATTGTCATTTAAAGTACCAAAGAAAGGAAAATTTGTCTAAAACATAAAAATTAATATAATTTTTATCTTTTTAGAAAATTTTTTGTGTTTAAAGTAGAAGGATAATATAATACCCTTTAATATAATGTTAATATAAAAAATCTTGAAATTAAATGAGATTTTAAAATAAACCCTTACCTCAAGTATCATATTTCTTCATATGTACTGAAACCTAATATTTAAAAAGTATAGATTTTTTTTAATTATATTCCATCAAAATATTCACATATAAATTAATATATATCCATCAATTATAATTTATAGTTATCATTATATTAATACTTTTTAATCAAAATAATTATCCATGGGAAATGTTGTTAGATTTCCATTAATGTTTTGGTTGAATGGTTCTAGTTCATGCACCAATTTCAGGGTTTAATTATATAAATAAAATTAATAATGGAATAAGAATCATATTTATTCATTATATACACTTTTTTAACAACTCATATAAAGCCATTTTGAAAAATGAATTACATTGCTTCATGGAAAATGCAGTTAGTTTGTAAGCATGGGAGATGTTTCCACATTTTAATGGTTGGAAAATATAATGTTAAATAATACTTAACCATTAAATAAAAAAATTTATATCATAAATATTAAATTATTTACTAACTATATCATTATTACATTCTATGTAACTATTAATTGAAAAACAAATCACAACACTTTGTGGACTTGTTGGTATACTTGAGCAACATCATCATTTTCAAATGGATGGGAATAAGGTAGAAATTAACTGTAATATTAAAGTAATAACCTCTATGTATAGTAAATATACTTATTTCACCTTTTTATCTTAGTATAGTAAATTTTTAGGTGGTTTAATAATAAGGAAACACGAAAACCGTCCCTAAGAACATATAAAACCTTTTCAGGTACCCTCCTTTTAAAATTACCTTAATGATTCTTGGATAGGTCTGTTGGGAAGACAAGAACCTAAAATTCATGGATATGGATTTTGGGAGAGTATATTTGTATAATTTTTTTATCTAAATGGATTATGTGGAGTTTATATGAGTGGATAGGAGGTTCCCATTAATAAGTGAGAGGAGGGACAGTAGTAAATATCTAAAACATTAAAATATAATAAAATCATATGAAATTAATGTTGAATAAAATACAATAAAATTAAAATAAAATTTATTGGTGAGTGTAAATTATATTAATAAATTGCATATAGACATGCTTTTTGTCATTTTTACCCCAATCCATATAGTTTTACCTCTCAAAAATCCTTTTATCCTCGGTCGTATTAATGAATTCTTACATAGTTTACTATTCATAATGATAAAAATATGAAATTTGCAACAATATTAAATAAGTACTGACTGATTAAAAGTATAGAAACCATTTTATCAGATTTTATATATATTGTTTACATTAAGCATAAAATAATTATGAAAAATGGAATTAAAATAGTTTTTATAAAAAAATGCATTTTTAAAAATAAAAATGAATTTATTCTTATTCCATGCTTAGTAAATTCTATTTTATGAATGTAAAAACAAATTATTGAATATATTATTTAAAAATTTCATTATAGTAATTAATTTAAATTGATTAATTTAACATATTATTAAAAAATATATTACAATTAAAAATATTGTTCTTTAGAAAAAAGATTCATTTTTAGATTGAAATGAATTTATATTAATTTATAAAAAATTGAAACTAATGAATTAATATTCCTAATTTATATCCAATTACTCTCATAAATTTTTTTGATCTATTAATAACATTTAATCTAATGGATTTATGACAAAAATATTATTTTATACTATTATTTCAATTATACATATCATATTGTTTAAACATAGTGTTTCATGTAATGAAATATATCTTAGAAATAATACTTATCTAAAGAGTGAAATACCATAAAATAATGGGGTGTTACTTTCTTTCCCATGAAAATAATTTCTTTCTACAAATTATTTCACTCTAATATAGTAATTTGAGGATACATATACCTCATCACTTCCTTGAGTTCACACATATATTCTGAAAATTTATTGTTTTGACCAAAAACATTGACTAAGTGAGTGGTCTAGTTTGAAAGAACTTCCTCTCATAAATATAGAAAATCCACCTATTTTCATCAAAATTGAGACAATTCTTTATTTGTAAAATATTTATGTTCATTATATATGAACGATCATGTATGTTCTCCATCATTAGAGATACAAATATCAAATAGTGAACAAGAGAGATATTTGGTGGAATCACAAAGAGAAAAGCTATTATCCTAATATATAAATGAATATCAAAGGGACAAATAAATCAATGGATTATATTTACCTTATTTATTAATGTTTTAACCATCATCTAAGGATATTTTCATAGTAATATGTTCTAACTAAAATCAAACACTAGATCTCACCCAGAATGATCAACATAAATTTTATGTCAGATCTTTGCAGCATTTTTGTGATTTTGAAAGGAAATAACCTTCTCTTTATGATTATCAACAAAATAAGGTCCCAATAATAATTTTTTCTTCAACTTCATCAAACAGATTTTTTTTCTGGACCTCAATCCATAGAGTTATTTATAAGTATCCATATAAATTATATAGTGAAATATATTGTAATAATAAAACTAAACAAGATAATGGTTTTTATTCCATCCTCCATTGAAATTAATTGAGAAATATGTCAAAATATATTAATGTGTATAAATTTTCCTCTTAATAAAAAAATACTATAGGATGATAGGGAGATATTATGCTAATATTTGTATACAATGACTTCCAAAGACATATTTAGAACATCAATGAAAACCTTAGAACATCATCAGGTAAAATAGAACATCAAACACCATTAAACCATTCTGATTCATTAATTCATATCATGGAAAGAATATAATGAGATAAATTTTTTTAGCTATAAATTAAATTTTGTGACTTCAAAGGTTTATTGAATTCATCCAAAATATGAGTATGGCTATTATATTTTTTGGGGGGTCCAATAATGAAATCCCTGGTGATGTTTTTTTCATTTATATTGTAGTATGTATAATGGATATAATATTAGATTATTCTTCTATATAATAGAAATAAAATTCTATCCCAACAAGAAAAATTAAACATAATCCACAATACACCTTTCAATTTTTCCACACCAAAAAATAAAATGTTATATTTATAAACATAATTTTATCATTATGATTATTTGATAATTATGAACTATGATAATAAAAACTAACTCCTTCTTCAAATAATGTTTTTATGAGACACATACATAGTTCCCAACCTTTAAAATTCCATCACACTTACAGTTTAACTCAATAACATTTTTTACCTTCTTTGATATTTTATCATAATCTAATTTTATATCTCTAAAAATTTCATGGATCAATGGTTGATCAATCAACTAAGATAGATATGATCTATCACCTTTAATATTGATTTAATGATCTATATAATATAAATATATAAATATTCAATTTCTATCAATCATCATCATAGAATAATTATCAGGGTCTATCCGACATAGAGCATTAGAGACCTTGTTCACCTTCTCATGCTTGTAATATATTTAGAAGTCATAATAATTAATCAAATACAACCATATCCATTATAATATAATCAAAAAATATGAATTAATATATACATCAATGATTTATGGGGAGAATATATATCATAGTGTTTTAATATTTTTATAATTCCACTATAATTTCAATTATAAAATTACTATTCCCAACTCCAAATCCTAAGCTTGATACTTTTTCTCATGAAATTTATATTACAGTGAGGTATAATTTATCACCATATAATTATTTGTGAGAATGTATCCTAGTAAAAAAATTTAGGAACCACTTTATATCAAAATCCCTTATCCACTTTATGGTAGTGTTAGAACATGTAAACTGAATTACCATCTCTTTAGTTATATAAATTTTTATCATTCATTAGTACAAAAGAAATAATTTCTCTTCTAAGGAAACTATATTATAATATTTTATATTCATTAAATATATCTCATAAGTTGTCGGTAGTATTTCACCCCACTAAGAAAACTATACATAATTATCTTCATGGATGGTCTAGGGAACTATCCAAAAATATCAATATTTGAAGGATCGACCGATATAACCTTTCTTGAGATTATATTATCAATGAAAAAATTATTATGTAACTATAATCCACACATTCGAATTTAGGAATAAAAATTTAACTTCCTATGGGTGAACTAAATAATCATTAAATGATTTTAATTATATTACTTACTCATTGAATATATTAATATCATATATAAAGACCTAGATTAACTGATCAAGGTAATATCTAAAGATTATTTTTACTAAATCCAAAAACATAGTCATGGAATTGGAATGTCCAAATGGAATTACTATAAATTCATAATGACCAACCATTTAGGTAAGGTTATAGTGTGTATATACTACTAGAAAAAAATTATTATTTCTAGATCAATGATAAATATTTGACAAATATAGATCTTCATATCATTAATAAAAAATTACCTTAATATAAGTTAGATTTTACATGTTCATAATTGGGATCTATTCTATCTTCATGAAAATTTATACAATGATTTATTCACCCATATTTATTCATAAAAAAATAAATAATTTCACCGAATTATATCACACCTACGTATATGAATACCCATTAATTATTACCATTTTTTCACTTCTTCAATTACTATAAATTAGTCAGGTCTATTCTATAAAGAGTATTTGAAATCAGTGTAGCTCCATGTATGAGTTCTATTGAAATTTCAATTTCACGATTTATGAAGACTTATAAATATATCTTGAAATAAATTATATTATTACCAAATAATTTGAATATCATAAATATTTAGTTTCTCCCAAATAATTTAATATAAATTTCACTCATAAATAGGCAGTAAGACATATTCGTTGAAATTAATTTCCATCGGATGTTGTAATCATCACAAAAACAAAATAATTTATTTGGGTTGTGTTGAATATAAATGGTGAATTACCTTCATCATATATTGATGTTATCTCAATATAATGACATTCACTCCTTGCCCAAAATATCCTAAACATTAACTATAAGAAGATTTATAGGATTTTAAAAGAGAACATTCCTCAAATATTCTATCTAATAGAACCATCACACATTGGATACAGTACTCATACCATTAAGAGTATTCATTTGTACTTTGAAAAATACTAATTAAGGTGGTTATGTGATACACATTTATAATTATTTAGTTACAAAAGAGTTGTTAGAGATAAAATCAAATAAGGAATTTCCAATTCTCGTGTTTATGGTAAGTGTACATTTGAATATTTTCCCTCATGACCCACATCCACAACTATAATCACATGAACCTTCTATTTTTCACATGGATTTAAATGTTCACAACACATATGTTCATCAATAAACCTCATTTTTTACTAATTAGAATAATTTCAATAGTTATTATAATTATAACATTGTAATGTTAGTGTCTTATTCATTTGATCATTATAAACATTAATTTAGTATCGAACCTCTTCAAATTACCATGATATTACTTTTCTTAATGGCCTTCATTTATAGACGTAAGAAATTTACTAGACCCCATAAATAAATTTTTCTTATGGTTCATTCAACAATTCAGTAATGAATGAATGATTATGTTTCATTCCTTCAAGGGTTTAGTTGTAATAATTTCTTCTTTATTTTATATTTTTCTTTTTCCCAAAATTTATGAGAAAAATTAAATCCAAAAGTATAATTTTTAAGAATTTTCATTTCCAATCAAATTAAGTATTATCTAATGCATTTTGGAGATATATTCTCTATCCAATAGAGAATAAGTCAAATTTTCTTTTATGATTCATATTATAACCATATGTGTTCCTTTCATGTATTGTAAAATATTTCTCATATGTACTAAAAAATTCTTTATACTTCTATTTTATTTTAAGAATTTCTATATCCATCGTAACTTGAAGAGTATGATGAAAATTACTAACTGAGAAATACCTTATTAAACTCTACATATTTTATAGTGCAAATTTCCGCCACATGCCTTAAATTATTGATAGGATTTTACCATTGATCAAATTCACCTAAAAAATTATACACATTAAGAAGTAAATTCCCTTAGGATGAGCACTTGAGAATATATAATATCTTTTCATTAATATTCCTCCAATGTAAAAGAATAAGTGGATTAAATGAACCAATGATGGAAGGATGATTCTTTTTTACAATATACTAAACAAAAATTTTTCCATCCTTTTCCGATTAAGATCATAACCAAGAATCTTCTAAATATTCATAGATTTAGATATTTGTGTTATCCGTGTCACAATATTTCACATCCTAGATCCCATTTATGTCTGTTTCTCATAAGTACAATCATTTAATTTCATGTCACATTTATTGTTTACATGATTCATCCTAGTTCTAGCCACTAACTGAAAAAACTATTAGTGAGAGTGTCAATCATCAAAAATTATTATAAATAATAATATGATTATGAAAATAATTATTATGATTTAATAAATAATTAAAACTTCATTCAACTCATGAAAATTTATGTTTATCTCGTATCGTTAGGGATTATCATATGTTTTCACAAACTCTATCCACTCATTCATTATAAAAGGTAATAAAGATAATTTGAATTAACCAGATCATATCCCCAATGAGATTTTATTGTAGTATGTATCCTTAGGAAGACTCATAAAATATCTAGTGAAGATCATGTTGACACTCAAACATCCTTCATAATGTTGTATACCACTAGTTAAATCAGGGCCATAGATGCTTCTATATTCTATTATCAAGACAAGAATAAAATTTATCATAACCACATAATCTATACCTTACCAAAATTATTGTATGATTTAATATAAATAGAAAATTCCCAATTATTTTAAACAATATTCTCCAATACTATACTGGAAAACAACTATTTTGTTCTTTGATACCATTTTACAAGACCCAATATTTAAATACAAAGATATTACAAAATTTTATATGAATATTTAATTTATCTAATAAAAATAAATCCCCCATAACCATATAATATTAGTGTATTTTGAGACTCAATAAAATATTATCTTATTTAATGAATAATCATGTAATTATCCAATAATGTTCTTATTGTAATGTA